>OZ012741.1:507904051-508504051 GCA_963859935.3 Lathyrus sativus
CTCGCAACCAAATTCGAGGTTCGAGAATCGATTACGCAAGAGGAAGGTATTAGCACTCCTCACGTCCGTTGTACTAAACGGGATCCACTCTTGTTGTTCTAATCAAAGGGTGTGTACATATAAAGCTTAACTTGCTAAGGAAATGCAAAAATGAAAAGGGGAAACAAAAAGGAGAAAATGAAAGGGGGATCGCTAAGATCTCGCAATCTTGTGTCTACGTATTCCATTGTGCAATGGGAAAGTCAGAGCAATCGTAATTCAGAGGACTACGGTGAAAAAAAGGAAGGTTACTCGCCAAGGATTGCGGCCCTTGTGCCTACGTATTTTCAACGGGTATGAGAAATCAGAGTGTCCGTAGTTCGTGAGACTATAGTTTGTTAGTGTTTTTTATGAACGATGTTAACGTTTGCGTTCTAACAGTTAGGTATCTTTCCGCTCGCTCGTGGAGTCTTATGTGTTACCTGTATTACGGTAGAAAAGAAATAACATGCCCTTTTCTGAAAATGGTTTTGAAGAGAAAATCCTGAAGGAAAATGATTTGCATTTGTTGAAGTGTTTTTGTTAGGGTTTTGAAAAGAGTTTGAGACGCGTATTATACTTAAAGTCTATGACAGTAGGAGCGAATGTTTTGTGCAAACGATTCAAGCGTCTCGCGTACAAAATACTCTAAGAAGAGGTGAGGAAAAACTCGCGTTCATCTTTTCTCATGTGCTTAAGGCTCATGATGTACTACACACATCGTGTTTATTAAGTATTTTTGGATTTTTTATGCAAGAAAAAGTTTAGATGCAAAAGAAAGGAAAAATCAGGGAAGACTGGATCCTAAATGCAAAATGATCCTAAGGTTGAGATAAAAGGGAAAACGTTAACCTAATATGATCATGAAAAGATGGACCTAAAGTCGAGGGTGAAGGGAGAATTTACCCTAATGTTGTCATGCTTGGATTGACAGCCTAAATATATCCTACTCCAATCTTAATCAAAAATTAAGTTGGACTTGGAGATTCTAAAGGAACATATGGATACACAAGCTAGCAAATAAACGAGGCACAATTCAAAAGTCAAAATGAACTAACCAGAGAAAACAAACCTAACGCATTAGATGAATGATGAGCAAAAGATATGAGCAAGAGAATAGTCAGCACAAGAATTAAAATCATAAGATCAAACAAAAAGAGCTAAAACTCCAAGCTAAGGAATCTAAGTCACAAGCTTACAAAGTTAGGAATCAAATTGATTAAAGAAACTATTTAAAAATCTAACTGGCCCAATATCGAAAAATCCTAAATAAATAAATTCTTGACATAAATAAAAAATGAAAAGATTAATTCACAAAATTAATTAAGAAAATAATTTGAGATTTTTTAATTTAATTGAAACAACTAGACTAATTAAACTAAATTATTATTATTAATTCTAACAAAATATTAAATATTTTTAGAAAAATAAACCAAATATTCAAAAACAAATTTAATTAAAATAATAAATCTAAAGACAAAATAAAGACATTGTGGGCTTAGCTCAAGTTCAACACAATGAAAGGAGGGTGCAAAAGTGATTTTGATGTATGTAAAAAACAAAGACATAGTAGGCTTAGTCCAAGTTCAACACAATGAAAAAAACAAGAAAATAGTGCAAAATAAACTCTTACCCTTAACATCACATGTAAAATCATCAGCAAGATAGGAAAGAAGGTCAATATAAGTTGTTCTTCTCACGCGGCCATTCTCTTGTTTTTCTGCAAATCCCAATCTCGCAAATCTCGCTCTCAAACGCGCTTCTCTCCAAACGATTTCACCCTCTTCACTCTCACCGTGTTGCTTTCATCCCTTTCTCTCCTTTCCGTCTTTCACTCATGGCGATGGATGGTTGAATTTTCACGCGACGGTTTTGTGTGGTTCGCAATGGTTGTACTAGCATGTTGGAAAGTGATGATTGTTCTAATGTTAAAGGTTGATGGGAGGAAGGAAGTGTTTTGGTGCAGTGGATCTGTGGTGAGCTGCAGGTTGCAAAACGGTGGTGGTATCAAGTGGAGTGAGCAGTTTCAGGGTGACTGGTTTCTATGGTGGTGTTTGTGTAGTGGTTGAGGTGTAAACCAAAGTTGAGGTCGAAGACGAGTGGAAGTGATGAGCAGTGGTGTTGGGCGATGGTGTAACACGATCGGCGGTCACGACAGTTTGTTGGAGAAGTTTAGAAGGTGTTGTTTAAGGTTTACAAGGTGAGAAATTGTTGTTATTGCAGAGTTGTATGTTGAGAGTGGAATAAAGGTTTGAAGAAGTGATTAATTGTTGTTTTCTTGAAGCTTTTTGCCAATTAAAAAATAAGAGAAAGAAAGATCAAAGAGTGGTAATGTGTGTAGTAGTAGGAGAGGAAAATGGTGTGATAAGTTTTGCTGGAATGTTGGTCGGAGGATGTTATGTGTTATTTTTCATGGTGGTGAAAAACAATGGAAAGGGTTGAAAGTGGAAGAAGTATTGATGGTAGTTTGTTTAGGTTTGAAGATCAAATTTTTACAGAGAGAATGTTTTCAATGTTGTTATTGCTCTCTTAAAGAATTGTTCTTCCCCCTAACTCGTGTTTCTTCTATGTTCATAATTTTTCTTTATTAAAACCTCACAAACTTGTTTATTAAGTTTGTAGTACATCAAATTTTGTATTGTTGTTGATGTTATGTGCTTTTCGTCGTAGGTTGTTGTTGGTTGATGTTGGTCTGTCACGGTTTGGAGTGTTGTTGACATGTGTATGTAGCAAAAGTTGCAGCGTTTTGTCATGGCCTTGTGTGGGTGATGTGTGCATGGCTTCATGATACTTGTGGGTCTTGGGACTTTGGACTATATTAGACTTTATGGTAATGAATCTTGTAATAAAAATTAAATGGATAAAAAAATGAAAGGAAAATGGATAATTAGTTTTTTTTTAAAAAAGATTTTCATGAAATGGATAATGTTGGAAATTGAAAAAAAAAATGGATATGAATAATGATGGATTATAAATGGATTTTTGAAATGGATATTGAAATGACTGAATAAAATATGAATAATTAAAAAGAATTGGATTATGAATGGATTCTGATAAATGGATTAAAATATGGATAATTGACAAAGTGGATAAAAATGGTTATGAGAATGAAATGAAAAATGGGTTAGAAAATTGAATTGCCCCTCCACTGATATTCTCCAACAACACATCCATGAAGCCTTGACTTTTCATATCCAAGTCCTTGAATCTTGATGAACCAAAATATTCACATTGAACCTTCTTTGAACAATATTATAGACTTGATGAACATGTCTTGAAATTATGAACCACAATGCACTAACTTGAATGCTCAACAATCTGAATTCACCAGATGAACTTGAATTGGCACGAAAACCCTAGTCTGATGGTCTTCAAATATAAAGCACTGACCTGCTAACCTCAAGTGAATATGAATTGAACGAAATTTCCCCATCTCAAGCACAAAGGAGTAAGCAACCCTATTTTTCTTGCCATGGGCGCATATTAATGATGCAATGACTTATGAAGCTAATGAGAAACAAAACCCTAATCCAAAATCCTCCCAATTAGGCCACTAGTGAAGTTCTAAACCTATGATACCTTTGAGGAAACTCAGTGAATATGATATTGTGCTTTGATAAACCTCTGATAAAAGATACTCTTGATGATGGAAATCCAACATCTTGCTTCAAATTTAAGTACAAAAACCAAATGAAATAACCTCTGAATATGGGACACCCAAATCAACAGAAAATCTCTAATCCCATACCTAAAGAGCTCGATGAAATGCATGTTATATTATATAGATGATGCAAAGTGAAAATAAAGTCAAATGCGTGCAAGTTTTGAAATGCCTGGTCAAAATCTAGGGTATGAAAGCTGCCCCTATTGAATCTTCTTGGACCTAAAGGTATGAATAGCAACAAATTTCAGACATTTGAGGTAAAAGAGGATTAAATACTAAAATACTTATAATCTTGACCGATTGAAAAAGGAATAGATGCAGTGATATGCTTGAAATACAGATGGATGATATGTTATGATATGCTTGATATGTTATAGTAGGAAATAAGCAGTTATGATGATATGTTATAATATGTTTGATAGTTTCCTGATGACGTGTCCCCGCGTGGGGGAACACTTGGAGAACATGGAGGAAACGTGTGAGTCTCCCCGTCGAGGGAGTCATCTACCCGGCATATATGGCTTGTGCCCGACATGGGAGGATTGGGCCTTATTGGGCCTCCCCAATGTAGTGTTGGATTGGGCCTACCCGACTGAGGGGCAGGTCCCGACCCAGTCCAGAGCAGGAGCCCCCTAAGTCGTTGCTCTGAGGTAGAAGAGTGATGACTTAAGGATAAGCCATGTCGAGGACAGATATGGAAGGCGTTCCTACACCTGGAAGATGGGGCCGAGAGTCGTGCTCGCCGGAATATCATGTCGGGGAGGCAAAAGATTATTGGAGCGCTAACTTTCTGAGCTCGAGGGAGAACGAAGGGACACGGTCAGTCACGGTTGCCATGTGTCAGGTGCCCATTGCCCATCCTAGGGCGGCTAGTTATAGGGGTGCTTGAGTGCCTAGTGGCGCTTTGAGTTTCATGTTAAGCTTATAAATAGTTTGTGACCTGCCCCTTCGTCATTTTTTGATCCTAATTCTAACAAACGGACTCTCTCTTGCTCCTCCACCGTCTACGTTGTTGTGTAACCGCTGCTGTCGCACTGTCTGCCAAGAAGTCCACCATACCTCCACACAAACTATTGTATCAAGCAAGTTTGTCTTCCTTTTCTTCTGTCTCTTTATTTTCCAGCAGCTCCTGTGGCGGACACGATGAGTGTCTCGAGGAGGCTGCGGGTTTTCTGGCAATTACAGCGGGATTCCTTTGACCAAGGGAAGGGCTAGGATGAAGCTTCTGGGGACTCATAATATCTCTAGATATAGTCCCCATGGTTAAGTGATAGGGTTTGGATGAGTACCTCGGGGACATATGATAGGTTTGAATGAACACCTCAGGGACAGATGATAGATTTGGATGAACACCCCGGGGACAGATGATAATCTAGACGAATGTCCCGGGGACGTATGCTAGTGTCGGATGAATGCCCGGGGGATATAGATGGTAGGGCTAGATGAGTACCCCGGGGACCTATGATAGTAAATAGCGTGTGTCGTACCTCTAAAAACACGATCCTCGCGACGGACGCGGAAAAAATGTTCGAACAGAGTCGCCACCGAACTTTATTCATTCCAAGGAAGGAATAGGAAAATATCGATAAAACCTTTAAAGGAGATAAGAACATGGTCGTCGCAACCAAATTCTAGGTTCGGGAGTCGATTACGCAAAGGGAAGGTATTAACACCCTCTACATCCGTTGTACTCAACGGAAAACTCTTGATTCAATTCGAAAGTAAAGTTAGCTAAGTTATTTGTTTTCTTCTAAAGATTTGCTTATATGGGAAATGGGTGGTTCATAGGCTTTTTTGCCTCTGCACAAAGATTCCAGTGTAGGCTCCTTCAATCAGCTGCTACAACCATCTGATATCCAACCTGCAAATAGGACACAACATAGAAAAAAACGCAACTTGATTCATGAAAATCTCGGCCTCCTCTTGGCGATTTTGAACAGATCTGGAGATGATTCGATTTAATAAACCCTCACAACATGTTCTATTCGATCCGTAGAATAGATTTGACAATTTAGACGAGCATTAGGACGTGGCGAAGGTTGCTGAAAATGGCAGAGTGGGGAGGGGTTTTATGGTTTGGAAGTGGGTTGGAGAAAGTGTGCTCCGATTTGGTTTTTATGGTGTTGGATACAGTTGGCTTTTTTTCGCCGGTAATGGAGGAGTTTTCTTGTTATTCACACGGTTCAAGGAGGCGGAGATATACACGGTTCTGGTGTAGGAGAAGGGTTCAAAGGGGAAGGTGAACGGTGATGATGATGATGATTGTGTCTAAGGAGAAAAAAGGGAGACAGTGATGATTGGTGAAGGAGAAGGTGAATTCGTGAAATGATGAGGGAGAGAGGAAGGGAAGAAGAGTCATGATGATGAATTGGAACGAGTCAAAGGGAGACGGAAGGAAATCCGGAAAAACAAAGAGGAAACTCCCCCCTTCTTATCCCCAAAATTTGACCTAATTGCTCTTCTCTCTCCGCTTTCCTTTCCTTTTTCTTTTTTCTTTTTTTAATTATTAATTAATTATTATCATTAATTATATGTATTTTTAATATTAAATATTGCTATTATTTAAAAAAATTATAAAACTACAAACTAGACGCCACTTGTCAAGTCTCTATTGGGCAGGGTGACAAAATCTTGAAAGCCTTCCAATTGGGGATGTCCATGTGGCTTAATGACATGAAAAATGTTTTATACATTTTTTCTGATTTTATTATCAATTAATTCAAAATAAAACAAAATGCTAAAATGTGATTGGTTAATGGCAAAAAAAAAAGAGGATTATGCATGTGCACCCTTGATTAAATTTAAATTTGCCGATCCATATTTAATCAAAGAAGCACACCCAATTTAAAATGCCAAAATTGCCCTTTCTAAAAGCTTAATTAATATAATAGGATTAAATCAATTAAAAACCACTAGAAAATTCGTAACTTATTAAATAAATATGTTAAAAATGAAATGCAAGCATGGGAAATTCAAATTAAATATTCTAGACATTTTGATAAAAATATTTTAAAAAATCGGGTGAAAATAAACAGAAATCAGGCGAAAAAGTGCCTGAAAAGTTAAATCGATTGCGTACAAAAGATCAACGCGAAACCAAATAACTTGGAAAGATGCAACACTCAGTCAACTTTGAAAATTGACAGGGACTGGTAAAAAGGCTCAGACTGATCAAAAGTGATTTAAAGTTTGTCGCGAGATAAGTCGAGCGCGCTAAGTCAAGTTTCAATGGAAAGTAGGTCAAAATCATTAACGTCTGCGAGCTTAAATTCAAAACTTTTCAATCACTGATTTTTCTCATATATCTGAGACACAATCCAGCCAGTCCGTCCATATATCCAAGAGATTTATTCTGCCTTATCCTTTTGGGAAATATTCGCGCTAAAATGCACGTTATGATGTACAAGCGATGCAAGCTTGAAAATAAAGTCAGGCAAATGAAAATTTGAAACAAGTAGGACAAATTTGAGGTATGACAGATGCCCCTATCTAATTGCCTTGAACCTGAGAGAATGAACAACTGCATGACGTTCATTTTAGGGTCAAAGTCAATTAGATACAAGAAGACCCCGAAATTTGTCTGACAATAAAGTAAAATGCAAAGAGATTAGATATACCAGAACGGGGTAGCAGGATGCAAATGATGAGCAAGACAACCTGAGATTCTTTGGATGGTCGAAGCAGTCCCTTGTCCATTAAGGTTCTTTGCGATACCAAAGCAGTGCAAATGATGTGAGTTCATCCACAACTCTCATCCTCTGGAGACTCTTCCCATTCAGAGGTTTTCCTACAAAAGAAGCAAGTTATTCTTTCAATCCAGCTTCATGCAGATGAGCCACCAGTCCATTCTCAGTCAGAATATCTGAGATCAGTCTTCCAAAAGGAATCCAAGTTATGATCTTCTGACCCTTGGTCTTGACAGATTCTCTGGATGCATTAATGTGGTTCCACAGATGCATAAAGAGAATGTGTGGCAGATCCACTTTTGTGCTCTGACTCAGGAAGAACATGAAGTACAATTGTTCATTGTTAACATAATCAGGAGAGTTTGTAGATTTTCTGTGGTGTATACAGCCCAGAAAAATCTTGGCCCAGATCTTGTATTCAGGTTTCAGATCCTTAAACTTGTTTGAAGCTTGTCTAAATGTAATCACTTCATCATAAACTTCCTCCATATCAACACTCCCAGCTGGCAGATGAGAAACTCCATCAGTTTCTTCATATCCAATGAGCTTCCTGATCAGACCTTCAGTTATAATAATCTCTTTTCCCAGAACTGAAGAGATTATGAACTTGGGGTAGACAAATGCGTGAATCCAAAATTCTTTCACCAAATATGGATAAACTGGTCCAAAAAATCTATCAAAGTATTTCACCCAGCCTTGAGCATCAATAATAGGACGCAAGTCAAACCCATTATCATCCATGGAATCAAAATCCACCATTGATTCACATAAAACTTCAAGTTGATCAACTGGTGTTAGAAGAGTTCTAACTGGTTCTTTGAAAGCAACAACACCTATGTTAGATGATGAAACAGCAACCATAGTTGATTGAAACTGAGCAGAAGTTGATGAAGAAGTAGCCATTGTTGTTCTTGAGAGAGATTTAAGGTTACGAATGGTTTTGGGTTTGGGAGAGAGATGAAAACAGTGAAACAGACAGAAATGCATACAAGAGTGTGAGAAAGTGAAAAATGTGAGAAGTGAAGTATTATGGAATTTATAGAAGAAATTAGGGCACACATAGAGTCACACATTCATCATGTTTACACTTAGCATTTAATTGCATTTAATAAAAAGAATATAATCATTTCAAGCATTTAATGATTCTGACAATTTAGGGGGAAAATGAGAAACTCAATATTCAAAACAGTACCTCAAACATCATTTCAGTAATGTGCACTCCACCTTTTCAGATTTAGAGTTACACGTGTTTGCTTGCATGTGCTTCTGAAACATCTTTGAGAAATGAAACGTTAGCCAATGTTCAGATCCTCTGAGGCTTGTTAGTTCAGATACACACAAATGAATAAACAGAGAAATTAAAAGAAGTAATACTTCAGAGTTTAAGCATTTTGCATATGAGTAAATTTTCTTCTGATAAACATTTTATTCTGGACAGAAATCCATACTTATATTTTTTAGAATAAATTTAAACCTATCTTCAGCAAGGGGTTTAGTAAAGATATCAGCCCATTGATGGTCTGTATCAATAAAGTTTAAGCTTAAAATTCCCTTCTGAATATAGTCTCTAATGAAGTGATGTTTAATTTCTATATGCTTAACTTTAGAGTGTAAAATTGGATTTTTAGATAAACATATAGCAGAAGTATTTTCACAAAAGATAGAAATGTTACTCTCATAAATCTGATAATCTTCTAGTTGACTCTTCATCCAGAGCATCTGAGTGCTACAACCAGCTGCAGCTATATATTCTGCTTCTGTGGTTGAAAGAGTTATTGTAGGTTGCTTCTTGCTGTACCAAGAGATTAGGTTACTCCCCAGAAACTGACAGCTTTCAGAAGTACTTTTTCTTTCAACTTTGTCTCCAGCGTAATCAGCATCACAGAATCCAACTAACTTAAATTCATCAGATTTTCTGTAACACAAACCCACATTAGTAGTACCTTTCAGATACCTCAGAATCCTCTTAACAACTGTTAAGTGAGATTCTCTAGGATCTGATTGGAATCTAGCACACAGACAAACACTAAAGAGGATATCAGGTCTAAAAGCAGTCAAATACAGAAGAGAACCAATCATACCTCTGTAGAGCTTCTGGTCTACCTTTTTACTTACCTCTTCCTTACCCAGAGTGCTTGTAGGATGCATTGGAATCTTTGCTAATTTGCTTTCAGTCATGTTAAACTTCTTTAGAAGCTCTTTCACATACTTAGTCTGATGTATGTAGGTGCATTCTGGAGTTTGGTTAACTTGAATTCCCAGAAAGAATCTGAGTTCTCCCATCATGCTCATCTCAAATTCAGCCTGCATAGATAGAGCAAACTCATTTCCAAGCGTAATATTGGTAGATCCAAATATAATATCATCTACATAAATTTGACAAATTAACAAGTCTTTCTTAAATGATTTACAGAAGAGAGTTGTATCCATTTTGCCTCTGATAAAATTCTTTTCTAGAAGAAAATTATTTAATCTCTCATACCAAGCTCCAGGAGCTTGTTTTAAACCATAAAGTGATTTCTTAAGTTTAAAAACATGTTCTGAAAATTTATCATTTTCAAAGCCAGGAGGTTGATGAACATAAACTTCCTATTCAATAATACCATTTAAGAAGGAACTCTTAACATCCATCTGATATAGAGTTATGTTATTTTGTGCAGCAAAAGAAATGAGTAGGCGTATAGACTCTAACCTAGCCACAGGAGTATAAGTATCTGTGTAGTCAATTCCTTCTTGCTGACTATATCCTTGAGCAACTAGCCTTGCTTTGTTTCTTACAACTTCTCCTTGCTCATTCAGTTTGTTTCTGAAGACCCATTTAGTTCCAATAATATTGAATCCTTTTGGTCTTGGAACCAGATCCCAGACGTCATTTCTGGTGAATTGATTTAGCTCTTCTTGCATAGCAAGTATCCACTCATTATCTTTCAGAGCCTCATCCAGAAGTTGGTTCAATGATAAACATCAACCCAAAAAGTGACGTTCCAGATGATCTGAGAAAAGACCTTGTTCTGATAGGGTCATTCTTCTTTCCAATTATCATATCCTCTGGGTGAGAGGCTTTGATTCTGGATGATCCTTTAACATATGGTTCTTCAGAAATATTCAAATTGTTCATTTGAGCAGCCAATGGAGTTGCATCTGGAGTTGCTTCTGGTTCTTTTACTTGAGCTTTTTCTGCCTCTGAGTCTTCAGAATCTGTGAGAATGACTTCTCTATCTGCAGAATTTTCAAGATGCTTTGGCTTTTGATTGCCAAGCTTATCATCAAATCTAACATGAATTGATTCCTCCACAATCCGTGCCTCAGTATTGTATACTTTGTATCCTTTAGAGCGTTCAGAATACCCAAACATGAAACAGTTATGTGCTTTAGAATCTAACTTGTTCAGATTCTCTTTAGTATTCAACATAAAACATACACATCCAAAAGGATGGAAATAAGAAATGTTGGGCTTTCTATTCCTCTACAATTCATAGGGAGTCTTCTCCAGAAGAGGTCTTACAGACACTCTGTTCTGAATATAGCAAGTTGTGTTAATTGCTTCTGCCCAAAAAAGTTTTGCCATGTTTGTCTCGTTGATCATGGTTCTGGCCATTTCTTGCAATGTTCTATTTTTCCTCTCTACAACTCCATTCTGTTGAGGAGTTCTAGAGAAGGAGAAATCCCGTGCAATGCCATTTTCTTTAAAATATTTTTCAAAAGATTTATTTTCAAATTCACCACCAGGATCACTTTTGACTTTAACAATTTTAAAATCTTTTTCAGTTTGGACTTGTTTGCAGAAGTCAAAGAACACAGAATGTGACTCATCCTTGTGTTTTAGGAATTTTACCCATGTCCATCTGCTGTAGTCATCAACAATGACTAATCCATACTTCTTGCCTCTGATGGATGCAGTTTTCACTGGTCCAAACAGATCAATATGAAGTAGCTCTAATGGTCTTGAGGTTGAAACAACATTTTTAGTTTTAAAAGAAGATTTTGAAAATTTTCCTTTCTAACATGCTTCACAAAAAGCATCTGAGTTGAACTTCAATTGAGGAAGTCCTCTGACCAGATTGAGTTTATTAATCTGAGATATACGTCTCATACTAATATGCCTCAATCTTCTGTGCCAGACCCATCGCTCATCATTAACAGACATAAGGCATTTTACATTTTGAACCTTAAGTTTTTAAAGATTAATTTTGTAAATGTTGTTCTTCCTTTTTCCATTAAAGAGGATTGAGCCATTCTTTTGACTGACAGCTTTGCAACATTTTTCATTGAAGATTATATCATAACCATTGTCACTTAATTGACTTATGGACAATAAGTTATGTTTTAATCCTTCAACAAGTAAGACATTAGATATGGAAGGAAGATTACCATTACCAATAGTTCCAGAGCCAACTATCTTGCCCTTCTGGTTCCCTCCAAACTTGGCGTCTTCTCCAGATCTAAGTTCCAGGCTTTGGAACATAGACCTTCTTCCCGTCATGTGACGTGAGCAGCCAGAGTCCAGGTACCATGATTGGTGTTTTGACTTTGCTACTAAAGACATCTGCAACATATATTATTTTGTCTTTATGTACCCAGATCTTTTTGGGTCCTTTAGGGTTAGTTGCCTTAAAGTTTTGTCTAAACTTCTGTCTTTTGACAACAGGTTTCTTCTGACTAACTTTAGGTTTAAACACATGAATATTCTAACCAGAACGTGTGTGTTTAATATCATTAAGATGACCATACTTAAAATGAGTATATGGAGGAGTATGCTTAATTATCAGTTTATCAACAGATGTTGAATTTAAATCCTCCTCAGAAGAAGATTCATATCCAATACCCTTCCTGTTGTTTCTACTTACGCCATAGATCATTGAAGCCATCTTTCTTCTATCTAGGCCTCTTGACAGAAACTTCTAAAAACTATAGTCATATTCTTCTAAAATGTTTTTAGATTTTGACTTGGTTTCAACTTCAGAATCTTGTTGAGCTTTTTCTAATTCATTTTTAATTTTCAAATTGTTTGCTTTAAGCTCAGCAACTTCTAATTTCAAAAGATCATTCTCAGATACAAGATTGTTTTCAAGCTTCTTGTACTTGAGCTTAATCTTACTATAGTTTTCCAGCATTTCAGATAAAGTCTCAATAAGTTCTGCTACAGAAAGTTTAGAAAATACCTCTTCAGAATTAGATTCTGATTCAGATCCAGATGTTTCTGTATGGTCCTCCACGTCAGCCATAAGTGCCATGTTTGCACATTCTTCTTCTGAATCTGATGAAGATTCAAATGCATCTGAATCATCCCAGGTTGCCATCAGAACTTTCTTTTTATTATCAAACTTCCTTCTTGGCTTCTCCTTCAGAAGTTTTGGGCATTCATTCTTATAGTCCCCAGGTTCCTTGCATTCATAGCAGACCACCTCTTTCTTTCCAGATCTTCTGTATCCAGAAGACTCTTTACGTTGATCTGGTTTCTTGAAGTTTCTAAACTTCTTCTGTTTATGCTTCCAGAGTTTGTTGATCCTTCTGGACAGCATGGACAATTCATCTTCTTCTTCAGAACTTTCTTCTATAACCTGCAAAGCTTTGGCAGATTTTTTAGACTTTAAAGCAACAAGCTTACCTTTCTTATGAGGTTCGTCTTCTTCTAGTTCAATCTCATGACTCCTCAAAGAGCTGATCAGTTCCTCCAGCGTGATCTTGTTCAGATCCTTTGCAAGCTTCAGATCTGTGACCATTGGTTTCCATCTGGTTGGCAAACTTCTGATGATCTTCTTGACATGATCAGCAGTGGAGTAACCCTTGTCCAGAACTTTCAAGCCAGCCGTGAGAATCTGAAATCTAGAGAACATAGCTTCTACAGATTTAGATTCCTCCATTTTGAAGGCTTCATATTTCTGGATCAGCGCCAGAGCCTTGGTCTCCTTTACTTGGGAGTTCCCTTCATGAGTCATTTTCAAAGATTTAAACATACCAAATGTTGTTTCTCTGTTAGTAATTTTCTCATACTCAGTATGAGATATAGCATTTAGTAGAATGGTTCTTGCTTTATGATGATTCTTGAATTCTTTCTTTTGAGCTTCAGTCATTGACTTTCTGTCAATCTTTTTTCCATCCCCATCAGTGGGGTGAACATAACCATCAATGACTAAATCCCAAAGGTCAGCATCATATCCTAGAAAGAAGCTTTCAATTCTATCTTTCCAGTAGTCAAACTTCTCACCATCAAACATGGGAGGTTTAGTGCTGATTCTATCTCTGTCCTCATATCTGTTGTTGGATGTTGAAGCTTCAGCCATAATGTATCAACCAAAATATATCAAGAGTTTTCCCACTGGATCTTTTCTCTTTCACGGTTAAGTGATAGCACAACAGAGCCGGAGCTCTGATACCAACTGAAGGTGGGAAAAACACTTAGAAGGGAGGTTGAATAAGGGTTTTGAAATAATTATGGCAATAAAAACAAAGTATTTTTATCCTAGTTCGTTGAACTCAACTAATCTAGTCCACCCTACCAAGGTGATTTGTCTTTCTCAATAAGGACTTAATCCACTATATTCAAACAGATTACAATGTTAACCACTAAGAACAACTATCTTAGTCTTCTCAAGAAATCCTGACCACAACTTGGTCTTCTTAAGGAACTTTTTACAAATAAATGTAAACTAACAAGTGTTTAAGATGCTTCTAAAAAGCTATATCACAACTGTGATTTTACACTTAGATTAAGAACGAATAAAAACTATTCAGCTTATGAAATATATTGTATGAGAGCTTGAAAGTAGTTTTCAATTTGATTTCTCAATAATTTGTCAACTTTGAAATGTTGTTGAAGACATCCTTTTATAGAGCAGAAAGTCCAATGCTTGAAGACTATGCGTAGCAGAGTGGCTGTAGCCTTTTTGTCTTCTATTGACTTTAGCTTTCCCAGAAGAGGAATGTTCCGACAGATCCCTTTTGTCTGATTTCCTGTGCCATACATGAATAAGGAAAGAGTCGTTTGGAATATGCCAACGAATATATCTTTGAATAATATCTTCTTCAACAAGCTTCTGTCTCAAAGTTATCAACATCAGAGTCTTGAAGTGATCAGAGTTTAATGGTATCAGAGTCTTGATGTTATCAGAGTTTTGCAGCCAATGTGCTTCAGCATGAATATCAATCAGAGCAGAGTTTGAATATCAGAGCCTTTGTACTTGCAGCGAAAAGTACTTTCAGAGTCTTCTTGAAACAATGCTTGAAACTCTTCATACAGATTCTTCAACTACGCTTCAGAGTCTTCTGCAGCTTCTGCTTCAGAGTCTCTTCTGGCAGCGCTCATATTCTTCTGATGACTTGCTTCTGATGCTTCAGAGCTTTGCGTAGAGTAATGTTCAGATGCATTTTTGCTTCCATAAGAATATTTAATTTAACATCTGAAACAAAAACAATTGATTAAATTTAGAGTATATATTTTCTTAATACAAAATTTCATTAGTGTTATCATCAAAACATAGAGATATATTAAACACCAATCTGTGTTCTAACAATGAGAAGGTAGAATCTATCCTTTCGAAAAATTTTCAAGCTCATGCGATAAACGATATGTATTGCTTCATTGATATTATCGATGAGTGTATAAGGGAGTTTGAAACACACACTAAAACCAAATTTGAAACACAGACCAAAATCAAGCTTGAAACACAAATCGAAACCATGAAACAACCTTCAACGGAGATAATGGAGGATGATTGACTAAAGTATGTACACCTTATGTGGAAGATAACCTTCATGAATGTTTATCACTTACCCCAAACCATTTTCCAAATCCTATGACCGTGACTGTAAAACTTAAAGAATTGCCTAAGAATCTAAGATATGAATTCCTTGAAATGGAATTAAATCGTCCAGTTATAGTAAATGCAAACTTAAACAAGGACGAGACACATCAACTCTTAGATGTCTTATGTAAGTATCCTTCAACTTTAGGATACAATATTTATGATTTAAAAGGAATAAGTCCGTCCCTGTGCATGCATCGAATTATGCTGGAGGAAGATCCTAAACCCTCTAGGGAATGCTAGAGGAGGATAAACCCTAACATGAGCAATGTGGTAAAGAGGGAAGTGTTGAAACTACTGGACGCCAGAATAATATACTGAATATCTGACAGTAAACGGGTTATCCTAGTACACGTCATGCCCAAGAAAGGGGTGTCATAGTAATGCAGAACGAAAAAGGAGAATTAGTGCCACAATGTATAGTAAGTGGTTCATGCATTTGTATTGACTATAGGAAGCTAAATAAAGTAACCAGGAAGGACCATTTTCCCCTTCTATTCATTGATCAAATGTTAGAATGTTTAGCCAGTCATTTCTATTTCTGTTATTTAGACGGATATTCAAGATTCTTTTAAATCTCTATTCACCCTGACGACTAGGAGAAGACGACCTTTACTTGCCCTTACAAAACTTTTGCCTATCGGCGGATGCCGTTTGTACTATGTAAAGCTCCTGCGACATTCCAACGATGTATGATGGCTATATTTGCAGATTCCGTTGATGAGATAATGGAAGTTTTTATGGATGACTTTTTGGTATGCGGATCCAGTTTTAAAGATTGTCTCGCTAACCTAGAAAGTATTTTGGAAAGGTGCATGTAGGTAAATTCTGTATTGAACTGGGAAAAGTGTCATTTCATGGTCACAAAGGGTATAATTTTGGACACATAGTTTCCGACAGAGAAATTGAGGTTGACAAAGCTAAGATTGAGATAATAGAAAACCTCCAACCACCCAAAACAGTTAGGAAAGTACAAAGTTTTCTTGGACACGCCGGGTTCTACCGACGTTTTATCAAGGACTTCTCAAAAATCACAAAACCCCTAATAGGTCTTTTGATGAAAGATGCCGAGTTTGTTTTTGATGAAAAATTCCTAGAAGCGTTTAATATCTTAAAGCAAGAAGTAATTTTCGCACCTATCATACAACCCCCACACTGGAATAAGCCATTTGAAATCATGTGCGATGCGAGTGATTTTAGCGTCGGTGCTGTTCTGGGACAAAGAACCGAAAAGAAAATGAATGTGATATATTACGTGTTGCGGTGAGAATTGGATGTCAAGCTATTGATTAACTTGAATCTTAATTCATTAGAATTTATCACCGAGCTTTGATTTATCCAAAGGAAAGGTTAAAGAATGAAAAGACCTTTTGCACAATGTAACAACAATGCTAAAGATTCGGGGATCGGGGGTTGGTTATGCCTAGGGTAGATATTTCACATCCTAGACATCTATAGTACTCTACAAGAACCTTTTGTGTGTATGTATGCCAAGTTATCTTATTCATTTGCTAGGGTTATGGATTAAGGATAAGGTAAAATTCTGGATAAAGATCTAAGGATAGTTTTAAAGTTTTCTCGCAAAGATATCGCATATTATGCCTATGTATCCTTAATAGGATGGAATCAGAGCAACCGTAGTTCTCCTCACTAGGGTTAAGGAGTACTTGACTATGGTCAAGACTCCAAGGGGAACAAACATAACAATGTCTGTATAGAGTTTAACAAAACTCTCTAGATCTAAATTAACACTCAAGGAGATTGACTTTGACAAAAGCCAAAAGGGGAGTAAGTGGTCATGACAATGATCCTTATATAGAGTTAACAAACTCTATCTTAAAGTTCTCATTAAAGGATACTCCTAACAAGAGGTAGATCTTTTAGACTTAAAGCAAAGTCTAATAGATGTAGGTTCTAATCTAATTAAGTTAAATGACCTAATGACTTAACCAAGTCAAGGGGATGGGTAATGAGTTGTCTATGACTGTGAAGCCAATAAAGAGACTTTCCTTTGGAATAAAGGTATAACAAGGCAACTGGATGAGAACTAACAAGTTCCATCACTTGGGGAAAGAAACTTAACAAAGTTAAAACACACATAAACATTCGTTCAAACATGATGAAGGTATGATAACATGGTGACAACCAAGACAAATTAGGGCAAGCATGTAATAACATGAAATAAACATAACAAGGTTACAACCAAGTATACATCAATGAAAGAATCAAAACAAATGGTTACAACCAAAGATAAACATAGATGTAACAACATCTAAGAGAGTGATAACAAGGTTCTTACAAGACAAAACATTTCAAACATCAAGCATAAGTTAAGACATCATGGCAAAGTTCAAAGGTTATGAAGGTAACAATCACAAAAGCAAGCATGAAAGCATGTGTGACAACAAAAAGTTTATCAATGGAAAACGGACAAAGCTCATCCATAAAAGTTGAAACTTGACATATGAACCAAGCAAAGATAAATGTAACATCATTCAATCAATTTAAGGCATGTTGATGACAATCAATCATGGATAAGCAAGAAGAATGACAATAGTTCAAGCATTGATTAAAACTTCACAAAGGGAAAGTAAACAAGGTTATGGTAACAACCAAGATAAGAATGGAACCTAAACATGTTATGGTTCTAACAAGACACATAAACAAGAAAGATAGGGTATTAGGGGCATGTTCAAGAGGTTACAACTTCAAGAAGCATATAAGGATTCATAGAGAAGTTCCAAGTCATACATTCATATTCATGCATTTACAAAGGCAAGAATCAAACCCTAAACATGTTATGGTTCTCAAAAGACACATAAACAAGTAAGATGAGGTTAGGGGAACATGATCAAGAGGTTACAACATCAAGAAGCATGTTACAAACCAACTTTTCAATAACATTAGCCTGAAAATCCACAAACTCCGAATAACATTAGCATTAGACGGACGAGGAACTAAGTCCCGCGTCTTATTTTCAATAAGAGCATCATATTCGTATTTCATGGACATTTTCCAATTTTGATAATTTAATGCATCAATGGGATTTATAGGTAGAGGGGATATGGAGGTTGAGGTTGAGGTATGGAAATTGAAGAGTTTGTGAGGTTTGACAATACCGTGTTGGGCTCTGGTTGTCATTTGAGGGGAGAGAGGCGGTTTTTGTTGTGAAGGTGGAGGAGTCGGAACTGATGTAGTGGATGGGATGATAGTTGGTAATGATGGGTTTAGAGGTGATGTTGTAGATGAGGCTGATGTTATGGTTAGTGAGGTGTGATTGTGGGAGGGTGACAGAGGCAAATTAAAAGAAGATGGTGATGGTTGGTAAATGTTTGTTTGAACTGGTGTAGTTAGGGGTGGAGCATGATATTGACGGTTAGAGGGTGGAGGATTATAGGAATAGGATGGAAGGAAGGGTGTGTCGTCATCCAAAACATTATTGCCAACCGTTGTAGGAACATTTAGATTAGAAAATGGAAGCTTAGTTTCATCAAAAATGACATGCCGAGAAATAAATATTTTACGGCTAGATAACTCATAGCATTTGTATCCTCTATGATTTGAGAGACATCCCAAGAAGATACAAGGTGTGGACCAAGCTTGTAACTTATTCCTATATGATGAAGGGATGAGAGAATAACAAAGACATCCAAAGACACGAAGGCGAGTATAGGTTGGATCTTTTTGGTAGAGTATTTTAGTGGGTGATTGTAGGGAAAAAATTTTATTTGGAAGGATATTATGGGCATGTGTAGTGCATGATGCCACATTGATGGAGGTAAAGAGGCTAAATATTTTACGGCTAGATAAATCATAGCATTTGTATCCTCTATGATTTGAGGGATATCCTAAGAAGACACAAGGTGTGGACCGAGCTTGTAACTTATTCCTATATGATGAAGGAATGAGAGAATAGCAAAGACATCCAAAGACACGAAGGCGAGTATAGGCTGGATCTTTTTGGTAGAGTATTTTAGTGGGTGATTGTAGGGAAAACTTTTTATTTGGAAGGATATTATGTAGGTAAGTGGGCATGTGTAATGCATGATGCCTCATTGATGAAGGTAAAGAGGCATGGGCAAGAAGGGTACAGATGATGTTGTTTATGGTACATATTTGTCTTTCAGATTTTCCATTTTGTGAGGAGGTGTGAGGACACAAAAATCTAAATGACATTCCATTGTTTTTACAAAATTTATGATACATAGAGTTATCATATTCTTTACCGTTGTCACATTAGAAACATTTAATTTTTCTGTCAAATTGTGTTTTAATGTGAGTTCTAAATTGAAGAAAAACAGAATGAACCTGAGATTTTGTATGAATTGGAAAAGTCCATAAAAATTTTGTGCAATCGTTAAGAAATAACACATAGTAACGATGGCCTTCTGAACTAAGAATTGGTGAAGTCCAGAGGTCATTGCGCACAATATCAAAAGGCATAAAAGTATGAGACACAGAGCTATAAAAAGGAAATTTTATTTGTTTTCCAAGAGGGCGTGAGTTACAAAAGTAATTGTTCCGAGACTTATTACATTGGAGAAAGTTGTATCGGTGTAGAGAACTTAAGATAGTAGCTCCTGGACGTCCTAAACAGTTGTGCCATAATTTTGTGGATAACGCGACAAAGGTGGATGGTGGCAAGGTTTTATTAGGTGGTCTTGTGTCAATGGGATAGAGATCACCAGAACTATTACATCTTATTAACAGTATTCCTGTCTGAAAATCCTTCACAGAAAAACTAAAATGATCAAATTCAATCGACACATCATTATCTATGGTAAATTTACAAACACAGATAAGATTATTTATGAGTTTTGGTGCATGTAAAACATTAGGTGATTTTAGAGGATGAAAGGAATTTGGTAATGATGCATGTCCACAACTAATTACAGGAATATTTTGACCACTACCGACAATAATATTATTACTCATATTGAAGTAATACGTGAGATTACCTCTGTTGGCTGTCATATGCGAGGTTGCTTCGGTGTCCATGTACCACTGATCATCAGGAGTAGACAATGCGAAAGTATGCATGGCAACTTGAATATCCGTTGGAGCATATGAGGAGGTTGGCGCTGCATTAGCGACATGAGCTTGGTGAGATGGCTTGGGACCAAGAATGTCGGGTTGTTCCTTTGGATTTCTTGTTGTTGGATACGGACAAGGTGGTGTAGCCCATGGTTGCCATGGTGAGGATCTCCACTTTTGATATTGATTTGGGTACAACGGATAAGCTCACTGTTGATGCAGGTAATATGGTGAAGACCACTATTGTTGCGGAGCACGACCTCTGCCACGTCCATTGTTTCGCCCTCGGCCTCGTCCTCGCTGTCCTTTGTCATTGCTTTGGCCACCACGATTGTGGTCGCCGTTGTTGCCGCGGTTAGGACTGGATGTCGATGAATCAGTTGGTGCTTCATTGTGAGACGCCATGAAAGATGAATTTTCAAATGAGCTTGACACCTTTTTCTGCAGTGTTGTTTCTTCTAAAATGATCATGGAACAAGCTTTATAGAACTGAGGAAGTGAATCGGCATGACGAGTTTAGGATCCCATAGCAGCATATGCATCGGTTAATCCTGAAATGATTTGAAGAACTAAACGTTCATTTGATACAGGGGCACCAACATTAGCTAGTTGATCAGAGAGAGACTTGAGATGCTAATAGTAGGAGGAAGCATCAGAGAATTCTCTGTATGAGTTCGCGAAAATTCTTGCTCTAGGTAGAGAGCTCTAGAATTCTTGTTATCATAAAAGATGTCGAATAAGCGATTCCATGCGATTTCAGCGGTGGAATTATGTTCGATGATAGTTTTGAGAATGCCATTGGAGATTGTTCCATATATCCACTGTAAAACGACAACTTCGAGACGAAGCCATAAATGTGGATCAGTAGTTTTGAGAGAGGGGTCTGCGGCTGGTTCAAAGGGAATGATATGGTCAATCACTTGAAAAACTCGAGCATGAATTTTGAAAAGTTTTGACCACGTGTTATACGTTCCCTTTTCAATGCTCAGAGTAATCTTAACGAAATTAGTAATATTTGGGACAGTGAGAGCAGTGTGAGTCGGCGTAGGAGAGGGAGGTGGAGGAAGAGGGTCGGTATGACCGGTGGAGTGTGAGAAAGAGTTGTTGTTGGAGGAATCAATAGTGGTAGTCATAGCTGCTTTGCAGTGGTTGAAGAGAAAAAAATGAAAGATATGAAGAAAGAAGGTTGACAGCTGGTTTTAAGGTTTGGGAACAAACCAAGTGTGATACCACATAAGATAATTTAGGTCGTTCCTTTTCATTAATCTATTAGTTATTTATATACACAATACAATTATGTGGTTATGATTCTAATAATTATTTGTAATCAATACTAATAATAATCTTTCTATATTTACATATCTAATATTCTTATTTACCATTAATAGTGTTAGTTTTCAATTTTCTTATTTAATCCTACTCCATGGAGACATCTATTTCAACATGAGCGCAAGGTCATTTCAACAACCATAAAATGGTTGTTTGCAATGAGCAGATATTCAACTTCTAATCCAACCATTATGACCTAAGCGCTACACCTTATTTTAGATAGTCTTGTATAGTCAGGTATCACCGTGTCGGGTATTATGATTTCCTCCAAGCAGAGTAGCTATCACTGACCATTGGTAAGAGTTCAAACCAGAAGTGACCCCCAGAAGATCTGTAGCCGACTCAACCGAACCTATCCTTAGTCTTATATACTTCATCGTATTATAAAAAACAACCTGTTTTGCTCTTAAATCAAGTGGTTTATAAATTATTTATATATTCTTTACATGAATCACTAGTATTAATAACCACTTTACTATCACCATTAACAAACAACTTCAACGCATATCGTTACAAAATCTCAAATTTTCAATGTCATGAGTTACTAATTATAACTATAATATATATATATATATATATATATATATATATATATATATATATATATATATATATATATATATATATATATATATATATATATATATATATATATATATATATATATATATATATATATATATATATATATATATATATATATATATATATATATATATATATATATATATATATATATATATATATATATATATATATATATATATATATATATATATATATATATATAACTATCACATTTCTCGTGCTAATCGAATTTATTAGTAAATCCCCTTACATTATATTTATATATATATATATATATATATATATATATATATATATATATATATATATATATATATATATATATATATATATATATATAAAAGGAGATTTACTAATAAACAAGAAATTAGCACAAATGTAAGGGGATTTACTAATAATTTCGATTAGCACATGAAATGTGATAATATTATATATATATATATATATATATATATATATATATATATATATATATATATATATATATATATATATATATATATATATATATATATATATATATATATATATATATATATATATATATATATATATATATATATATATATATATATATATATATATATATATATATATATATATATATATATATATATATATATATATATATATATATATATATATATATATATATATATATATAATATTATCACATTTCTTGTGCTAATCGAAATTATTAGTAAATCCCCTTACATTTGAGCTTTTCAATCTAGTTAGAGTAATCACTTTCTTCAATTTTTACGATACCTATTTACTCAACATAACTATATTTCTGACATTTAAATTTGTACAACTGAAAAATTCACAGTATGAATTTTAAAAAAAAAATAATTTAAATTTTTATTATAACATATTAAATAAATTTATGATTCACTTTTGAAGTTAATGTTATAAATTTATTCTTTAAAAAAAGTATTTATTTAACAGAACATTAGTAAAAACATAGATAAATAAATACTTAAAATAATAATAGTAATAATAAAATAATAAATATATAAAATTAAAAAATTAAATTTTTAGGGTGTTATACTTTACCACCGTGTCCATAAGACTTTTGATAAAAGAAGTCGATTCCTTATTTAAACCATGACCCTAATATTAATGATGAATAGTCATGAGAGAGAAATATTTATATTTCTCAAAATTAAACAATGTGGCCGTTTTAAAACCCTTATACATGTTGTAAAGGTTATGGTATCAATGATATTACAGGCCAAATTACAATTTTTAACTCCAATTTAAAACCATGCTTTATATAATAAAAAAGCCCTCAAATCCTATTTTTCTTGTTTACTTCGCGAATGTACAATACAATAATAGAAAAGGCAAACTAAACTAAAAGGAAAAAAGAAGACAAAAAGAAAAACAGACAGACTATGTTATATACTATCGATAGCTACCGCGCCACTGTGGGATCACATGACGGCACATGCGGCGGGGTTATCATCACTGAAAGCAGTAGTATACCTAACTTCAGCAGAACTAGCACGCGCGAGGCTAGAAACGTTTGGATCATAAGCGTTTCTAACGTAACCGGAAGGTGCTTTTTTGTCGTAAACACCAGGAGCATAAGGGTGTGCAACCACGTCGTATGGAACATAAGGCCACAGCTCAGCCCTTTTCCCCGTTCGATAAACAATACGATTCACCACCTTGGAAGGCTCCACGTAGCCCGTAACGGTTACTTTGTTTGCTTTCCGTTCAACTTCCACTTGTGTCACCCCTTTCATCCCTTCAACTGATTTCTTCACTTTTCTCTCACATCCTTCACAATCCATCTTCACTTTCACCTCCACCGTCTGTATAATAACACAACTTAGTCATTAACTAATAATCACTTCAATGGATACTAAATGGAGTTGATTAAGTTTTCGTTACCTGGAATTGCTTGCGCTTCTTCTTGTACTTGGAACTTCTTCTGTAAGAGCAGTCAAAGAGGTCGGAGATGTGATCAAGAGCACCCATGTTGTATAACCGTTTGATAATGTTGCTGTTTACAAGTTCTACTTCTGAGTTCAATATTTATAGAGATGATTGAGTAGACTAAAATACGATAGTAAACTTGGTATCTGACAAAGTAATTAAGGATTATAAATCTGACACGTCCACGTGTCTGATTGTTGTTTGTCTGTAATATGGTCGGTGGTTGTATTTGTCTTTATGTGATGTTTTCAAACTACCGGCACGTATTATGGGGGTAGTTAGTCAAATATAGATAATGGGAAAGAAGGATTTAGTATGGATATGGTGTGACATATTTTGATGTTAGTAAGGACGTGTGGATTTTCTGTAACCAGTAGCAGTAATTACCGTATGGTGTTGCATTTCCATTCTTTTTCAGATAAAGCTTATCGAGATTTATCATTAAGAAGATTAATCTTTTGAAAAATATAAAACCACTTTTATATGTGGGCCTTCCTCCACATTTCTTATCCATTGTTATGATGATGTGGAGTTTAAATAAGTACTAATATGATAAGATTTCATGATTAATGTTTTTTGTGTGTGTAGGGTTATTGAACTAGCTCAGGCCCATTATGTGATTATTATGTTTCTTAGGTAATTGTAATCATTTAAGGTTTGGGCCCATTATGTGATTATTATGTTTCTTAGGTAATTGTAATGATTAAGGTTTGGGGATTGCTTAAGAGACCCTTGGAAAAGCATACCACTTTCTTAAAAATTTAAAATTGTAATTTATGGATTCGGAGATATTTTGAAATTCATCTTATTTTGAATAAAAATATAGTTTAGAGATATATCCTCTGTATGGTATTTTGTGTATTTGAATATGTATTTCTGAAATGTCTTTTGAAAGTTGTTTAAAACATGAAAAATATAAAGAGAGAATTATTTTGGAGATGAATCTCTGGAATCCTCCATTAATCATATTAGAACATCACAAATGTTCAAACATTTAATTTTTGTGAGGTTAACTTATATTTACGTAAAATTAAAGTAAAATGTAGTTATAGTAAAGTTAAAGGAAAATAAAAGTTCACATTAATAAATAAAATCAAGAAAATTCATACATAATATTTGTCCGGAAAAAAAAAATACATCCCAATATAAATTACTGGGTATGTCTAACCGCTGACCTCCTCTGCCACCTGTATTGTACTATATTCCGTAACTCAAAAACCACGCGTTCCACTAAGAACAACTAGGGACTCTCATCCTTAAATAGTCCTGACTATATGGCTGCTCTACACATCTCTACAACACGTCGACATACCACCTTCACACTGTCTATTTGCTCATCCCTAACCTCAAGTACCCCTCCTGGTTAAGTGGCCTAGGTGGTCCTCAAGGAGCGTATGTCGTCATGATAGGGTGATATCCTACAAAACCATGTCAAGTAACCATCAAAACAAGGTGTGCATGAGCTAGCTCCCAACGATAATCCTCTGGTTTCACGGGGAGGTCTCAAAATAATGTGCAAGTAGTCAAATTGGCGCATCACTCGCTCAGGCATATAAGTATACATAAGAGACGCCCCATATCGCAGGCAGACAGAGTATAAGGAATAACGTCAAACTGACGTGTCTGACAGTGATCCTCGTAAGGGCAAAAGAAAACATCATCTGGTACTATACAGTTAAGAGAGACTCTGAATGGCTAGACCGCACCATTCTCTTTGTACGAAACAAAAATGGTTGCACGAGTCCAATTCTCTATGTAGTCAGGCGCAACTTCAAACTTGATGATGCAAGGGAAGTGGGAGATGATCAATCCATGAAAAAGGTTCAGATACAATATTAATAACAAAGTGTAACAAATGAATTATGAATATAATAGTAAGAAGAAATTATTGTAAGGGGTGTGCAACACCCCGTCACTTGCTTTATCTTTCAAAGACAAGTCTCGCTCAACTTCGAGTATAGGTGGACCAAACAAGAGGCCCTCAGTTGTACTCGTGAATTGCACTTAGGTGTGTGGAGTACTTAAGGTATACCACATCGACACATGGTGCACTTTTGTCCACAAACATTGACGTGCCAACCAATAACAACAAGCAACACCTCAATATGCAATGTCGGTGGTACTCAACCTACATATTATCGCCTATGGCATTCAAGGCCCCCTAAAAATGGCCTTTATAAAGGTTTGCCAAAAATCTAAATCGTGCGTGAGCACCTCTAGTGCGAGCTGCCTTCTCTGCCGCCTTATCAGGGTCAGTCCCAATAAGGTAACCAACATATCGACGCATTCCTCTCGTCGATCCTCATGTGGTATAGTAATCTCCCTCTTGATAGGAAGATGCAATTAGGAACATATTTTCTTCAAACTTTAAGTTCAAATTCCTTTTAGTCAAATAGTTGACTTTTCAGTCGAACGGGCCGATTCATCGAAAAACCCTGAATCGACTGTTGATGTTCTTGGTCTTTTGAGGTTTTGAAACTTATTGGGTGGACTTCACTAAGCCATATGAGCTTCATGTACCATGATTCCATCATTGAAACACCTTTTAAATCAAAAGTCAAACTATAGTTGACTTTTCTTGATCAGAAACCCTAATCGGGTGTCCTGGACTGCACTGTTCTTGATCTTTGGGTGACAACCTCAAATTGGATTCATACTTGATCCAAAGTAGTATCCTTGATAATGTAGAGACTTGTTCCATGGAGAATCAATCCAAGACATTAACTGATCAAACCAATGAAACCTCGATTCTTGACTGTATGGAACCCTAATTCACCTGTATCTTGACAAAGAGAAACTTGAAATAGGTTATAGTAAGAGAAACAAATGAAGAAGATCCTAGAATGACGATGAAGATCTAATGGTCAAAATTTGGGGTGCAACAGTTGCCCCTATTTAAATATATTCACTAGATGGCAATGAGAGATAACAATCCTCATAGAATCGTAGTGAAAGGTATTTAAATATAGCAAACCAGAAATTTTGTCCCTTAGATCCGATGGTATTCAAAAGGACGAATGCTGAAATGCAATGGATTCTAAATGATGCTTTATGATGCTTGGATGCAAGACAAATGCAGACACACGAGCAAAAATAAAAAGAACAGCAAAACAACGAGTAACTACTCATCGAGGACCCGACACACCGGGGAAAGATCCAAGGCATAACAAGCAATAGTTCAAACATGACTAATGATGTTACTTCAAAGGGAATCTTTCATACAGGGACCCAAACTCTATTGGGGAAGACAAATCTTCACTAGGGGAAAAGGGGGAACACACCCCACTGGGGAAGAAAGCAAATTTCCACTAGGGAAGTGAAAGACCAGAGACACGATCCTCACTGGGGGTAACCAAATGAGGAATTTCCTATAACGAAGAGTTCGAACAGGATCTTCAAGAAAGGACTAGAAACAAGACCAGACGCACTAGGGATGCTAGTAACCACTAGATCTCTGAAACTCGACTGGGGAAAGCAAAACTTTGCTGGGGATATCAATGACAACCAGAACAACATATAGTTTTAAGGAGTGTTAGTAACTACTAGACTTCCTGAGGGTAAGTGGGTAATAAACCAACTCATAGCGTCAATAACAATTGGGTGTTAAGTGATGCCAGTAACTACTGAATTTGGAACGACTGGTGACAACCAACTCAAAGGTATTCCAATAACGATTGGATTTAACAATGCTAGTAACCACTAGAATGTCTGAGGAAATTGGTAACAACCAGATCAAGTAACAATAACCATTGGATTAGTAACTACTAGACTTGGAAAGGACTGGTGATGACCAAATCAAAGGTACCAATAATAACTGGTTTTGAACAATGCCAATAATCACTGGACTTACTGGGGAAATTGGTAACAACCAAACTAAATACCAATAACCATTGAATTTTAATGATGTGCTAGTAACTACTAGATTTCAATGAAGATTGGTAATAACTAGATCAAAGGATTCCAATAACAATTGGATGTAAACAATGTCAATAACCGCTGGTTTTAGAATGATTGGTGACGACCGAACCGAGGTACCAATAACAATTAGTTTTAAACAACGCCAGTAACCACTGGGCATGGAGAAGGACTGGTGGTAACCAAATCAGGGCATACCAATAACCATTGGATTTAACAATGCTAGTAACCACTAGACTTCATTTGGGGAAAAGTTGTTAACATAACGAACTCCAAAAACAAACAGCCTCAAGCAATGTCAGTAACCACTGGACTTAGGATGATTGGTTATGGCCAAAACAAGGTAACCATTAGTAATAGCTAAACGTCTTGGTAATATCAGATATTGCTAGTCACCACTAGCTTCCCAGGATGGAAACAAATAATCTCAAGATTAAGACAAAGTCGAGGTAACAACTGCAAAGCGAAAACCGTTGGTAAACGGATCAAAGAAGGGAAACGACTAAAGGATCTCAATGGCAACAGCTAGTCAAACAGAAACCTAAAGAAAAAGCAAATAAATGTGTATGCTGATGATATGATGCAAATGCAAAGATGCAGACCGACCCACGAGGGAGAAGGAAAGAGAAAAGCAAGGAACACAAAGAGGAAACCCATCACGCCGAGTCTCGATGTTTCAAACTGGATGGCACTTCTTCCGGGGAAAATAACAATTTTCCAAAGTAATCAATACTCTTGCAAACCTACTAAAGAGAAATCTTGGCTTAAAAGTGGGGATTGCTGCTGGGCATGTCTTTGGCCGGAGGCAGAAGCAAGCTTTTGGTTTTTTGAGAGTAGTGTAACACTATCATGTTACCTCTAGAATTTTTTTAATATGCTTTGTTAAATTAGTTTTCTTTAAAACTTTAAGTTTTCAAAACACTTTGCTTTTCGAAAAAAATTTCTTATTAACGAATAAGTGAAATTTGCATAACAAAAACAAAAGATCATAAAAATGATTGGTCCAAAATCTGATTTCATTAATAGACGAGAACTTTACAAAAGGTAGAGTCTCAGAAACAAATACATTTTGGAAAATGGAAAACAAAAGGGGTTACAGAATCCTACAATGATCCAGTCCTACTAACTAGCAGTCAATGCGCTTCGTTGCTTCTGACGAGAATGACAGATGATGATATTCTTTTAACACTTTGGACAAGACCCTGCCCCTATATTTGTCGGCTTTTGTCCTTCAGACTTCCGTCTTGCTAAAGTGCTTGAATCACCTTTCTAGACGTAGTACTTTCTCATTGCGTCTGAGTTGATAGGGTACTTGAGTTGTTTACCATCCATAGTCTCGAGAATTAGAGATGCTCTAGAGAAAACGGTCTTCACAACAAAAGGTCCATCATAATTGGGCATCCACTTGCGACGCATGTCCTTCTGTGTTGGTAGAATTTTTATGAGCACAAGCTCTCCTTCCTTATACTCTTTGAGACGAACCTTCTTTTCGAACGCTCTTATCATCCTTTGTTGATAAATCTGGCTATGACACATGGTAGTCATCCTTTTTTCATCAATGAGGTTCAATGAATCGAACCTTTCTTTTTATCCACTCAGATTCTTCAAGCCCGACTTCCATTAAGATCTTCAAAGAAGGTATCTTGACCTCGATTGGTAGCACCACATCCATACTATAGACCAAGGAGAAGGGAGTTGCCCCTGTCGAAGTTTGCACTGATGTTCTGTAACCATGTAAGGCAAATGGTAACATCTCATGCCAATACTTATAGGTTACAACCATCTTCTGTATCATCTTCTTGATATTCTTGTTTGCGGCTTCGACTGCGCCATTCATTTTGGGTCTGTACGGAGACGATTGTGATGCTTGATTTTGAAGTCATCACTAAGTTCCTTCATTGTTTTGTTATTCAGATTCGACCCATTGTTGGTGATGATCTGTTCAGGGATACCATATCGGCATATGATTTCCTTTCTGATGAAGCGGGATACCACTTGCTTTGTTACATTCGCGACGCTGCTTCTACCTATTTGGTGAAGTAATCAATTGCAACGAGGACGAAATGATGGCCGTTGGAAGCTTTCGGTTCTATTTCCCCAATCATGTCGATGCCCCACATTGCGAATGGCCATGGTGATGTCATTACATTGAGAGGATGTGGAGGAACATGCACTTTGTTAGCATAGACTTGACACTTGTGGCACTTTCGAGCGAAGAGGATGCAGACCGTCTCTAAGGTCAACCAAAAATATCCAGCCCTTAAAATATTTTTCGCCATGGCATGGGTGCCAAACGTTCCTTCGTGCACTTCAGTCATTAAGAGACTTGCTTCTTTTTCGTCGACACATCTGAGTAGAACCAGATCGTGGTTTCTTTTGTACAGGATGCCATTGCTGATGAAGAACTTGGATGACAATCTTCATATAGCTCTTTTATCAACTCTGGATGCGTCAATTGGATAATTCTGATATTAGAGAAAGTTCTTGATGTCATAGAACCAAGGTTTCTCATCATACTCTTCTTCTATTGTCATGACATATGCTGGTACTGTCCTTCTTTCAATGCGAGTCAGGGGGGCCTCGTTAACAAACTGGACCTTCCACATTGATGCTAACATGGCTAAAGCATCAGCAATGTGATTTTCTGCTCTTGGCACATGCTTGAAAGTAATTTCATCGAAATATTCAACCATCTCTAGAATGTGAGCTTTGTAAGGGATCAGTTTTTCATCTCGGGTTTCCCATTCTTCTTTGAGCTGATAGATCACTAAAGCAGAATCACCGACCACTTCCAAGATTTTGATACGAAGATCAATGACAACCTCCAATCCTAGGATGCAGGCTTCGCACTTGGCTATGTTTTTGGTACAGGAGAAACAAAGTCGGTTTGTGACAACAGTATATCCTTCGGTTGGAGTTTTCAAGACAACTCCAATACCATGTCCATTCTTGTTTGATGTTCCATCAAACATCATTTCCCAACGGGACCCAGGTTCAAGACCTTCTTTAGGACCAGCTTCTGGCTTCATGCGTTGAATGTACATTACATATTCATCGGGAAACTCAAACTTGAGTGGCTGATAATCTTCCACAGGACGCTCGGCAAGGTGTTCTGACAAAAAACTTCCTTTGAAGGACTTTTGAGCGACATATTTAATATCATACTCTGACAAGAGCATGTGCCATCTGGCTAACCTTCCAGTTTGAGCTGGATTTTCGAAGATGTACTTTATTGGGTCCATCTTGGAAATTAACATTGTGGTATGGCAGATCATATACTGTCTCTGACGCTTGGCGGCCTAAGCTAAGGCACAACAGGCTTTCTCTAGAGGAGAGTAACGACTCTCGCAGTTTGTGAACTTCTTTCTTAAGTAATAGATCATGTGCTCCTTCTTGCTTAACTCAGCTGTTTGGCCTAAGACGCAACCCATTGAATCTTCTAATACCGTCATGTACATGAACAATGGTTTTTCGGGCACTGGAGGAATCAATATCGGAGGCTCTTGCAGATACTTCTTGATTTTCTCAAATGCCAACTGGCAATTTTCATTCCAAACCACTGTTTGATCTTTTCGTAACAACTTGAAGATCGCTATGCAAGTGGGTGTTAGGTTGGAAATGAACCTAGAGATATAATTTAGTCGTCCAAGGAAACCTCTGACCTATTTCTCTGCTTTGCGAGCAGGCATCTCTTGGATTGCTCTGACCTTATCGGGATCCACCTCAATTCCTCATTGACTAATGATGAAACTAAGTAGCTTGTCTGAACGAACTCCAAATGTACATTTAGCTGGATTTAGTCTTAGTTGATACTTTCGGAGTCTCTCAAATAGCTTCAACAAATGATCCAAATGGTCTTCTTCACTTCGAGATTTTGCAATCATGTCGTCTACATATACTTCAATCTCTTGGTGCATCATATCATGGAAGAGTGCGACCATAGCTCTCTGATGCGTTGCTTCTGCATTCTTCAAACTGAAAGCCATGACCTTATAACAATAGGTGCCCCAAGGTGTAATTAAAGTTGTTTTATCCATGTCAGCTGGATCCATCTTTATTTGATTATAACCATAGAATCCGTCCATGAATGAAAATACTGCAAAACTAGTTGTGTTATCCACCAGAGTTTCGATATGTGGAAGAGGGAAGTCGTCCTTCGGACTAGCTTTGTTTAAATCCCTATAGTCCATGCACATCCTGACTTTGCCATCTTTCTTTGAGATTGGCACAATGTTGGCCACCCATTCTGGATATTTGGATACCGCTAAAAAGCCTGCATTAATTTGTTTCTTGACTTCATCTCTGATCTTGAGAGCCATATCAGGTATTGATCTTCGAAGTTTCTGCTTGACTGGAGGACATTCTGGCTTCAGGGGGAGCTTGTGCATAACAATGTCAGTGTCCAACCCTGGCATATCTTGATAAGACCAAGCGAATATGTCAACATAATCTTTGAGGAGTGTTGTCAACCTGCTTTTGACTTCTGGCCCCAATGATGCTCCAATCTTGACTTCTCTTTTCTCTTCTTCAGACCCCAAGTTGATGATGTCAATATGTTCCTTGTAAGGCTGAAGATAAGCGTCTTCATATTCAGTCATCCTCTTCAACTCTTCAGGGATCTCTGAGTCTTCATCGCTCTCTTATTCGGCTTGAAAGACGAAAGGACAACTAGTAGAAGGAACCGAATGATCATGGGATTCTGTGGGTGATGGAGGTGTTCTGCATGTTTTTACAGTTTTAGGAATGATCAGACACACACACAGACACGCAGATGAAGGGTTGTTTTTAAATTTTCACAAAAAGTTTCCATTTTTTCCTTTTTAACAAAAAGAGTGAAAATGATAAGCAGAAAACAAAACAAGAGTTTTAACAAAAACACTTTTTCATTCATATATTTTTCAATTCGCAAAGTGGCCCATACAAATTGATTCACAAGACTTGAGCAAGACCAGGAATTTTTAAAGAAAAACAAAGCTAACAAGCAAAATGAATTACTCTAAGGGTAAAAAGACAGGAATCTCCACAGTCTCCCAGTTGCATAGAGCTGTTCCTCCTAGAATTTTCAGGCTGTCAAGATCACTATCTTCTTCTTCTGCTATGATGGCGTTCACTTGAAGTCTGCCGCTGGCGAAAATCTCCTTCAAGGATTTCTTCTTCATGACGCTCTCCTCTGGCGAATCTTCTAGATTTGGTTTGTAACCCAACCCTTGTCGATCATTCTTCGCTCAAGCGTTGACTTCAATAACCTCTCCCCATCCCAATGGGAATCCGGTCTTCAGTGCAACTTTGATTCTTTGGACAGAAGCGAAAGATGGACCACATGTTATAGCCGACTCATCAACCAAAATAGCATGGGCTATTTCCAGTGCTTGAAAAGACGTTTTGAGCGAGTATTCATCCGCTTCAATGTATCTGAAGGAAGACAGGTTACTTACCATTAGATCTTCCTCTTCATGAACGATGACCAACTAGTCGTTAACAATGAATCTCATCTTCTGATGCAGAGTGGAGATAACAACGCCCGTTGCATGTATCCATGGTCTCCCCAACAGACAACTATAGACTGGATTAATATCCATTACTTGAAAAGTAATCTCAAAGATTTATGGACCTATCATGATGGGTAGATCAACCTCTCCTATCATAGTCCTCCTAGAACCATCAAAAGCTTTTACCACTAGAGATGTGGGCCTCATGTCAGCTCCTTGGTAAGATAGTTTAACTAAGGTTCTCTTTGGCATTACATTAAGCGCAAATCCTATGCTGACGAGCACCCTGGCTAATATATCCTCTTCGCATTTGATTGACACATGCAAGGCACGGTTGTGCTTGCATTTCTCGGCTGTCAGATCATTATCATCGAAGCTTAGAGTATTACATGTTGTGATGTTTGCCACAACTGAATCAAATTGCCCTACTATGATGTCTTTTGTCACATGAGCTTACGTCAGGATTTTCAGCAAAGCTTGATGATGTGTCGGAGAGCTTAATAGCAGTGACATAATGGAAATCATGGACGATGTCTGATTTAGCTGATCTACCACTCGGTAGTCAGTTCGATGAATAATCCTCAGAAATTCCTCCTCGTCATCTTTAAGACTCTATTTTCCTTTGACGATAGGTTCCTTAGCAACAACTTTTTTGGAATGAATTCCTTAGTCACAACGACTTTAGGAATGGGAACTGTTGGTTGAGAAACTGTAGGATTTGCTCGGGTTGATACACACGACCGCTTCGGGTCATTCTGCTTCCACCGGAAATGTTGGCGACATTTTCTTGTCTTCTCTCTTTGAATATTTCATCACACCAAGAGTAATCGTCCTTTGGTGTTATGGTCCTCGGGTGAGGTCTAGACCCCCTCCTTGGTTCAAACCTAGGTTGATCTCTTCCAAATCTGGGTGCCACATCATCACGGAACACTGGCCGGACTTCTCTGTTCCTGGTTGTACTATTATTGTTATCTCAGAATACATCCCTCTTGCTGGGTTCTTCGGGTATATTAAATAATAGTTCAATCACTGGTACTTCTTCTTTTTTCTTTCTGCTGCTAATTTCTAGCATTCCTTGGTCAAGTAATGCTTGAACATCTTTTTGTACAATGTCACAACCTTGAGGATTTAGCATGCATTGTTCACAATTTTCGTGGGAGGCCTTAAGCATCCATGCTTGAGCGAGCTTTTTGTGCAAATCTACCAACGACACTTTGACTTCATCGATAGTTGTGACAATTTTTGCTTCAGATCCTTCCCCTTCTTCAGTAATGGTGTTCATTCCACCATGATTTGGTAAAGGGTTATCCTTCATATTTGGGTGATTATCTTCAAAGGACAGAATCTTCTTTTCAATTAATTCGCGAACAATGTGTTGGAGCGTGAAGCATCCTTCCAAGTCGTGTCCGGGAGTGTTTTCATGGAACGGACAATGTGCATTAACATTGTAGTATTGTGACAAAGGACTAGGCGGAGCGCCTAAATTCCTCGTTCTGACAAGTCCTCTTTCTATCAGCATAGGGAAAAGATCAGTATAGCTCATAGGAATGGGTTGTATCCTTGGTTTATTACTTCGGTAATTAGTCCTCGGAGCTTCAGCCTGAGGCTGCTGGCCTTGCTGGTGGTACTGCTGATGTTGGTTGGGTGCCCCTTGTTGAGGACTCTAATGAGTTTGCTGTTGAAAAACAGGCGTTACTGCTGCTACATAGGATGGTTGTTGATATTGTTGTCGTTGATTCTTTGGATTTTGTGCCCTTCTTCCATAAGTTACGGCATTTACTTGTCCTCCTTCTTTTTGTGGAAGTTACTAACCGGTTTCATGGAAGCATGGTGCTAGAATTGGCAGTTGAATTCGTTATTTTTCAACTTTTCAGCCCTGCTTCGACCTTTACTTCTACAGCGATGATGTTAGAGAAATTGATGGTGACACTACTGATTAACCTTTTGTAGAACTCAGGCATGATGGTGTCTACGAACCAATCAGCTAGTTCTTTTTCCGTGAGGGGTGGCTCTACTTGAGTTGTAGTCCCGCGCAATCTTTGTGCATACTCCTTAAAAGACTCGGTGCTCTTTTGTGTCATACTGAGAAGCTGACGGTGATCTGGAGCCAGATCCATATTGTATTTGTATTGTTGAATGAAAGCATATGATAAGTCTTGGAAACCATGGATCTTTTCCTGATCCAAGCTCAAGTACCATTTGGCGCATGCTCCTTTGAGGCTATCTTGGAACCAATGCACCAACAGCTTGTCGTTCTCGATATGCGGAGCCATCCGCCTACAATACATGATTAGTGAACATTGGGACAAGTAGTACCCTCATATTTGTCAAACATAGGCATTTTGGACTTTGGTGGGAATATTAGTCCTGATACCAAACACATGTCTTTGGCATCTGACCCAAAGACATTACTCCTCTCGATAACTCTCATCCTTTTATCCATAATATCCATCTCTACCCTTAGTTTTTCATGCTTCTCGTCTTCAACTTCAGAACCATCTGGTATATCGAAGATTGGCTGGTAATGGTTGAAAACAAGCTGGACATGAGTTATCCTTCCCACCTAAGTGAAGATAGGATTCGTCGTCATTGGATCAACTTGTGGTTGAAAGCTGGACGACTGAGGATTATTGATTGGTGGTAGGAAATCCCTGGTCATACCAAATGGGAATTCAGTTGTCGTAGTTGGAGCGGTTGGAAGGTTTGCTGCTGTAGCCACTTCAGAAACCACTGTGACCTGCGTATCCATCTTCGCTTTTATCACATTAAGAACCTCCATGATCTGACTGACGTTGTTTTTAATCCCTTCGATATCGTTATCTATTTAGTCAATCCTCTGATCGTTGTCTGCCATCCTTCTTTGAGCTTGAGCTCGGGTGTTGTATCCGTGAGAACTCAGCGTGACTTTCCTCTTTCTGGAGGACAAGAACAACGAATGAGCTGCGGAACCCAATGCAAGACCAATGCAGAATGATATGCAAATGCAAATGCAAAAACTAAACATCCAAGGAAAAAGCAAATTTTGTTTACAAACAAAATTCGGAACACACGTAACAACGTGCTTAAAAGCAAATTTCATTAATAAATCAAGATCTATTACAATAGATGGCCCTTGCTAAAAAGCAAGACCTTTCTTACAACGAAAGTAAATGCAACATAAGATTACAATCTTTTTAGGGAAAGCAGGAAATGGTGAAGCATCGATCAATTTAACTAGATGATCCTTCTCCTTCTTGAGACTTGGGCTGAGCTTGATTCTGGTGAATAATCTCCCATAAGTATTCACTCTCACACTAAGCTTTGATTAAAGCATATCTCATCTCTTCCCTAATCATAGGAACTTCTGGCTCCATCGTAACCTCATAGTCACGAGTGTAGAACATTGATAAAATTATCTCCTTTGACCAAAGTAGATATGCTCTAGTAGTCAGACAGATTATGTTTTCTTCTGCGGTCATCCCTTGTATGTGAGGATGCCCCCAAGCAAAACTAGCTTGAGTTTCGAGTTCTTCGTTGCTACTCTTTTCACAAAAACATGCTTTTAGCATCTCTAGCTCAGACCCGGTTGGATACTCATGCTGGCGTCGAGCGAGAATTGGGTTATAGCTGATAACTCCTCTTGTACCAATGAGAGGTATGTTAGGGAAGTCCCCATAGCTTTGGATCATAGATATACCACCAATTTTGGGGTCATACCAATTGACATCATAGTGGTTGAGAGTTATTAACTTTGCGATTCATGTGTCCTTACTAAGGAGGTTCCACAAAACATGAGTCTTGGGCAAGTGGGAAACAAACCACCTGCTAAGCAAAGCGGTACAACATGAGAATTGTCCAAGATCATACAAAGTTCGTCAGAGGATGACAATGTAGGTGTCTGCTAGCAATGTATTCACAGGATTTTTGATAATGAAGAGTCGAATAGCCTCCTCACTGATGAACTCATTACAACATGGAAAGAGGTATAATCCATAGATCAAGAACGCCAAGGTCGCCTCGAAGATACCCAAATTCCTATTTTCATAGTGAAATTCAGCCATTTCCATAAATGGTTTCGCCTCCATTCCACGGAAACCACTTCTGGCTACCAAGTCAGCAGGCAATTCATTTGGCCTGAGGTGCAATGGTTTGGCAAGGTCTCTTCTTATTGGTTTCCCATAAGAAGCCTTGATAGTTATAGGAAGCTTTAGGTAATCCAAATATTCTTCTATAGTCGGAAGTAATTGGAAGTCCGGAAAGATGAAGCAATGATATACTGGACTATAAAACTCAATGAGCGCTTGCAACATGTTCCCGTCGATTTGAGTGTTAAGTAATGGCAGAAGATCTCCATACTTTGCGATGAAAGCTGCGGGATTCCTAACAAGGCCTGCCAAGATCTTGAGGTTGTCCAACTTCTAATCTGGAAATGGGAGCCTGCTTCGTCATACCATGTTGATGTCTGCAAAGAAAATTTTTAATTTCCTTGAATGGTTAGTAAAATGCAAAGATGCAATGCAAATGCGACTATTTTACAAAACTCAGAAGATCAATTTGTGTCAAACCCTCATTTCATTCATTATTGGTAAAAGTTACAACTTTTGAGACACACTACAAGAAGTCTAAAATTACATCAAGAGACTAGGTTTTATAGCCTAAACTAATGACTTCAAACACGAGGTCTCTTCAACTTCTTTAGGATTACGTTCTCCATTACCAACTTATCCATTATCCCTTTCCAGGCTCCGAAGGTAGGAGGGATATTGGAGTATTCATGATTACTTTGAGTGGGCTTGATGCTATAGAAAAATAAATTCTCCTTTTTTGTTTCCCCATCAATTACTCGTCGTTCGAGCCAATCTATCAATTAATCTTTTTCTTGCACCTCTCGGATGAGTCTTATTGCTTTGGAAGAAAGTGAATGATACTTTCCTTCCCAAGTGTCTCTCTCAAGTTGCGCTCTTGCAAGTAGTTCTTGATACTCCTCCATCTTCTCAATGGGAATGGTAGAGGATGATGATGCAATGACAATCTGCATGTCCTTTTCTGGGAGATACGGCATCTTCAAATCTTTCGCTCTAAACTGGACCCATTGAGTAAATGGTTCTAAAGCTATGCAATTTATTTTCCCTAGATCCGCTTTTGTCCTTTTCTGGATGTTCTCCCAAGCATCAATTGTGTTATTTCTCACATTTTCTGCTACCTCAGTGTTGAGGTAAAAGAAACTGGATAGAAGCATATTGTTGGGTTTGTCCTTCATTGGAAAACCAAACTGTCGTCTAGCCAAGGCTGGATTGTAATTGATCCCTCATCGCACTCCAATAAGTGGTATATTTGGGAAACTTCCACAATGATCAAAGTAAACTCCTCGGTCTTATGTGGGATCATACCAATAAATATCAGCTTGTGTTAAAGAGATTATCCTTTGAGACCATCTCCACCCATTGGGATTCTCCTTGAAAGTGTCGGTTCTTAGCAAATGATTAACAAACCATTTGTATAACAGAGGTGCACAATAGAGGAAAGCTCCTTTTTCTTGAAGTGTCCGATGATGAATTGAATGATACACATCTCTTAACAAGGTAGGCACAGGGCTGCCACTTAAAAATATGATAATGGAAGGGAAATTGAAGAATTCCTCTACCTCAGGAAACAACACTAGTCCATAGATTAACAGAGCTCATACGACTTCAAATGCATCCATACTCCCTTCTTTAGCAAGATAGGCAGCTTTCTTGACTAAGAAATCGGATGAACACCTGCTACTCCTTTTTTAGTTTCACGGTGGGCTTTAATTTCAGAAGCTTTAAGGTGGAGAGCATCTGTAATTTATTTCGGCGAAGGTAAGCTTTCTGATCCACTGTATGGCTTTTGGTCCTTTATAGGAACTCCCATATAATAGGCGTACTCTTCCAAAGTCGACATCAACTGATAGTCGGGAAAAGTAAAACAATGATACAATGGATCATTGAACTGAACCAAAGTATTGAGGATCCCTTTCTCGATACCTATCCTGAATAGGCTCAAAATCTTTCCCTATCTTTTTCCAAATTCTTCTAACACATTAGTTCCTAGCTTTCTCAACTCGGATGTATCAGGCTTCTTGAAAATGTATCTCCTGGTGTTTCTTGTTCCAATATCCATGATATATCTAGGATTTTGCACAAAGAGATCGACTGAGTCTTACAAAACCATTCACAACATGAAATGCTATGATGAGATGATGAGATGATGCACACACAACACAAAGGCAAGTATTCACAAATACAATGCACATGCACACACAAAGGCTCCCTAGGGTCAAGGTCAAAGCATGGAGTCAAAGGTCTACCCATCCCCAAGGATTTGTACTATGAGTTATTTTGTACCTGCCGAACGGGTTCTATCAAAGTTCCTAGAGTCATAGTAAATTCTTCGGATATTGCCAACTAACGCGACTACTCACGTGAGTCAACAATATTCTCAAGATAAACTCATCTGAGTGTAGCATTGCGTGACAACTATTGAGGGACTACTCCCTAATAGTTTTCGCGCTACGTCCTAAAAAGGCCAAGTGGGGTAAAAGTGTCACTAAAAAGTCCTCAGCTTCACAGACTCATATTGAAACAATTAGTGAATACACGACTACTCATGCATTACTAACCATCTCAAAGAGCCTCCACTGAGCGTGATTACATCATATGTTAGACATATTGGGACTACTCCCAATAGCCCAACTATTGATCATATCACAATCCTATCTCATGTGTCACTCAAATCTGGGTTAGGATTTATCTCACCTCTCAAAGCACCCAATATCCACAACACAAACAGATATATGGATAAATATACATGTAAGCAAATCACAAATATAGCATGCAAACAAACAAAATAGGATAAACCCTCAAGTTTAAGTCAATTCCCCATTGAAGTCATCATTTCTGTTGCGGTGAGAGTCGTGATACCAAGCTATTGATTAACTTGAATCTTAATTCTTAAAATTCACAATTGGACTTTGATTTATCCAAAGGAAAGGTTAAAGAAAGAAATACCTTTTGCGCGATGTAACAACAACGCTAAAAGATTGGGGATCGGGGGTTGGTTATGCCTAGGGTAGGTATTTCACATCCTAAACATCTATAGTACTCTACAGGAACCTTTTGCTTGTTTGTATGCTAGACTTGCTAAATGTTTTCTATGGTTTGGGATTGGGTATAAGATTAAGTAAAGACCTAAGAATAATTTCTAAATTTTCTCGCAAAGATATCGCATCCTCTGCCTACGTATCTTAACTAGGATAGAATCAGAGCAATCGTAGTTCACCTCACTAGGGATAGATGAACACTTGATCATGATCAAGGTTCAAAGGGGAACAAACATAACCATGCTTGTATGGAGTTTAACCAAACTCTCTAGATCTATATTGTACACTCAAAGGGAAATTGACTTTTACAAAAGTCAAGAGGGGAATAAGTAATCATCACCATGATTCTTACATAGAGTTAACAAACTTTATCTTAAAGTTCTAACTGAAAGATACTCCTAAAAAGGGGTAGGTCTTCTAGACTTAAAGCAAAGTCTAATGGATATAGGTTCTAACTTAACTAAGTTAGGGTTCAAAGTGACTTAACAAAGCCATAGGGAGAGTAATGAGCTATCTATGACCCAAGGGTCAATAGAGAGACTTTCCTTTGGAATGGGAAAAGATGAGGCAACTGGATGAGAACTAACAAGTTCCATCACTTAGGGAATAACTTAACAAAACATACACAAGCATTCATTCAAACATGATGAACATATAAAAGAGTATGGTTATAGCCAAGAGCATGCAAGCATATGACAATATCAAGCAAAGATTTCAAACAAGTCAAATGGTTACAACCAAATATACACAAAGATATTACAATATCATAGTAGAGGTTCTTACAAGATTTAAACACAAGAGGTAAAAACCAAATGAAATATCTTAACAAAGATGAGGTAAAAACCAAATGAAATATCTTAACAAAGATGAGGTAACAACCAAATGAAATATCTTAACAAGGATGAGGTAACAACCAAAAGTTAAAAATGCAAACAAGTTACAACTTGAGATAAGCATGTCATAAGTTTAAAGATGTCATATGTAAAAAAAAATAGGAGCAAAGATCATGCATTGATTATAATTAAGTGCAAATAAGCAAGCAAGCACTGTTACAACAATGCAAGTGAGAAGTCCATTACCTCATGGAGACTTTCATGAGTTCAAGGTAACAACCATAAATGAATTAAAATCCTATCATATTAGAGTTCTAAAAATACTTCTAAATGGGGGAGAGATCATGTGCCAAGAATGTACTCAAGAGGTCATACATTAAGAGATAGTATGGTTCACAAACACACAAATGCAAAGGTAAGTCAAATAGATGCTTACAAGCAAAGATTAAAATGCAAACTTCAAGCACACAAAGGAGTTGACAAACAATGCTCACATCAAGTGTAAAATCAAACTCAAGAAAAGGAATCAAAAGTTTTGAAAATAAGATTGAAAGAGAGGAGGGTAAAAAACCCTAAAAATGAAGCATGACTTTCTTATAGTGTAAAATGTTTCTAAAATGAAAATTCTATAATTCTTTAAATACCATATGAAAATATGCAACAATACAAGACATTAGCAAAATGAACCATTCAAAAATGATAAAGTTGTGTTACTTTGAAATTTAAAGAAAAAAAACAAAGATTTTAGTAATTAAAAAGAAAGGAGTGTCTTCACCAAGATTTGAACTCAAGACCTTGTGATTACAAGTCCAAAACTTTGCTAATCCATCTAACATGCGCCTGTGATTATCATTTGGAAAGGTAAAGTAAAATATTTAAAACATGAAAAATCATAAAATGCTAAAACAAGTTGTCCTCACTGAGGATCGAACACAAGACAATGGCAATGGCAAGATACATGAAACGCAAGGCATAACCACTGGGGTGGCGATACATCCAATGTATCAAGCCACCCCATTAATACTTAAACTAACAAGTCAAGTATTCTGGGCAAAATGACAAGAACAAAGCAAGTCAAAAACTCAAAACGGTTCCATGCAAATTTCCTCAAATCTCAACCAATTTCTACAAAATCAAAGTCTATTCCACCTGAAATTTAGAGAGGAATGCAATGGTATCAACCAAATTTTAAAATGATGCACATATAACAAAATTCGAACGAACATGCAATGTGAGATTTTAAGATGCATTTGGAAGTTTATGGATCAAAACAGGTGGAATTACACACAAATAAGGGCCTGCTCATGTTTCAAATATGTTAATAGTGAGACTACTCTGTTACAAATGAATTTGATGTTGGAAGGGCCAAAACAGTTATGGTGTCAATGCAAAGTTAGAAGCTTCAATGGTTTACACTTAAATAGTCAAGGTTCTTTTTAAAATTCAAACAGAAACTGATGCATCAAAGAGATTGACAAGCTTAAACAAAAATTGGACAACAAAGGTTTTAAACAATGATCATGAAGAAATCCAACAGTCATGCCTTAATGACATGATTCCAATAGCAAATGACAGTAACATAAGGCATCATGATCAATGACTTCATCCATCAAGGGTTTCAACAGCCAATATCAAAGCAACAACTAAATCTCATAAATCAAACTACTTCAATTAGACAACAACCATGACATGAACCTAGCCTATATGAACTCTAATAAAAACCAACTGAAATTTGATAAGAATCTAGGTTGACAATCCTCACCACAAGCTTGGACAACAGGTACAATCATTACACATAAAATTCCAACAGCCATATTTAAGCAACACACTTTTTAACAAAATGAATCAAATAGTAATGCTTTGTTAAAATAGAAACAACACACTTTGTTATCAAAATGCAACATCAGTCTAAAGTATTGTAAGTAGCACAAGTTTGAGCAAACATAAACCAACATAGTTCCAACAGTATGATTAATAGTTCAAAACATTGCAAAGTTCAAATCATCCCATAACTAGTCTATTATCTATTTCAACATGACAATTTCTAAATCCAAACAATTTTTTAGTTATGAAAAATTGATTTGACAGCAATGATCATGAACTCAACATAACAATGTCAATCATGTATAGAAAGTTGATGACAGTAGTTAATCCACAAGTCTCATGACAGTAACAGTTTGGCTATTATAATGCCAAACACAAACATTAATTCAAATATTGTTTTTAAATGAAAGTTACTACTTATTAAAACTAATACAAATAACTTTTGAGCCTGAAAACCAAATTCTGATAGCAAGTATAAGTTGACAAACTCAATCCTACAAACAAATCTTGACAACACAGTTGTGAGCCTCAACATGACAATGTCTAGATCATTCAACAACTAGTACAACATTCATTCACATGACAACTTACAAGCTTATGACAGTATGCCTTTTATAACACAAAGTCAATCTTTTTGACATAATAAAACCAAATCATCCCAACAACAGTCCTAATACAAAGCTCTAATAGCAATAAACATGAGTTGACAACTCAAACCTCAAAACAGTTTAAGACAACATAGTTGATTTGAACATAACAATGCCATCATACATTCAATCATGCTTCACACAATAGGTCATAACCTTCTAACAACAAGCATAAACAAAATAGCACAAAAACTTCACATGACAATGCCAAGATTAATCATACTTTTTCATGAGTTACAACCCTTAAACAAGCATAAAATCAATTTCAAACACATGATGCATATCAATGAGGAGGTTTAGGGTCACATGCCTCTTGTAGTCTTCCCACAATAAGCTAGCTGCCAAATCTCCCTCCTTTGATGCAAACCTTTGAACTTTCTTCCTTTTGAAGCAACAGGTGGTTTTTGAGGACAGTTTGAGCAAATGGATTTCCAGTTTTTGTTTAAGGTCCTAGACAGTTAGTATGACATAAATGGAAGGTGTTCCAAGTGTCAAAGTGGTGCAAATTGATCTAGGTAGTGAGTTGTTCCATTTTATGCATAAAAGTCAAACTTAAGTGACTGAGAAGTTGACTTTTGGATTTATGGTGTTTTTGATGGAAACAAAGGTTAGGACACCTTCTAATGATGATTTTTAGGTTGTGTGGATGGTTTTTATGGTGGTTTAATGGTTAGAAATTGAGCTGGTATAAAACTTGCACAAGGCAATTTTTGTGGTTTTGTGACTTTCTTCACTTACAAGCAAAGCAAGATAGAATGAGAGCTTTGAGTTTCTCTTGGTTTTAGAGGGCTCTGGTGTGTGGGATAACATGATAAGGAACCTCTATTTATAGGCAAAGTGAGAGGTGAGGACAGATTTACTTAAGTGGTTTTCAAGATGGTTTTGTTGAAAAATCTCATGAATCTAGGTGTGATTTTTCCCTGCTAGTTTTGCTTGCTTTCAAGGAGGTTTAGTCCCTAGAACCAGCTAACAATGAGCTGTAACAAGTTACCAAAGAGTGAACAAAGGACACCCTCCATGTTGCAGCCACAAACACACTCTCTCATGGTGTATCTTTTATACTTTTCTTTAATAAACAAATGGATTTTGGATGAAAATTTGGATTTGCTTGGATTCCTTTCCGATCTAGTTCATTGCACCCTCTAACACATCATATCATATGTCATTCCATGGTTAGAAATGAAGTGCATAGTGGGAAATCAAGTTCATGCTGAGTTTTGACATGATGACAATCAAGTGTTTGGAGCCAACTTGTCCCCTTCGAAACTCTTAGCTCACAAGGGCTATGGAGGAGTTCTTGTACTTTTTAGAAATCCCTAATTATGCTCTTCAACTTTCATGTTTACTGAGTTTTCAAATTCCAAGTGGAACTACGTCAAAAACCCTCTTGAAGTTGGCTGAAAAAATGTCTTAAAAGTGCCAAACCTATGCATTTTTTCCCATAGGTAACCTTTACAATTTTGTAGGGCTTGCCAAGACCTTTCCAACAAGCTTTGAACCACCACAATTGGATGTGTGGTTAGGAAGTTATGGTCTTGCCCCTTTCAAAATCCTAATTCCCGACTTTTTCGATTACTCCTCAATCCTTGATCTAATGGTCACAAAACTTCATGACTAGACGTAATATTTCATTAGGAACATATTTTCTTCAAACTTTGAGGTCAAATTCCTTTTAGTCAAAGAGTTGACTTTTCAGTTGAACGGACCGATCGATCGAAAAACCCCGAATCGACTGTTGATGTTCTTGGTCATTTGAGGTCTTTAAACTTCTTGGGTGGAATTAAATAAGCCATATGAGTTTCATGGACCATGATTCCATAATTGAAACACCTTTTAAATCAAAAGTCAAACTACAATTGACTTTTCCTGATCAGAAACCCTAATCGGGTGTCCTGGACTGCACTGTTCTTGATCTTTGGGTGACAACCTCAAATTGGATTCATACTTGATCCAAAGTAGTATCCTTGATAATGTAGATAATTGTTCCATGGAGAATCAATCCAAGACATTGACTGATCAAACCAACGAAACCCTGATTCCTGACTGTATGGAACCCTAATTCACCTGTATCTTGACAAAGACAAACTTGAAATAGGTTATAGTAAGATAAACAAATGAAGATGTTCCTAGAATGATGATAAAGATCTAATGGTCAAAATTTGGGGTGCAACACCCCAAAATGATATAGCTTGTTAGCTCTCATCCTCAAGAGTTGCCTTGTGTCCCTAATTCCAAAGGAAAGCATCTCTATTGACTCAATGTCATAACATTTGTTTTAATCTCCCTTTGACCTTGTTAGAGTCATTAGGACTTTTGAAGAACCTTACCCCTTTGACTTTGTCAAGTCAATACCTTTAGCACACCTTGTTCAGAATCCTATAACTTAGAGCTTAGGTCTAGAGTTTGTTAACTCTATGTGTGTACCATTGTTATGGGTATTCATTTTTTCCTTTTTCGCTTTTGTTAATGTCAAACCCCCAGTTAGTCTTGCAACTTAGACTTAGAGAGTTTTCTAACTCTACATAAATATCATTTTTATGGATGCTTATTCCCCTTGAGCATTGACCATAGTCAAGAGTTCATCCACCCTAGTTAGGAGAACTACGGTTGCTCTAATTCCATCCTTGTAAGAATACGTAGGCATGAGATGCGACGTCTTGGCGAGCATACTTAGTGTATATACCCATAGGTCTTTACCTTAGCATATAACCATTAGCAGATAGACATTGACAAATAACACAACTACTAAATAAGAGGCTCCTGTAGCATACTACAGATACTTAGGGTGTTAATACCTTCCCTTAGTATAACCAAGCCCTGAACCCCCCCCCCCCTGATCTCTTAGCTTCATTGTTACGTAGCACACTTTAGGTTTTCTTCGATCTTTACCCTTTCCTTTAGATAAATCAAAGCTCGGTGGTGAATATTTAAAGGTCTGCGATTCAAGTTAATTAATAGTTTGATATTTGATTCTCACTGCAACAAGAGTCATAGATCGAGGTTGAAAATATCATTGTCAAAGTAATGATACGTTCAAGGGATCTCATCTGATTGAGGTGTTCGTGTCAACCCAACAAAGAGTGACACTCATGAGCTAACGCTACTAACCACCACAGAAGAATGGCTTAAAAGGTCCTTAGAATTCAGGCCTGAAAACATCATTTCCATGGAAAAGGCTCACCACGACAATAACATTTCCAATGGAATCAACTCTAAGCGTGGTTTTCGTATCATCCCAATGAGAAAAGGCTCCTTATCAGCCTCCACTACACAACCATCTTCCTAATCTTAGGTTTTTACTCAGACTCGGGTATAGAGCCATCTCACAAAGTACCCGAAATCAAAGACGCTCAACAATGTCACAATAAGCAATAGGAACACAAATAAGAATAGGAAAGCACATAAACGAACAAACAAGAAGACAACAAATAAGCAAAGATAAAGATCTCACAATACAAACTAAGATAGGTCTGACTCTCTCTTACATGGAGAAATGTGTTCCCCAGCAAATTCGCCAGCTGTCGCACCTTGAAAATTACAAATCGAAAATACGACCCTCGCGTGAAAGACACAGAAGAAATTTTGGTTGATAGAGTCGCCACCGAACATTATTTATCCCAAAGAGGGAAAGGAAAATATGGAGAAAACCTTTAAGAGATAAGGACATGGTCATCGCAACCACATTCTGGGTTTGGGAGTCATTTACATAAGAGGAAGGTATTAGCACCCCTACATCCGTTCTACTCAACGAGTACCTCTTAGTTTGATTTGTGATAAACATTAGCTAAGCTTGTTTGTTTTCTTCTAAGCGAGATAAAGCAAAAAGGTACGATAAAAGAGGATCGATGCTAAGGGAAAAAATGGGTGGTTTTAGGTTAGAGTGCTCGCTAAGGATTGGGGCCCTTGTTCCTACGTATGCTCATTTGGACACGAATGAGGAATCAGAGTGCTTATAGTTCAAACTACAGGAAAATGTTTGGATATGGAAAAGAGAAGGTAGACGCAAAATGGCGGAAAAAGAAAAAAGGTAGAAAAGATGGAAGGTAGAATACGAAAAGGCAGAAAATATGGAGAAAATAAAAGGTAGCTCGCCAAGATCATCGCAATCTTGTGTCTATGTATCTTCATTCGGATGAGAATGAAGAATCAGAGCGTTCGTAGTTCGTGGATACGACCATAAAAGAAAGGGAAGGGTATTTTGCTTGGATGATGATTACTTGAAGCTTAAGAAAGACTCCTCGGGCCCAAGTAATTGGGAGGGTGAATCGAAGACTCGACACTCTCACTTTTTCAACCTTAATTGTGAAATATTTTTTATAGTTGTTATACATTTTGAAGTTTGATTGAGAAAATCCACTTGATGTTGGATCAAGGGTTTAATTGTATGCGAGGCAAAAGGCACTCGACTTAAAAATTGTCTTGAAAAAGGCTCGACGACGAATTGAGGGTTTTCAAAATGAGGTGTGAACCGACCCTAGTCCCTAGGGGTGCTCTTATTAACGAAACCACGACGGAAGGTACGCGTGTGTGCATTAGGTTTATGGTGATGCTTACAAGAAATCAACTTACAAGGGTGTTTTGAAAATGGCTCGACAAAAAATCGAGAATTAGTTTTAAAATGGTTTAGTCTATGCTAGTCCCTAGGGGGGCTCCTAGTAAACAAAACCATAATCAAAAGGCGAGTAAAATGCGTACGTCAGAATAGGAGCAGGGTGCATGTAAGTTACAAGGGATAACGAGAAATAAATGGGGTCATTGTCAAGTAGCCCAAGAGGAAGCCGTGTGTGTGCGAGGTGTCCTAAACTAAATCACGAACAAGGGTTAAGACAAAATATCCTTTGCTTAGGGTTTTTGTAGAAAGTCTAAACTCCATGGCTTGAGAATAGTAACCAACAGTCCACCAATTGATTGTTTTCGATATTTTTAGTGTGTTTTGAATATTATGATCAAGAAAAGGGTTAGATGAACGAGATATGAATAATATGACAATGATAAGATAATATGAACAATATGAACAGTATGATAATATGAACAAGATATATTGACGGAAAATTAAAGCAAGATAATATTGAACGGAAATTAAATTTAGTGGTTAATGATTAATCGTTAATTGTTATTGATCGGATGAATTGCTTTCGAATCGGATCCAGTATAGTGCTAAGCAATCGTAGCACGATTTATGACGAAGATCACGCTATAGGAGGCCGCGCAAGAATGACGTTTATGCTAAAAGTAAATAGAGAAATGATATTGTGAATCATTCTCTAAAGAATTGTGCCACACGAAAAGAAAAGAGGATGGTCTCGTCTTAATCACAAACTTTCGTCGATTAATCAAGGGTAACCTATCACGATCCCAAAATATAGAAAATGATCTCGACAATCATTCACTAAAGATTTGAAATAATGAAGGTTAATAACTTTGATAATCAACATTCGATATTTTTAGACTTCATCGACCAAAAAGAAATTAAGAAAATCTAAGTGAAAATGAGCAAAAAGGAAAATGATAGATCAAGAGTAAGAAAAATAGATCTAAAATAATCTAAGACCAAAAATGAAAATAAAATTTTATAAGACAAATTTAGAAAATAAATAAGAGATTTTTTAGAAATGGAAAAAAACAAGTGAAAAGGCAAGGTTGTGGTTTGAAAAAGGAGGTGGAATCCATAAAATTCATAAGAATAAGGAATCATTTGGGCTTCATGAGCCCATCATCCACCATCCAACAACCAAAATTAACGAGTAAAGTAGTAAAAAAAGGGGCTTGTAAAGCCCACACTCCAACACATACTAGCAGGGTATGATACACACGGTTTCCAAAATAAAGAAAAGAAGGGTATGGCTATCAGGTTTATAAACATCATGTTTAAACAAAAAGGAAACATAAAACAAAGAAAAACAGGGCATGGTGAGAAACAACAACAATAACATAGAGGTAATGTTCAATGTAATAGCAGATCAGATGAAGAAATAACGTCACGCTTAAAAGGAAGAACACACGTACCACCTTTGAAACCTCACTCTTGGTTTCTCACTTCAGGTTTGAATCGTTTCACTCTTCCCTCTATTCTCTCTGCTTCATCTCACTCTCTTCTCAGTTCTGTTTGGGTTTGGCTCTATGATTTATGGTTATAAATATGGGTTTGTGAGATGATTTGGGTTGAAGATTGAATGTGGGTTCGTGGTTTATGAATGAAGAGGAAGGGTTAGTTTTAATGAAGATTTGTATTTGGAAAAATTTGGGCAGTGGCTTCTTGGCTCTCTTGAGCTTTTTCTGAGGGAGAATGAGAGAGACTTTATAGAGGAGTATGAAGGATATTTTCGGGTCTGAGAATTTGTGATGAATTTGAGGATCATTTGTGTCGTATGAATAATGAATTGAGCTGAAAGTTTTTTTTTTTTCGTTTATGCAAAGAGGTTGAACATTATGGTGCGTGAGGCTTGTACGATTTGAATAGTTTTGTGTGCAGATGTTTGTGTGAAATTCGTTGCGTGGTAGTGTTGCGAATCATGGCTGGAAATGTTGTCGTGCGTGGCATACGATTGGTTGAAGAAATGAATTTTTTCCGTGAGAAGAAAGTTCTGCCAAATCGCAGGTGTGGTTTTTTTTTCATATATAGTGAATGAAGAATTGGTTTTTGTTGTGAAGAGTGGAATGAAGGATTGTGGGTGTTTATTGCAGCAAGGTTTTCTTCTTTCTTTTTGAAGAATTGAAGATGGTTATTGAAGATTTGTGAAAAGTGGCTGCGAGCGTGAGCTGTTACGAGATGTGTGTGAAGGCCTTTATGAAGTGCTGCGTAAAATGTGTTTGGAATATTTGGTTTTGGCTTGGTTGCTTTGCGGTTTCTGCTGCAGGTCTTGTCGTGATTGATTTTGTGTTGGTTTTACGCAGGTTTTTCAAAGTTGGTGTGTGCAGGTTGGATTTTTTTTTTTGTGGTACATGGACAAAATAAAAGTTGTGTAGGAGTGATGGGCAAGTAATTGTGGGGTCCTGTGAAATCTTGTGTAGGATGTGTGATGTTGAGGATTTCTCAAATGTTTTACTCTTTTGTCCTATTTTGAACTGTAGTCGTTTGTAGCTTTGTGTATTGTAAACCTTTTTTTGAATTCCTTTTGTCTGTAGTTTGTAAATGTATTTCTTGTAAAATTTTGAGCATTGGATGAAAGTAGTCAAAGGTTGGGATTCTATCATGTGCTGATATTTATTAACATTGTGAATTTTGAATTCGTATTGTTACTGTCGTGAACTACATATGTAAAGTAGTCTAAGCACAAACCAATTACATGGCCACAACAATTTAATTGTGATTCAAAAGCAAATTTGAAAATCAATTAATCAAGGATTGGCTAAAATTCTGATCATAGCTTGAAACAACTTATAACAAATTAAGCCAAAGCTTGGCTCGAATTGATCTTGAAGCCCACTAAAATGAATTAAAGCTGGCTTGAGACAACTTGAAAACTCTTAATCATGGCTTGCAAATTTTGAATCATGGCTTGAAATAAAACTTGCAATCGTGGCTTGAAAACAAACTTGAAACAAAGCTTGAAATCAACTTGAAATATGGCCTAAAAACCAACTTGAAACAAGGCTTTGACATCCTTTGCACTTTGTGACATTCTTTAGAATTTGAACTTTGTACCCAATATAAGTTGAAATCAGAACATTAAGACTTAATATGTGAATTGTACTTCCCAAAACCCTAATTGAGGAATAAAATAGTCATTGATGATCCTCAACCAAAAACGTCTAAATTCAGCTCTGTCTGGTAACCTGATTCACAATCAACCTGAATCTGCACAGAAACCATAACTAAAATCATGCATATCCTGACCTCGATTATGAAACTGACCCTTGCCTGACACATGATTCGACCTAACAACACGCTAAGCAAGAAAAACCTATTTTTGGATTTTTGAATGATGGTTAGTAGACGAATATACAGCTGAAGGTAATATACACGTAGGACAAATATGGGGTATGACAATTGGAACGGAACAATCATAAACTGCCATCGAATGCCACTTGGATATCATCAACATTTGAGTTTTACGCTTATAAATACTCTTTCCACATCTTTCATTTCTTTCCCTCTCCTTCTTCGCGCCTATTTTCTATAACTTTCAGATAATCATAACTTTCTTCGCTTTTCTTCTTTCTCTTCATATTATTATAACTTCTACTACTTACAAAACTGGTAGCAACCCTATAGCTTCCGTCCTTACTGAAGAAAAAAATCTAAAAACTATTCCTTAACCCTTGTCAACTGTCAAAAATATACGGTGGAGAACTGGCAGTGACAAATGCTTATTCTTTTCATTGTTGCTGAAAAACTTTTTGCCTTTCATGGGCCGTATCCAGATGAAAAGACACACCCAAAAAAGGTTCAAGAATACTTTCCTTGTTATACTTCCACCATTCCACCTGCTTTCGAAAAGAATGATTCTCTCGATTTGAAGTTTATGGATCCAAATGCCAGGGTTTTTCGATCGATGCCTACTCTGGGTAATAAGGATTACTTCTACCTTTTTAACTCTTTCGCTCTCCTACTATGTGTTTTGTCCTGGCTCTTTGCAGATAACTAAGAGATATATTATTTTAGCGATATAGATACATGAGGGTCGACAAGTTTCCTTGGGAAAACTTCTGTTGGCGTCCCTTTATCATTCTTTGGGTATTTCTTCTTTGAAGCTAAAACTCCTTCACGCCATTCCTAAAGCTTTGAGTCTGTCGGGCCCCATATGGTTGTTGCAACATTAGCTGAATGCCACCTTTGAGTACCAACTAGGATGTCCTGCGTTGGAGCATATTATGCATTTGGCACATATTCGACCTATTGAAGGCACGAGTCTTACCTTAACCACCTGTTAAGAAACTCCTAACAGGTTCATTTTTATGAAGTATATTAATGTGTTTGTCAAAGCCACCACTTTTCTTCCGGCCATGGATCCCTTTGTGGACCGAAGCTTTGGTCCAACTTGGTTCAGGGATCCTTTTCCCGGTGTTGCTCCAAAATCTATAGCACATTCGAATGCTATGTGGAGAGTGTTTCTGACTCCCACGATGTTGTCTTTCAGAATCGAATACAGGTCGAAAGGATATGGGTTCATGAACTACCAACCCAATTTGGTGGCTCGACAATTTGGTTTGAGCTAAATGCTACCAAGGTCCTTAGTGTCCCATTCGACTGACATTGTGTGGGCTGATTGACAGGTGAACACTGACGACCACGTGGCTTGCCTCAAATTTCACAAGACAACCCATCACCTTGAATTTCCTGTGTTCAAGTTTCAATAGTCCTTCTTCACCACTAAGGAATTCAACAAATGGTGGTCTGCATACTAGCACCAGTACTTTTCCAAGTCAACTTTCCTCCAAAATTTAATTGACGATTTTTTCGTTCTAGAAAGAAAACTACCAGCTGCAAAGCCGACAGCAGGTGCTTTCGTTAAAACTATCCAAACTGTTGACGTTGATGAGGCTCAGCCAAAGAAGGTAAACAATGTTTCATTGAATTTCTATTCTTCAGAAGAAAAATAAACTGAATGTTTTTTGTACTTGTCCTTTAGGGTCGAAAGCGTACTCCATCTTCTGCACTAGCCCCAAATAAACCTCCAAAGAAGATAAAGGCATCTTCAATTTTGAAACCAAGGTATGATGTGTTTTGGTGTCTTATGATGTTCACTTTGAAGGATCTCTCATGTCTCTTATAATTTATGTTTCCAAAGAGGCGCCATATGTTGAAGGTGAAGCTTCTGATAGCAACACTTACTCTCAAATCTTTTCCTTTGTGAAAGCTCTGACGCCTACTACGGCCACTCAAGCTAAGAAGAAAAGATATACTTTTATTACAAAAACGGCTTCGAAAACCGTCTCTTCGAGTGCCAAAACCTATGGCCCCAAAAACCTTACTTCGACCTTAAAATTTATTGGTCATGAAAATACGACTCCAACTTCTCCTCCCAAAAACACAACTCCTGTGGTATTGAACATTTTCGTTGTCTAAATTCGTGAATTATTCCTTGATATTAACTTTGAATTCTTTCTATAGGGACCACCTTTTGAGAATCTAACGGAGACTTCAACCCTCTTGTGTCCCTAAAAACATGATAATTTTCAAAGCTTTTCAACCGAAGATAATTTGGGTCCCGACATGCACAATGATGCAAATCAGAAGCCTTTGACTGCTGCTACTGAAAACATGTTTGGCGAAGGCAATCTGAATCCACAAGCTTCTATAGAAGGCGCCCTCAACCCGCACTTGCAAGACTTGAGTTCCAATAGCTCCCTTAGTCAAGAAGAAATTCTAGCTACGAAGCAAAAGAATCCAGCTGAGACTTTGCGAAGACTTCAAAGACTTCGATTGGTGCCAGCTGGCGCTTAGACCTCTGGCTCGACTCCCATTCCTATGCCAGAAATGGATGCTTCTGTTACCCTCAAAGTCCAGCAACTCAAAACCTATATGTTTAAGGGATAAATTTTGGCCGTTGTCGAAGAGAAAGCTGCTCTAGAGGCTGATGTTCTCAAACTTCTTGACGAAATCTCTCAATACAACATTCTTGAATCTTTGGCTCAATACTTGATTAAGTTCGAGGACTTTTCAATCAACTTTTCATGGATCTCTCTCTTTGATGGAACACTGACTTTCAAATCAAGATAAAGTCAAACAAGATTAGATTAGAATAGGACTTCAGTGAAGTTTGTGAGAAAAAGCCGAGTGACTGTGAGTCTAAGAGTCGGTAACGTCTCAACAAACACCGTGCCTTCGACCAGCAAATATCAACTTATCAGGCTCAAATAGAAAAACTTAACAAAATTTTTGCTGAAGTCAAGCAACAGAAAGCTTCATTGGATTCGCCTGAAGACCTTCCGACTCAGTATGTTGTCAACCAGGAAATACTCAAAGGGATTGCTCAAGGTGAAAAAGCCCTCAAAATTTTTTTAAAAAATTGATCACTTGGTGGGGAGGAACGCTTGTCTCGATAGTAGGATTGCTTATGAAAAGACTCTCTTTGAAGACTTTAAGTCTAGACTCTCTGCTTAGTTATTTTTTATTGTCAAAACGGTGTAATTCTTATTGAATATTTTGACTTCCATTTTGGGCACCATTATTAATGATAAGTTTTATTCCCTTTTGATTTGAATCTTTTGGAACATAGGTTTCAATTTTTTCAAATATTTCCCGTTTACCCTTAAGACTCGTCGATCAATACCTAGTTCTTGAATATCATATGCATTATTCGTAAACATTTGGATCACTTGAAATGGTCCTTCCCTGTTTGGTAACCATTTTCATAAAGTTTGATCTCTTCGATCCATAGGTAAGATCACTTTCCAAACGTAATCATTCACTGCGAAGGTTTTCACCTTAACCTTTTTATTGTATGCTTTCGCCACCCGCACTTTTTTATCACAATAACACGTTTAATGCAGCCAACCTTTCTTCATCCAAGTTGACTATTTCATCGAACATCATTTTCCAATATTGATCTGACAGAATTTCGTTTTTCCATTGTATCCTAATTGATTGTAAACATATCTCCACTGGCAACACAAAAATATGACCAAATGTTAAACGAAAAGGCGTGAATTTGTTGCCTCTTTAGGGAATGTTCAACAAGCCCATAAAATCTGATCTAGTGTTTTGTGCCAATTCATAGGTGTTTTGGAAACATGTTTCTTGATCAGCTCAATTATCATTTTGTTAGCTGCTTCGACTTGACCGTTTGCTTGGGCGTAGTAAGGTGTGGAAGTGATCAATTTGAACCTCATTTCGGCTGCAAACTCTTGCACTTTTTACCAACAAAAACTGTTCCTTGGTCCATGGTAATGTTTTTAGGAATTCCAAATCTATAAATAATGTATTTCTGAATGAATTTGATCACTGCCTCTTGATCTACTTTTACCAGAGGTACGACCTCTATCCACCTTGTGAAATAATATATACCCACCAAGATAAATTTTTGTTGTTTCGATGAGGCTGGTCGAATTTCACCTATGATGTTCAACGCCCACCCTTGAAAAGGCCATGGTTTAATGATTACATACAATTCACTGGTTGGTACATGCTGAATGTTTGCATGTATCTGACATTCCTGACACCTTTTGGCGAAATCAATACAGTCTTTTAACATGCTTGGCCAATAGACACCTTTTCAAATAGTAGCCATTTAATTTTATGGCCAGCTTGGTGAGCTCCACATCTTCCACTATGTACCTTTGATATTGCTAAGCATGTCTTCGCATCTCCAAGAAACTTGAGTAATACACCTTCTGGAGTCTTTTTCAATAATTCATTGCTCATACGAACATAACTTAATGCTTCTATACTTGATTTTCATGTTAGTGTTTCCGAATGGATTTTCCAAATATTCTACAATTGGCCTTCACATATCTGACTTTGTCAAATTTTCAATGGCAAAAACTTCAAAATTTTCAAAGATCTCGTTCAGAGTTTATGCCCCCCTCAACTTTTGGGATTGACACATTTGGTGGAGGTAATACGTTCGACACCACCTTTTATTTGACCTCAATAAAGTCTTTGAGCTTATCATTTAATTTGACACCTTATAACTAGATGCAATTTGCACTAATTCATTAGCCTCTTGATTTTCTATTCTAGGAAACATGTGTGATGCTGACTATCTCAAAGTACTCCAGAAGCCATTTTGCTATTGTGAAATACACTAACAAATGCTCTTTAATGCATTTATATTCTCATGTAATTTGCTTGATCACTAGCTCCAAATCATCCTATATTTCGACTTTCTTTGCTCCTAAATATTTTAAGATTTTGAGGCCATTGATTAGAGCTTCATATTCTTCTTTGTTATTTGAACATCTCCTGTCTACTTGACACTTAAACTTTGTCGGAATTCCTTTTGGAGATAATATTAAGAATCCAACACCAGTTCTATTTTTATGACTTGACTCGTCGAAGTATAATTTCTAAGGGTTTGTGTCGATCATATTCAGTGACGGCTCGACTATTGCATGATCTATAATGAAGTCTGTGATCCGCCGTCGCGCGCGGATCAAAACGAGTGTTTTTTGTGAAAACGTAGTACAACGACAGTAACTCGGAATATCGTATCGCGAGGATTCTTGTAGTGATTAACCAATAACAGTAATGAAATAAGGGGGTTTTAGGCTTCTGATTAAGAAAGAGTAATTAACAAAAGTGATTAAAGAAAAAAAAACTATTTTGAAATAAGTGATTAAAATAATAAGCTAAAACGGCTAATCCTACTGATTCGGGTTCCGACTTATCATCAACTATTATAACATCAATCCCTAAGCGGTTCTAATCCTATTCGATTATGATATTAATCAGATAAACGCTTATCAACATCAAACGAATTATGTTCCTGTTTACCGAATTAAGCAAACGGTTAAGAATATGACGAATTAACGAATTAAGCAAACGATAATACACAATTAAATTTAGGAACATGCAAACAATCGAATTTAACCAATTCTATCCTATGAACAACAATTGAATTAAGCAAACAATTTCAATCAAATTAAGCAAATGACTTCATAGAAAAGGATTGAAAGGAAACAGATTTAAATTGATATTATAATAACCTCAAAGTGTTGAAACCGTACACAACAGGATTTGCCCGAAGGAGTTAGTTCTCCATAATTCGTACAAAGCTTCAACAATATTTTTCGTGAATAGTGAATATGATTAACAGTAAAACAAGGTTTCCCCTAAAAAGAAAAACAATGGATCCGGTTCAAAATCCAACTGGGTCGAAAATATAACCCAGACCCAAAACATGACCCAAAACTAAAACAAATTCCTAATGTTGTAACTTCAACGAATATTCTGGGAAAATGTGCTCCGAATCTGACTTTGACTCCAACACGAAAGTCGTACCTCTCTCTCTCTTAGCTTTCCGGAAATTTTCAGAACGCCTCAAATGGATTCCCGGAACTCCAGTTATAATCGTTTCCGCGCAGACTGCTAAAGCTGAAAAATAAAGTGCGAAAATCAAATTAAACCAAAAATAAAATAAAATATAAAAACATAATAAAACATAATAATAATCAAAATAAAGTAAAGAAATGCCTAAGTAAAAATATAGGAGAATGTGTATAAAGATGCACTGATCAAAGTCCCCCAGACTTGAACTTTTGCACTCCGAGCAAAATTAAAATAAAACAAAACAAAGGATACTCATTCCAGGCTACAGGTCTTCTTCGGTTAAGTTTGCATTGATAGGTACTAATCTTACACACTAAGGATATCGTAGGAACACTAATCCATAATTGTGCAGTCATAAACCTCCTGAATATATAAATCAACTCGAATAATGTTATTATGCTAAAGCCTAACTTATTCTTCCTCCTTTTTGCTCTTTTTCATTCAGGCGCAATCACATTAAACCTGTTATCTCCACACACTCATAGCAAGGCGACCGGTTAGTGACTCTGATCTTTTTTGTTTGGGGTTCTGGTACTTACGTGGCATAACCCTTTGCTTACTTAGTTGTAGTTGCGGGGGATCAGACCGTAATCCGCCCTACCAAGTTCAGCACCAGAAACCGCTGAACCAACTAACAACAAGTACTTTTTTTCAACTTTTTTTTGAAGGCTCTACATCCGTTAAGGTGTATTCCACTTCTTTTCTTCTTCTTTTTTTTTTCAAGCTAAAAATTTGATCACTCACTTATATTCACCAGCTTCCCTGTGTAGAGTGTGTATGAGATGGTGCTGACTGCTGAAATAAACTACTCAAGAGCTGTCAGAGAATGAAAATTAAAGGCTAAAACATAAATAATATTCAAATCAATTTCCACATGCAGGAGACTTACGGTGTTAAGACGATACCGATCTTGTGAATTTTTCCCAAGTCTCCGTAAACTAATCTCAAATTAGTCTTTAGCCTAGAACTTTCAAAAAGGTACAATTTTTTTTATTTCTTATTATTATAACTGAAAACAAAACAAAACAAAACAAAATAGTAAAACAAGCAAATAAAACAAAGGTTTCCCTCCCCCACACTTAAAACAAGCATTGTCCTTAATGAAAGGACATAAAAATAAAATAAGAGTAAGAGAAAGGAAAGAACACACCCGAGGAGTCAAGGTGGATAAGTGATCACATATGCATCCTTTCCCAAAGAGAGATTTCCTGCAGTCTCTTCTTCCAAAGTGGGAAGTAACTTTGTATAGCACCCATTGACCTTGAAATATTTATTCGTGCCTTCGACTTTTATTCCAGGATCAAAGAAGAATCTTCGATAAGTAAAAGTGTCGAATGGACATGTGAAAGTGGTCTCCGTTTCCACAACATCAAGAATCAAGGGATTAAGGGGTTGCCTCACTGCTTTTCTTCCATCTTCAATTGAGACCCTACGCATACTCATGGATGGGCTAAAATTACGAGTGTCAACCAAGGTCCATCCAATTCCCTTCTTATGTTCCTGCGATAACTTTTCTTCCTGCTCAAATTGAAGCTTTGATGAATAATATAAATCCTCAGGAAGTGGTTCAGAAGAATATTTGGTTGGGGCAACCGTGATATCAAGAGTTTCAATTGTATAAACGACATCATTAAAAGAATCACCCTGCAAGGCAACATTAATCTCAACACAAACAGAGCAAACATTAGTGTCAGTACATAAATCACAAGAGTAAGTATCATCATAATCTAATAAAGATGGAAAATCAGATAACAACTCAGGATAAATATCATCAACTAAATCAGACAATAACTCTTTTGGATTCACTACTGTTTGGACATGTGGTTGGTTTGATTCTTGAGCTTGCTGCATGGCATTCACTATAGTGGCAAGCTGTTCAATCTGTGTCTGCAAAGCCTGAAGACTTGAATTTGTTTGTTGCTGAAAGTGAAGATCATTTATAGCCATTTGCTTGACAAGGTCCTCTAGTGAAGGTTTGAAAGGTTTAAAGCACATAATTTGAAATTCTTTCATATGCTTATTCAGATCCTCACTTGTAAGACCATTAAATCTTGGCAACAAGTTTATTAAACCAGATTCCAATTTGAAAGGTACATTAACAGCAGGATATTCCATACATAAAGTATTATAATTCATATCAGAAGCAGCTAATTGCCTTAAGGTTCTATTATCAGCCATTTTAAAATCAAGTTCAGTGTACGAAGCAAACAAGTTATGTAGATAGTTAGACTCAGATAGTCAAAAACTAACACAAAGAAGGAAATCGATCAAAAAAAATTCAGAAAAATAAACTGACACCGAAATTAATCTAATGACTTAAAAATATAATTTTGAGAATTTTTTTGATTTTTTTCGACTCTATGGAAACAGTAAAAAAATCATTAAAAATAGAAAAATGATGAATTTGGCTGTAATACCCCAAATTTTGCCCTAAGATTAGTCGAATCATCTCGCATTCTGTTGCATTTTTGCATTTAACCAGTCACTAACAAGTTCGTGTAGTTGGTTGATTTTTGCAGGAAAATATCATGTGGCGTGCTCTTTGGTTCATGAAGGGTAAATTGGAATAACTAGGAATTAATAGAAAAAAAGGGGTTTTCATTTCAATTTTCATTTCCTATTTTAAATTAATTTCATCAATCATGTGTCATTTTTTTCATTCATCATATTTCATTTTTTAAATTAATTTCATTGCATTTTTAAAATTATTCATATATCATTTTTTAAATTAATCTCATTTTTAAATCAATCATTGTTTCATTGTTTAAAGAAAAATCAATTTCATTTCTATTTCATTTTTAATTTTAGTCTCATTTCATTTTTAAATAATTTCATTTCATTTCTATTTTTCATTTTAAATTAATTTCATTTTTCTTTAATATTATTTTCATTATATACATTTTTATGCTAAGTTTTAATTTTTATTATTATTTGCATATCAAAAAAATAAAAAAATAATAATAATGTTTTAAGAAAAATAAAGGATTCTTATTAGAAATAATAAGAATTCTTTACAAAAATAATAATAAATAAATAGAGTTATTAATTTCAATTTTATTTTAATTATTTAAAATTTTGTAATTATAACTAATATTAATTTAAGTTGGGCTTTAAAATGGGCATTAGGTTAGAGTTAACCCTAATTTGTTACCTATATAAACATAAGTGGGGGGAGAAAACTTCATTAACATCGGAAAATCAAGAACAGGTCATTAGAAGAAAGAAGAGAGTTTTGAGAAAAACTCAGGAGATCCACCAACAAGGATCATCCAACGGCGGCCGTGGACCATTTGGAGCCTCACTACCACCGGCGGACAACAACCAAACAAAAAGTCTCAGAAGAAGCTTCATCACCTCGCCGTCGAAACACCGTCATCAAAAATCCAAAACGTAAGATTATGATATTAATGGGTTTGGTTTTGTTTTATTTGGTTTCAGGTATGAAAAACGAAAGCGAAGCAGGAGGAGAAGAAACAAAAGCTTCAAAGAAGGCAACAACGGAGGTCAGCGGTGCCACGTGTGGAAGGAAAAGAATTGGTCAAGCCTTTTCCTTTTTTTTCTCTAATGATGCAATTTAGTTTAATTAGATTAAATTAAAACTTTTCTTAAACTAAAAACTTCCTTTTTTTGAGGATGAAAGCGAAAGTCTTTGTGTTTCAAAAATTAAAACCCTTTTTTATTATTAAAACATTTTTTTTATTAAAACATTTTTTTATTAAAACATTTTTTAAACTAAAACTTTCTTTTTTGAGGATGAAAGGCAAAGCCTTTGTGTTTCAAAAATCAAAACCCTTTGTTAAAATTAAAACCTTTTTTTAAAAAACCTTTTCTTAAAGGTAATTAGGAACTTTTTTTTTAAAAGTTGATTAGAATATTTCTTTAAAAATATTAACCAAATGAACTTTTTATTCCAAAATTAAAAATCTTTTTTAAAATAAATTAAAGTTTTAATAAATTGCTAACCTTTTAAAACATAAAAATTAAAATTATTTTTCCTTTAATCCTAAATTTTTCTTTCTTAAAACTAAATTTCTCACCTAAAAAAATTTCTAAAATTCCTAACCTTTCCCGTTTAATTTTCATCTAACTTTCATTGTTTCTATAGAAGCATGCTTCAATCTCAAGTTTTGATGATGTCAACACTACTCAAGAAGCTCATCTCTTAGTTGCAAAAAGTCAAGCCTTTCAAAGTTATCAAGACTATGCAAAGTTATCTTTCAAGTCAAGCTCTGTATGCAAACATTGTTCTACATCTGTCGAGACTTGGACACAAGGCTGGTATATCAAAGTTCCCTCTCTAAATTGATATACAAGTGTTCAATACTGTAAACTATTTTTGCATAATGCATTAACATGTTTTAAAATCATTTGGAATTGGTATAACACTTTTAAATTAATTATTTTTCAAAGTTTTTACAGTGTTAACCGATTAACCATATAGGTTAATCGATTAACGCCCTTATCTTTCAAATTCTCTGGGCCAACGTTACAGTGTTAACCGATTAACCTATATGGTTAACCGATTAACACTGAACGTTTTCTGAAAAATTGTTTCCTTTCAAGTTCAAAATGTGTTCAAATGCTATACCCTTCCATCCATTGTTTTGTACTTTCATATACCCTTTTGAAATGGTGTTTTGACTGATATAAATTCTGTAAAATTCAAATTGACAAAGACACTCCTACATTTTTCAAATTATTCATTGAATCAAATTCACTAAAATTCAAATATTTTCAAAGTGTTCATATTGTTCATATTTTTCATATGCATAGCATTGAACACTTGTATTGAGATCAAAAGAGTGAATTCTGATCAAAAGGAGAAGATCAATCTTTGTATTGATATCACTATTATTACTCTAATCAAATCATTAGAATTACTTGTATTTGACTTGTGATCCAGGATTGTTGGACACAAGGGTGAGTGTTGCAAAAGGATTGTTCTTGCATCCTAAGTTGTTGAAATTGTTTGTTAGTAGGCCTCACCGGTTGATGGTGTGATAGGTTGTACTTTCTTAAACAATAGTGAAAACTCTCTTTCATGTTGAAAGGGGAGTGGAGTACTCTCGGATTGTGAGGGGAACCACTATAAATCTTGGTGTCCACTTTCTTTATGCTTTCTACTACATTCACCACCAAGAACATAACCGAAGTAAAATTAAAGAATATCAAAAATCGGAAAAAGTCTCTAAAAGCCTAATTCACCCCCCCCCCTCTTAGGCATACTCTGAACTTACAATTTGCATCAGAGCAGGTTAAGGTAACCTATTCCTAACGATCCAGTATGGCTTCCGCAAGTACCAACCCGGTTTTCAAAGATGGTGGAAGTAGTAACAAGCCACCACTCTTTTCTAGAGAATATTTCGATTTTTGGAAAATCTGTATGAAGGCACATCTTGAGGCTCAAGGAGACGGTATATGGGAAACCGTAGAAACTGGTCCACATGTTCCTACAAGTGTGGTAAATGGTGTTGGAACTCCAAAGATAAAATCCTCATATGATGAAGATGACAAGAAGATAATTTTGAATGAGAAGAAAGCAATAAACATACTTCAAAGCGCTCTCAGTATGGACGAATTCTTCCGCATATCACAGTGCCAATCGGAAAAACAGATTTGGGACACCTTGGTAGAAACGCATGAAGGGACAGCCGAAGTAAAAAGATCAAGACTAAACACGTTAAGTCAAGAATATGAGATGTTCCGTATGCAGCCCGGTGAATCTATTGTTGCCTTGCAAAAAAGATTCGTTCATCTAACAAATCATTTGATTGCTCTTGGGAAGACCTTCACCAATGATGATCTCAACTTGAAAGTCCTAAGATCCTTAACAAGAGAATGGCAACCGAAGGTGACCGCTATTTCGAAAAAGAAGAGCCTTTCAACGATGACATCCGCTTCCTTATTTGACAAACTTCAAGAGCATGAACTGGAACTTGGAAGGCTTGAGAAACATGAAAGTCAAGACAAGAAGTCCAAAGGAATTACCTTGAAGATTGACACAAAGGATGACAAAAATGACGAATCTTCCGAAGACGAAAATTTCATACTTCTAGTAAAGAAGCTTGGTAAGTTTTTTAATAATAATAAAAATTTCTCTTTTTCTAAAAAGAATAGACATTTCAGGAAAAAGGAGGCATCCACATCAAATCAAGAAGTTACATGTTACGAATGTGGGAAACAAGGTCACATAAAGCCGGATTGCCCGAAACTCGCAAATAAAGGAAAATTCAAAGGCAAGAAGGATTTCAAAACTAAGAAGGCCTATGTTGCATGGGACAATAACGAGATAAGCTCATCATCGGAATCGGATAGCGACGAATGTGCAAATATGGCTCTCATGGCATCACATCATTCCGATGAAGAAATTGATGAGGTTAGTAGCAATTTTTCAGTTTATGACAATGATGCACAAGAAGTCATAAATGAACTTCTCAAAGAGTGCAAGACTTTGTATAAAAGCATCTCATCTAAAAAGAAAAGAATTTCATTTTTGGAAGAACAAAATACTGTTTTTATAAAAAATATTGAAAATTAAAAACAAAAATTGATGGATGAAAAACAAAGTCTTGTATGCAAAAATTGTGAATCCTTATCTTTTCAAATTGTTCAACTTAAAAGAATTTTAGAAAGATACGAAAAAGGTCAAGTTATCTTGGAGGAAATTCTTAGGCACTAAAGATATCCTAATGATAAAAGTGGTTTAGGATATTCTAAGTTTTCCAAACCAAGTACCAATGAAACCATTTTTGTGAAAGCAAGTGAACAAGTTGTTAAAGAAAAGACAAACAATTCTAATACTATGCATCAAATTCATAAAAAGAAAAGAACTGTTAAGAAAAAGAATTATGTTCCTAGATATAGAAGTCATTTTCATCCTACATGCTTTTATTGTAGAATTAAAGGCCATACACCTAATGCTTGCTATGTGCGCAACATTGGTGTTGCTAAAGGGCATTATGTGTGGGTTGAAAAAGGTACTAACTATCAAGGACCCAAAGCAATTTAGGTACCTAACACTACTTAATTTTGTGTTGTAGGTATGCTTCAAGATAACTTATAATCAATGGTATCTTGATAGTGGTTGCTCGAAGCATATGACGGGAGACATAAACAAATTTTCAAGTCTACCATTAAAGGCCAAAGGATACGTTACTTACGGTGATGATAATAAGGGAAAAATTCTTGGAGTTGGAACCGTTGGTGCACCTCCATGTACAATCATCGAAGACGTTCTTTATGTGGAAGGCCTTAAACACAACCTACTTAGCATAAGTCAATTGTGTGACAAAGGGTTCCGAATCAACTTCACAAAGGAGGAATGTTTGATAGAACACGAAGTCACTCATGACATTTTGCTAAAAGGTAAAAGATATAATAACATTTTTATGATTTCTTTTGATGACTCTTCCTTGAAGGTAAAGTGTCTTATGTCAAACAACAACGAGGCGTGGCTTTGGCATAAAAGATTTGCTCACATTCACATGGAGCATATAAACAAAGTGATAAAGCATGATCTAGTTGTTGGACTTCCTAAGATAAAATTCATCAAGGATAAATTATGCGATGCATGTCAAAAGGGGAAACAGAGCAAGACATCTTTCAAATCCAAGCAAGTGGTTTCTACATCAAGACCACTTCAATTGTTACATATGGATCTTTTTGGTCCATCAAGAACAAAGAGTTTCAGAGGTATTATTTATGCTTTAGTTATTGTTGATGATTTCTCTTGATATACATGGACAATGTTTTTAGTGCAGAAAAATGATGCCTTCAAAGCATTCAAAAAGTATGCAAAACAAATTCAAAACGAGAAGTCACTCACTATAGCCTCCATAAGAAGCGACCACGGTGGAGAATTCCAAACTTCAGATTTTGAAGATTTTTGCGAAGAACATGGAATTTCTCATAATTTTTAAGCACCAAGGACTCCTCAATAAAACGGCGTCGTAGAACGAAAGAAACGGTCACTAGTGGAGCTTGCTAGAACAATGCTGAGCGACTCGAATCTTCCTAAGTATTTTTTGGCAGAGGTGGTAAGCACGACATGTTTAGTAAGCAACCGTGTGAATATTCGACCAATTCTCAAAAAGACTCCGTATGAGTTGTTCAAGGGTAGGAAACCAAACATAGCATTCTTCCACATATTTGGTTGCAAATGTTTCGTTCTCAACAACAATAAGGACAATCTCGGTAAGTTTGATGAGAAGTCCGACGAAGGTATATTCCTTGGTTACTCTCTTTCTAGTAGAGCTTTTAGAATTTTTAATAAAAGAACTCTTACTATTGAAGAATCCATTCATGTTTCTTTTGATGAGACTAACCCCTCGAAAGAGGATAATATTATTTTGGATGATGATGATGATATTGTAGATACTTCACAACATGAAGAAAATAATTCAAAGGATCAAGCAATATTACAAGAAGATGTCACTCAAGAACATCAAGATCTTCCGAAGGAATGGAGAACTCATTGAGATCACCCGATAGATAAAGTTATTGGTGATATTAGCCAAGGCGTTGCAACTCGACTAAATCTTAAGGATGCTTGTCTCAACATGGCTTTTGTGTCTCAAATTGAACCAACCAAGATTGATGAAGCCTTAGGCGACGATCAATGGATTGTAGCAATGCAAGAAGAACTCAACCAATTCGAAAGAAATCAAGTTTGGACGCTTGTACCAAGACCGAATAATAAGCACATCATAGGAACAAGATGGGTGTTCAAAAACAAACTTGACGAGAATGGTATCATAGTTTGTAACAAAGCAAGATTGGTCGCACAAGGCTACAACCAGGAGGAAGGAATTGATTTTGATGAAACATTTGCTCCGGTAGCACGGTTAGAAGCAATTAGATTATTACTTGCTTACGCGTGTTCTATGAATTTTCAGTTGTTCCAGATGGATGTCAAAAGTGCTTTCCTGAATGGCTACATCAATGAAGAAGTCTACGTCAAACAACCTCCGGGTTTTGAAGACTTCAAGAATCCCTCACATGTGTACAAACTGAAAAAGGCACTCTACGGGTTAAAACAAGCACCAAGAGCATGGTATGATCGCCTTAGCAACTTCTTATGTGAGAAAGGATTTACAAAAGGAAAAGTTGACAAGACGCTGTTCATAAAGAAGATCAAAGGTAACACCCTATTAGTTCAAGTCTATGTCGACGCCATCATCTTCGGTTCAACAAACAAAGAACTTTGCGAAGAATTCTCACTCATGATGCAAGGAGAATTCGAGATGTCCATGATGGGAAAGCTAAATTATTTTCTTGGACTACAAATCAAGCAAACAAAGGATGGTATCTTCCTTAATTAATCCAAGTACTGCAAGGAATTATTGAAGAAATTCGATATGGATTCGTGCAAGGTGATGTACACTCCTATGGGATTCGGAATGTATGTTGATAAAGATGAATCCGGTACTCAAATTGATATTACAAAATATCGAGGTATGATCGGTTCATTACCATATTTGACGGCAAGCCGTCCTGACATTATGTTTAGCGTTTGTTTGTGTGCACGCTTTCAAGCAAGTCCGAAGGAATCACATCTCACAACCGTGAAAAGAATTATAAAGTATCTCAAAGGGACAACCAACGTCGAATTATGGTATCCAAAAGGCAGTACTTGTTCTTTAGTTGGTTATTCTGACGCTGACTATGCAGGATGCAAGAACGATAGAAAAAGCACAAGTAGTACGTGTCACATTCTCGAGAATGCTCTAGTGTCATGGGCCTGCAAGAAGCAAGCATGTGTGGCACTCAGTACAGCCGAAGCGAAATATATTGCAGCAGGAAGTTGCCGTGCACAAATTCTGTGGCTCAAGCAACAACTCCTCGATTATGGTGTAGATCTCGGTTGCATTCTTCTTCGATATGGTAATACAAGTGCCATCAACATTACCAAGAACCCGGTCATGCATTCAAGAACAAAGCACATAGATATCCGGCATCACTTCATTCGAGATCACGTATTAAATGGAGATGTAGATGTTACTTTACGCACAATCAACTCGCCGACATCTTCACTAAACCCTTGGCGAAAGATCCATTCTACAAAATTCGGCGAGAACTTGGGATTCTTGATGAAGGTGACATCTGACCTTTTGCTATTTTATGTATGCATGATATTATGTATGTTTTCAATATGTTTGCATTCTGTTTGTAAGCATTTTTCCAAAATTCGCAGGTGTTAACCGATTAACCTATAGGGTTAACCGATTAACACTGAAAGTTTTTCAGTTCTGATTTATTTTTTTAATGTGTTAACCGATTAACCTATATGGTTAACCGATTAACACTGTAACTTTTTGTATGAAAATTAAATTTTTTAACAGGCTAATCGATTAACCTATATGGTTAACCGATTAACACTGTCAAAATGGGCAAAAATCAGAAACGAAAATTGTTTTAAATTTTGGAAAATTATATTTGTTTGTTTTATTTATGTGGTAAATATTTTCTTAAAATTTCAATCCAACATATCCTTGGAATCCTATTCCCTCTTCTTTGACTACAAGAGTATTTGAAACTTCCCTCTTCAAACCCTAAGTTTAAAACCCACTATCTCTCTCCCACTCTCTAAGATGGATAACTCCTCATAACCATCTCCATCTTCTCAAACCCTAACTTCCTCAGAACCCACAACCTCAGTTTCTCACAAACTTCTTCCATGGCTTCGTCTGATAAAGGAAAAGGAAAGCTTCCAGAGTACGAGTCTGAATATGAAGAAGATAGCATCCCCATGGAAACCACAAAGAAACGACGCATGGACTTCAAGGTTCGTGTTCGCCACATCTTGCCGGTAAAATATGTCAATCTCAAAGCTTTTCCAGTTTCGTCTTTTGACTTTCCTGCTTTGCTGAAGTACCAAAGGATGGATAAGTTCGTCTCTGACTCCGGTAACTGTTATCCGGATTTGGTTAAGAATTTCTTGAATAAGCTGTTTATGTATTTAAATGCTGATGGTGAACATGTTTTGGAAACGGTGGTTCGTGACTATTAGTTGAAAGAAAAATTGTTTGATGTTGCTTTGAAGCTGCAAATTCCCTCTACCGGTTGTTTCCTCAGGAAAGGGGTAAACTATGATGAAGGGCCATGGGCTAATTACGACAAAATGGAATACTATTACCGGATCTGCAGATTCCCAAAGGAAACCATTGTTGCTAATCAGAGGATTGCCCGTATGCTTTGCTACCCAAAGAATTTGACGGTATCTGACCGGATGCTTCATTACATCATCTGCTATGTGCTCATTCCGAAAGACTCCAATCACACTCAAATCAACGACTTTGAAATGCAACTTCTGTTTGCTATCAAAAACAAGATTCAGGTAAATTGGATTCTGACCATCATATATCATCTTCAACAACAGCTTTCGCTTCAGACGCGTCTTCCGTGTGCACGGCTGGTCTCACACATTCTCGAGTTGTCGGAATTGGACCTCAAAAGAGAACCAGTCACAAAGATGAAGTCGACAACTAATGAGATTAATGAGATAACAATTGTGAAGAACACTGGCATCTTCAAGGACGCTGATGGCACATACAAGAATGCTGATGAAGGAGCAGCCGCAAATCAAGCCTATCCCGTACCCGAAGGAGGCATTTATAACGAGTTTCTCTATCAAACCATCATGACCCAGCATAGAGAATCTATGAACCGTCACCGTGAACACTCTCGGGCCATTGCTTCCCTCCGAAACCTTATCCTGACCTCTCGCCATACCAACACCGGAAACGATGATGAAGAGGATGAAGAAGGTGAAGAAGAAGAGGAAGCTGATGAAGAGGATGTGCTGATGATTTTTAGAAAATATTTGCTTATGTTGCTTTACTTTTGTTTTTTTATTATTCCGAACTGATTATGTTATTTTGCTTCCGTTTGATTTGTAACCGTACACTATTTGTGCTGCATGTTTTATATGCTGCATTTCTTTTAATTATATTTGCTCTCTTGTTTACATAATTGCTTGCTGCCATATATGCTGCTATCTTGTGTTTGTTTGAAAGCTCTTTCCTTTTTGCTGATGTCAAATGGGGGGGGGGGGGGGGGGAAGAGCTTGGTTCTTTTAATATCTCTCTGTGCAGATTTTTTTGCCTCAGTATAGATAGGGGGAGTTGCTGGACATAGGGGGAGAAGCATACCGAACCAAGATATCGCACAGACGCTTTTTGATTGCCATCATCAAAAAGGGGGAGAATGTAGAAGCATGCTTCAATCTCAAGTTTTGATGATGTCAACACTACTCAAGAAGCTTATCTCTTAGTTGCAAAAAGTCAAGCCTTTCAAAGTTATCAAGACTATGCAAAGGTATCTTTCAAGTCAAGCTCCGTATGCAAACATTGTTCTACATCTGTCGAGACTTGGACACAAGGCTGGTATATCAAAGTTCCCTCTCTAAATTGATATACAAGTGTTCAATACTGTAAACTATTTTTGCATAATGCATTAACATGTTTTAAAATCATTTGGAATTGGTATAACACTTTTAAATTAATTATTTTTCAAAGTTTTTACAGTGTTAACCGATTAACCATATAGGTTAATCGATTAACGCCCTTATCTTTCAAATTCTCTGGGCCAACGTTACAGTGTTAACCGATTAACTTATATGGTTAACCGATTAACACTGAACGTTTTTTGAAAAATTGTTTCCTTTCAAGTTTAAAATGTGTTCAAATGTTATACCCTTCCATCCATTGTTTTGTACTTTCATATACCCTTTTGAAATGGTGTTTTGACTGATATAAATTCTGTAAAATTCAAATTGACAAAGACACTCCTACATTTTTCAAATTATTCATTGAATCAAATTCACTAAAATTCAAATATTTTCAAAGTGTTCATATTGTTCATATTTTTCATATGCATAGCATTGAACACTTGTATTGAGATCAAAAGAGTGAATTCTGATCAAAAGGAGAAGATCAATCTTTGTATAGATATCACTATTATTACTCTCATCAAATCATTATAATTACTTGTATTTGACTTGTGATCCAGGATTGTTGGACACAAGGGTGAGTGTTGCAAGAGGATTGTTCTTGCATCCTAAGTTGTTGAAATTGTTTGTTAGTAGGCCTCACCGGTTGATGGTGTGATAAGTTGTACTTTCTTAAACAATAGTGAAAACTCTCTTTCGTGTTGAAAGGGGAGTGGAGTACTCTCAGATTGTAAGGGGAACCACTATAAATCTTGGTGTCCACTTTCTTTATGCTTTCTACTGTATTCATCACCAAGAACATAACCGAAGTAAAATGAAAGAATATCAAAAATCGGAAAAAGTCTCTAAAAGCCTAATTCACCCCCCCCCCCCTCTTAGGCATACTCTGAACTTACAGTTTCTCCTTTTTTGTCCTTGGTTACTAATTTCGCATTTTATCGTATTTTCATATTTTCGGTTGTAATTATGCAAGGCATCGTCGCAATTTATTATTCTTGCGTATTGTTTTTCATGGATGTAATTTATGCGAGGCCCTGATCGCAGTTGTTTTATTTTTTCGCATTTTTTTGGGACTTGTAATTTACGCGAGTGATCGTCGCGACGATTTCTTTACCACTTTCTTTACTTTCTGCATTTTAATTCTGCCGTACGATATTTTGCCATGTTTGCATGTCTTACCGTTATTTTCCCCTCCGAAGGAATTAGGTCTAGTCGTTTGACCGCCGAGTCAATAACCCTAATTTTGACCGTTTCAAAACCCTATTAGCCAAGGCGTCCCGTCGTGGACGAAAATGCCATTTACCCTAGCATTAGGTCAATGAGTCGCCGTACTCTGTTTTAGGGTTTCCCGCCGTGGAACACCTAATTTAACCCTAATTTCAATTCAACTTTTCAACATAGAGATAGGAGTTTCAAAACTCCACGTAAGTGTGTCCTTAAGATACGTTTACTCCCCTTGAAACCTTGACCACAGTCAAGACGTTTCTAACCTCCCTTTCGAGGGGAACTACGATTACTCTGATTCCATTCCCTATCCAGGATACGTAGGCACAAGATGTGAATCTTGCCGAGTAAACTTAGGACTAACCCTTAGGTCTTTTAGGTCACTTCATCCCTTAGCTCAATATATACATCAAACAGATAATAAAATAAAAAAGCATACAATAAACAAAAGGTTCCTGTAGAGTACTACAGAAGTTTAGGGTGCTAGTACCTTCCCTAAACTTAACCAACCCCTTACCTAGGTCTCTCCCCACATTGTGTTTATGATGCAAAAATAGGTTTTCCCTCTTTTGACCTTTTCCTTCGGATAAATCAAAGAGCGGTTGTGAATTAAGAATTGTGATTCAAACTAATTAATAGTTTGATATCTTATTTCCACCGCAACAGAAAATGGAGACTTCACTGGGGAGCGTCTTATTTTTCAAGGGTTATCCCTACCTCATTTGTTGCATGCTATCTACTTTATTATTTGTTTGCTTGTATATAATATATTCATATTGTACCTTGCTTGGGGGGTATCTTTGTTGTGAGATAAGTCCTACACCCGGAGTTGAGTGAACTTATTATAGGAGGTGATAGATTCGACGAGGCTTATAGGGAGTTAAATCCTGACCAAGCCGACTTGATAATCACCACTCAGTTGAGGCCCTTTCGAAAGGTAGTTCTGTTGAACGAGTAATCGTGAAAACACTTAGTATCTTCGATAGGAGCCTATGATACTGGGAACCATAGTTACCTTAATACCACCTTGGCCTTATCTAGGACGTAGTGCGGGAACTATGAGAGAGTAATTCCAAAATGGTTGCTACGCGATACTACACTCAAAAGAGATTCTCTTGAGAATATTATTAACCACCGAGTTAATCGGGAAATTGATAATATCCGAAAGATGGATTATGACTTTGGGCACTTCTTAGAACCTTATTCTGCAGGTACAACTAACCTTAGTACATACCTTATTAGGATGGGTAGGCCCTAACTCCTTGCACATACCTTTAACCTAGGACTTACAAATATATGTGCATTGCATCCATAAAAGCATCACATTGCATTACACTTCATGGAATTCAAGCCTTGTTTATGAATATTGCAGGATATTATGGATTACAATTGAAGGAAAACTTTGAAATATACTTTTAAAAGTGCTAAGCTAGATGACCTAAAGAAGCTAGGATCTTTAGTCCAAGATCGAGAAGGATTCTGTAACTGGTATGGAAGGTTGTTATCTCTGTTGGAATATAAAATGAACGAAGAACTTCTTTCGGTTTTGCTATAGTTCTATGATCCCGACTACCATTGCTTCACATTCCCCGATTATCAGCTATTACCTACTTTGGAAGAATATTTTCAGCTTGTGGGGTTGCCTATTTTGGATAAGTCTCCTTTCCCTTTCTTGGAGAAGGACCCTAAAGAACAGGATATTGCTAAAGCCACATGTTTGAAGGTATCTAACATTAAGGAGAACATGACTCATAAGGGTGAAATTTTTGGGGTTACCTACGAAGTTCCTAATGGAGAAAGCCCAATATTATGTCGATCATCTAAGCATGCCTACCTTTGAGACGATCCTTGCTTTGTTCATCTATGGAGTGTTGCTTTTCCCTAATTTTGAAGGATTTGTGGACATTAATGCCATCAAGATCTTCATGCAAAGGAATCCAGTACCAACCTTATTGGGTAATACTTATCATTCAGTCCATATCCGAAACTTTTGTGGTGGAGGGGTGATTACCTGTGTTGTGCCATTATTGTACAAGTGGTTTATTTCGCACTTCCCTAAGTCCGATCCTTTTTAGAGTCCCACTCAAGGACGTTGGTCACAAAGGGTTATGGCTTTAACTCACTCGGATATTGATTGGTACAACCGTATGTACGATGGAATACTAGTCATTGATGGTTGTGGAGATTTCGCTAACATGCCTTTACTCAGTTTTAATGGAGGAATTAGCTACAATTCAGTCCTAGCTCGCCGACAGTTAGGGTATCCCTTGAAAGAATCACCTAAAAGTATCTACGTAGAGAAGATCTTCTTCGAAGTCAACAAAGAGCTTCAAGATCAAATTATATCGTCTTGGGGACACTTTCATAGGAAAGGTCGAGAAAGTCTGGGTAGGCCAAATTTCATTTCCATGGAGCCTTATCTTCAGTGGGTCCGAGAAAGAGCTATCAAATTGAAGATGCCCTATCCTCGCCAAGATCCTTTGCCTCCGAGAGAGGAACCTGTCCAATATTTCATGTCCGAGACTGAAACATTGAAGATCGCTTTGAAGAAAGCTTAACATGAAGCAGAAACATGGAAAAACAAATACCATGTGATGGTCAGTGAGTACGAGGAACTTCAAAAATAGCTTCAGTAAGGGAACGAGAAGGCTCTTTCTAACAAGAGGAGAAGACTCTACAAGGATTTATTTTCCTCCGATTCTTCGCCTACTCGTCGAAGTTGTGGATAATGCATCCTTAGGATCATTATTTAGCTTTTATTTAGCTTATTTTTTATTGTAATCCATTATTTTCAATTAATAAAAAAAATTTTGTTATTCAGCAATATTCGTAAATATCTGAATTCCATGAAATCATTTTGCATCTTAGCATCATATTTTGAATTTCATGTGTCTCCCGGTTTCTCATAATCGATTCTCTCACCTTCTAGTTTCGTCACCCTGGATCCTCCGCATCAGTACAATACTAGAGCCCAAGCTCGGAAAAGGATGGAAGAACAAGCTTAAGAGATCGACCGTGTCAGCCATGAACTCGAAGATCTTCGAGGAAGTGTGGGACAAATTATGGAGATGTTGCAAGCCCTTAAGGTGAAGATGGATAATCAACCTACTGTTGTTTCTGAGATTACCAATACTGTTGTGGATCCTCAACCAGCTGTTACTGTTGAGAACATACTGCCTCATGGTCTTCAACCCAGTTTGGTGCATCCTACCATCGCTCAACCAGTTCGACGAGTTACTTCTCCAAAGTGCAAAACTTCGAGCTCTGACCACCATAAAAGAGCTACACGTCTGAGGAATCACTTGATAGCTGCTCATCAACATCATCAGAATTATGTTCAAGGTTATCCGGTCCAATATACTTAACAACCCTATGTAGCTACTGTTGCAACTCCTGTCAATCAACAGTTTCCTACGTATCAGCCTGTGCAATCGGCTTCGGTCTACCAGCATCCGGTTTATCAGCAACCTCTTGTTCATCAGCCTGCCAAGCTCTTATCAACTGTTAACGAGCACCCAATGCTCCGGCTTATCAACAGCCTAAGAATCAGACACCTAGTCAGAATGCTCCGATTAGGAGGCAATACAAGCCATGTTCGCCGATTCCGATGACGTTCACCGAGTTGTATCCTTACTTAGTGCAACAAGGTTTTATTACTACCCGAGCTTTGGGTCCACCTCCCAATCCTTTGCCTTCCAACCACAACGCCGTCGCTCATTGTTTATTTCATGAGGGTGCGCCTAGTCACGATTTGGAAGGTTGTTACGCGCTCAAGAGCATTGTCAGGGATTTGTTAGAAAAGAAGATATTGTCTTTCGATGATCCTCAACCAGAGATCAAGATTCCTCTTAAGGTTTTCAACATATCTCAGCCAGTTACTTCTACAGTGAATCCACCGAAACCGGTAGTTATTCAAAAGCCTAGTCCATTTCATTTCAGCTGTCCTCAAGATGATGTGACCCCGATCAACCAAGAATCAGGGAAAGGTAGTCTGAAGGAAGATTCGAAGACTGATAATGAAGCAATGACAGATCTAGTTGGGGCAAGCGAGACGACTACTTCCAGTGAGGCTCTACCAAAAGAAACCACTACTACTGTGCCAGTCTCAGATGCAAAGACTTCATAAACACATTTAGAGGAATTTGTCTGACAGTTCATTTGCTTATTTATATGTATTCAGTTTCCTTTGATTAAGCATAATTAGCATGTACGAACTTGTTTATTTCTGATTAATTAATGCAATGTGTGTTTGTCTTGAATAAATCCATTCGTTTCACTCACAAAAATATTTTTCATAAATTTATAATTCCAATTTTTCCCAATCTCTTGCTTTGATAGAGAATTGGGAGGAGGATGATGAACCAAAAACATCAAATCTCTTGTCGTATGCTTTCAATTGAAACCTGCTGATGATGTAAGGCATTGTTTCAAATCCCAAACAATGGAGATATAAGGACGATAATCCCTCTTTACCCCCTTTGAGCCGTGAAGTAGGAGTTTTTTCTTTTCCAAATTAAAACCCTTATTTTAACCCGGAGCAGGGTAGTTTTTCAGTTAAATGGATTGAGCGCTCGGACTTTCAAAAAGAATGAGCTAACCTTCGAGGATCCATTCTATCCTTAACATCTTAGGAAGTTTAAATGCAATGACTATCCCTCTAATACCTAAAAGGGTAGGGCAGTCACAAGCCTTTCAAAGGAGTCACACGACTTATTCAGCAAAAATAAAAATATATATAGCCCGCTAAGGCAAAACCTATCAAGGAGACTTAGGCAAAACTGGGGCATCCCGCTGGACTCCAATGTCAAATCAAAAAAAGACGTCATCCAGGCAAAAGTTAGGGAATAAAAAAATACAAAAACAAAATAAGGGATTCCAATAAAGAATCCCCAGTAAAGAACAAAGTTGTGTGACCAATCGACAAAAGTAACTAGGTGAGCGACTTCCAGGTCCGAAGCCTTAAGGAGTTCTCGACCATATCAAATCCGATTGAGATATAGGCGCTCGTGTCCAGTTGACTGAATTAGGATTGGAGAACGTCATGAAGAGGGGTGGGTACAAGTAACTTTGAGTCGTTATCCTTTGTTTCTTAAACCGTGAACCAAGCCACGATACAACCTTTAAAAGACCTAATTGAAGTAGGATTTCTTTTGAAATCATACTCGACGAGATAATGTTTCCTGACTCCTATGAGCTATGCTCAATTTACCATTGGCACTACAAGTTAAATTCATATCCTAGCTAGTGATTTCGTTCACGAGTTATAGCGATATCTTTTTTAAAAACAAAGATTTTCAAGATAAATATTGTTGCATTAATAGTTTCCGAATAGGCATTTCATGCGTGTTGATGTTGCTGGATATCTTAGGAACTTACATACATACATTCACAATGGAACTCGAAGATCCTGCTAAACAGGGGCAGATGGTTTCCAACTCGCTTACCAATGCGAGCCTGGTGTTCTTAAGAGCTATATTCTTATAGACTCGGTCGTAACACGGATGATCCGTGCTAGTACATCGAGATCTGACAAATCTCTCCAAGTGTTTGAAAATAGTGGGGCATCTGGACTCCATGTTTCTCTGTAAAATCCTCTTGAGATGAATTTCCCACAAGGCAGGTACTCTAGGGCATGATATTTTTCAAAATGGCGACTACTACAAGTCCATTGAGAACAAAATTAGCTTCGTGTCACGACACTCTTCATGCACCCGATGGATTGTACTCCCGAAGGTCTTCATTCCCCAGTAAATCTCATCGTTGCAAAAACTCGTCTAAACCTTCGCCTCAGGGCAGTCCCTAGCGAGACTATAAGCAGACAACACTTTGGACCGAGCCGGTAATTTCCAAGACTACAGAAATCATACCAACATCTTCCCAGTGATAGTCCCCAGAGAGACTTTAAGCTGACAACCCTTTGGACCGAGCCGGTAATTTCCCAGACAGTAGAGATCATACCAACATCTTCCTAGTGATAGTCCCTAGCGAGACTTTAAGCTGTCCGCACTTTTGGGATCCATCCGATAAATCCCCAGTGACTCTCAAGACTACAGAGATATCCCCGGTATCCTCCAGAGATACATGTTCTTGAAGACCCATTCTCAGTGGAAGCATCTGTTCCTCAGTGAATTTGCATTACCTTCCTCACAAATATTCCCCAGGAGATTGCCATATTCTCCCAAGAAGTCAAGATATTGTGCTCAGGAATGTCTGTTGATTTCTCCCCAGTAAGTCCGAAAAACTCTCCGCAGGGAAGTTTGATATATCTTATCCCCAGTTGGACGTACCTTTTACCCAAAAAGCCGAGGTATTATTTCCAGGAAGTTGCTACACTATCTCCATGAAGCTGTCTAGCTCCACACCTTCCCCATACAACAGATATTTATTTTATCCCCGGAAGTCTCTGATCCAAGAGTTCTTGGGCTGATTATGGTTCATGATAGCAATCCCTCCCGTGAAGTCATGACATCGTATCCTCGTGCAGAGGTCATGGATCCCCAGTTGAAGTCGTGATATCATACTCTCCAGTAAAGCCGTATCATATCCCCATGTGGAAGACATGATATTTTCTCCCCAGGGAAGTTATAACTTTGAAGCAAGATTTGGTTCCACCATCGACTATTCCTATCCTTGATAGATGTACTGTTGCAGAGGTCGCCGGGTATTCTCGACGAGATGTTTATTTCATCTCATGTCTTCTCCTCTCGTCTGTTTTGTCAGCATATGCATGAGCCTAAGCATTGCGCACTCATTGCATGACATTTTCATACACATTAACATACACATTAGTGCATACTTTGGCATAAGCATTAGCATCTACATTCTTTGGCTATTGGTCGTCATCCTTTGTCGTTACCGCCGAGTAACTGGGTTGTCCGCTCTCTCCAAGTATATCATCAGCCTAAGCATAAAATACTTGTTTTGTTCCAAGTTTCCCCACAGAGTTCAACCCTCGTGGACGATGGTTATTTCTGTTACCTTTCCGCGTTAGGATAAGGTAGTCCCCATTCGAGTTCGTTTCCTCAATGGAGTCTTGTGTGTTAGTTCTTTCTAGCCCAATTCTAGATCGAACTTCGGTCCTGTCGGTCACTGAACCTACCTGGACGTGCATTTATTTTGCACTATCTTTCAAAGAAAGCATTTATAATCCTTTGTAGACAAGCAACAGTTCCCAGCCGAGGAGCGTATCACCTACATTTAAACCTTAAGACGTTGAGTCGCCGCACTCATTCTTGGGTGTCCCTCCGTGGACATATCATTTAAACCTTAAGACATTGAGTCGCAACACTCATTCTTGGGTGTCCCGCCGTGGACATATCATTTAAACTTTAAGACGTCGAGTCGCCACACTCATGCTTGAGCGTCCCACCGTGGACGTATCCTTTCCTAAACTTTAAGACATTGAGTCGCCGTACTCATGCTTAGGCGTTCCGTCACGGACCATTTTATCCTGTAGTAAAAGAAGAAGCTGAATCATGTTCATGGCGCTGACCTTGAAGTATGAAGAAGTTCATTTTATCCTTTAGTAAAAGAGGGAGCTGAATCATGTTCAGGGCGCCGACCTTGAAGTATGAAGAAGTTCATCTTATCCTTTAGTAAAAGAAGGAGTTGAATCATGTTCAGGGCGCCGACCTTGAGGTATGAGGAAGTTCATTTTATCCTTTAGTAAAAGAAAGAGTTGAATCGTGTTCAGGGCGCCGACCTTGAAGTGTGAGGAAGGTCATTTTATCCTTTAGTAAAAGAAGAATCTGAATCGTATTCCGGGCGCCGACCTTAGATATGAAGAGGGTTATTTACCAGATGAGTGACAATCCCTCCAGCGGAGCTCATCAACCAATCAATTTTTCATCTATTATTCACCGATAAGCGACAGTCTCTTTATTTGAGAGCTTATCCAGTTTGGCATATAAGTCCCTTCCGACGATAAGTGACAGTTCTCTCTCGAGAAAGCTTGTCAGGGCGTTTCACATTTAAGACCATTTATTTTGGCATGCAACCGGTTTTTACCCTGTATATCTTCTACGTATTTCCGAAAATCCCGTTTGATCCTGTCACGAGGGAGAGGTTCCAGAAGCTCGGATGTTATTCTTTGCTCAATGCTCAAGCATCTTGTTAATCGATCCTACAGTCGTGCAGATCCTAGTTTTACTTTTTACTCTAGAGTGTCAGCCGGTCACGCCTGAACCTGTTGAACAATTACTCTCGGTATTCCCCAGTGGAGGCCGTCTCACTGGTGCCATCTCCATTGTGGATCTCGTTCTTACCTTTCCTTGTCTAAAAGTGACAATTGGTCATGTTAACACCAGTTGACCATCATCTTTAGAATTCCCGGTGTCGCGCTATTTCCCCAGTGCGTCATATCTCCCAGTGTGGTTCGTCCGTCGTGTCTGTCCCCTGTGTCGTCATGTCGTCTGTATCATTGCATTTATCATTCCATCATACGCATCATACTCGATTCCTGGCATTGTCAGCATTATAATTCGTTTCGTTTTGTCCATAGCATTGCATGTCACTGCATCTAAGGGCAAAATTTTCGTTTATCTATATTTAAATCCCTTTCACCATGATTTCTCGAGCCTCTGTCACTCAAATCATCCGGTGAAGCCATTTAAATAGGGGCAACTGTAATACCCCAAATTTTGCCCTAAGATTAGTCGAATCATCTCGCATTCTGATGCATTTTTGCATTTAATCAGTCACTAACAAGTTCGTGTAGTTGGTTGATTTTTGCAGGAAAATATCATGTGGCGCGCTCTTTGGTTCATGAAGGGTAAATTGGAATAACTAGGAATTAATAGAAAAAAAGGGTTTTTCATTTCAATTTTTATTTCCTATTTTAAATTAATTTCATCAATCATGTGTCATTTTTTTCATTCATTATATTTCATTTTTTAAATTAATTTCATTGCATTTTTAAAATCAATCATATATCATTTTTTAAATTAATCTCATTTTTAAATCAATCATTGTTTCATTGTTTAAAGAAAAATCAATTTCATTTTTAATTTTAGTCTCATTTCATTTCTATTTTTCATTTTAAATTAATTTCATTTTTCTTTAATATTATTTTCATTATATACATTTTTATGCTAAGGATTTTCAAAAAAAAAAAATAATAATAATAATATTTTAAGAAAAATAAAGGATTTTTATTAGAAATAATAAGAATTCTTTACAAAAATAATAATAAATAAATAAATAGAGATATTAATTTCAATTTTATTTTAATTATTTGAAAATTTGTAATTATCACTAATATTAATTTAAGCTGGGCTTTAAAATGGGCATTAGGTTAGAGTTAACCCTAATTTGTTACCTATATAAACATAAGTGAGGGGAGAAAACTTCATTAACATCGGAAAATCAAGAACAGGTCATCAAAAGAAGAAGAAGAGAGTTTTGAGAAAAAATTAGAAGATCCACCAACAAGGATCATCCAACGGCGGCCGTGGACCCTTTGGAGCCTCACTACCACTGTCGCTACCGCGAAAATAAGGTGCCGGAAAAACAGAAGAGTCGCCACCTTTTGTTATTTATCCCTCAGAGCGGGAAAGGAAACGATCGGAAAAACCTGACGAAAAGGTATAAGACAAGGTCATCGCAACCATTGTCTGGGTTCGGGAGTCAGTTACGCAAGGGGAAGGTATTAGCACCCCTCACGTCCATCGTACTCGATGGGATCCATGCTTGTTGTGTTTATCGGATGGGTTAGTTTTATCTATCTACCTATCAAGGCTGGTCTGAAAAGAAAAGAAAATGACTCGGCAAAGCGTCGCGCTTTATGCCTACGTATTCTCATCAGAGAATGAGAAATCAGAGTCAACGTAGTTCGACTAACTACGGGTTACGGGGAAGGTGGGGGAAGGTAGCTCGCCAATACGTCAGTATTGTGCCTACGTACTCTCAACAGATATGAGAGATCAGAGCTTATGTAGTTCGGGTAACTACGGATTACGGGGATTCAGATTCATCTGTTTTTCGAGTAGGGTTAACAAACAGTTCTAGCAGTCAGGTGTACGCAGCTCGACCTTTGGAGACTTAGGCGTTACCGTTTGCAGTAAAACTGAGAGTTAACAACACTCTTTTCTTCAGAAAAGCTTCCTTTGAATTATGGGCCCACGGGGCAAAAAGATTTGAAGTTTGTTTTCTGTCTTTTACGGAAAGAACTGTTTTTTATGGATGTTTGCAACCAATATCGCACTAGAGACTATGATCTGAAAGTGAATGCGTCGCATGTCACCCAAAGGGTGTCATACTAAACATCCAAGCTGTCGAAAAGAAACTCTCCGACAACCCTTTCTCAGATAGCTTAAGGCTCGTAACGTACGACATTAGTTAAACTTTATTACTGTATTTTAATTTGTTTTGAGATGAGAAGAGAGAACGAGCTGGTTCAACTAAGGGGAGACTATCAAGTCCTACTGTTGTCATGCCAAGGATTCATCCTATGGTTGAAGTTTGAAACAGGGAACTCCTAGAAGTTATCATGCATAGGTTTCAACCTAAAGTTCTAATCATCACTTCCTTATCAAAGGAAGTGAGATTCCTAGGGGATCATATCAATGATAAACAGAAACAGATAAAGCATCAGCTTAAACAGTAAACAGATATACAATAAACGACTGTAAAATGCATGCAATGCAAATGAGGGAGGAAATGTGTGTGGGGCAGCAGCCTCCACAAGCTCATCTCAACCTCAAGCCAGATATGAATAACTGTAATCATACAGAGGAAATAACATGCTATCAAGCAAGATATAATAACTGCAATCATACAGAAGAATTGAAATAAAATGCCATCAAGCAAATCACAAACCACATAGGCAAGGGAGCAGGGCTCTACCGAATACCCGCAAGCAAAGCCATATAGTAAAAATACAAGCAGAGAGAGCAACTCAACCTCTAGTGCAATCATGCTCCTAGCTTAAATCAGTTTAAATATGAGCTTATTCTAATGCATCAAGCAAATCAAACAAGTCACATCAATACATTTGCACAGAAAGCAAACAGACAGGAAAGAAAGCAAATCAACAGCTTCCACAACTTCACAACAAAGCAATCTTCTAACAACAGTTCCATCCTCAGTCTTCAACTGCTCCTCAAGGCTATTCTCTTCCATAGCAAATATCAACTTACTTCTTCAAGCTTTCAATACATCAAACATAAGTATCAACTTTTTCTTTCTTCTTCAAGCCTCAACTCCAAAGTAGACTCCACCTTCAGGCTTCAATCCCAATTGCAAGTATCAACTTATTCCTTCAGGCACTCAATGCATTGAACACACAAGTATCAACTTGCTCTCCAACTTCAAGCTTCAGCTTCTTCATCTGATCTCAACTGGATTCCCTTCACAAGTGTCAACTTGTTCTTCTTGGTCTTCAAGCTTCAGCTCCAATGGCAGTCTTCAAATATAGATAAGTAGCAACTTCTAGCATCTTCAATCTTCTAACAAGGAACTCCATCCTCTAGCAAGGGAGAAAGATTCATCTGACAAGAGCAGGGTTTGGATAATAGACAGCAGAGTGAAGACCAAAGGTCACCACTAAACATTCCATCATCAGAGAAAGGAACCCTCAAAGGTTCTACCAACTTGTGAAGAGCCACACATCCTACCAAAGGAGGGATGAGGCCTTCACAAGGGGACCTTACATCATAGAGAAGAATGGAAGTGATCAACACCTTCCATGTTTATGAAAGAAGAGAATCTATCTAGAAGTTCTGCCTGCAAACCCTAATCTTAACACCTAATCAACACTACACTAAAAGAAGGGAAGTCTTCACATCCAAGCTTCTTCAAGCATTCCATGGTATCCCAAGCTTGTCTTCAACATCATCCAAGAGCAAGAGAGGCAAAATCCTAATCTAAGGGGACTAGAGAAATCAATCTAATTGAATTAGCAAGTTAGGATCACCTGAAACCTAGTACTAAAGTTAACCTTACTTAAAATACTAAAACCAATTGTAAAATCCTACAAAAATAACTATGGGACCCTAACTCCATCATGAATCTACCATACAAAATTCAGAGGTTGAATCATCCATTAAGTCCTAGAAATAAATCCTAGATCACAAGGTACTAATCATAAACCCTAAAAAATAGAGCACCTAAAGTTTCAACTTAAAGCTACCACCTACATTCATCACAAAAATGTGAGAAAAATCTAAAGGGAACATGCATATCTATACTAGCTACACACAAATAATCAAGTCAAGAATCATCACCAAATGCTCAAACAAAATTTAACAAAACAAGGTATCAACCATGGCCATTTTAATATCAATTAATATTCAAAAAATTCAAATAAAATCAAAAATGTATGAATTCCTAATATTTTTAATCTACAAAATTCTAGATTCAATCATGAATCAGGGAAAAAAAGTCTGGAATTAATTGAGTTAATTTCCTATTTTTTATGGATTAATCTCTAAGTCACATGAAAAAATGAAAATTAAAAGAAAATAAATGAAATTAATAAGCAAGCGTGTCAAATAGAAAATATAATCAGTTTATTTCAAGAATTGGGCCCAGGGGGGGTGTGGATATCAACCCAGTCATTAAGCCCAGAACAAATCAATTAATGAAACAGTGCGTTTCATTTATGAACTTCTCTTCAGAATTGAAATCAAATCGTGGCCGTGGAAACGTTGGGCAAGTCAATGGTCCAACCATGATCTGATGGTCACCACTCATCTTCTTCATTCAAACACTCAGGCGTGGGGGGAAACCAGACGGTGGCCTGAGTTGCAGCGCCACCGTCTTCTCCGGTGAAGCACTCTTCTCAGGTCATCAAAACTCACAAAACAAATCATCATTCCCTTCCAAATTTGATGCTGATTACGAATATCAACTCCAAATCATCTAATTCCCTCTAGATTTTCAAACCCGATAGCATTTTTAGAATTCCTCCCAATCTTGATTTTCACCATTCTTCAAATTAAAGGTCTCAAGTTAATCCTCACTCTTCACTGATCAATTTCCACTATCCCATCGTGATTATTCCTTCAAGAATCTTGAGATATCAACCTCAACAGAAAATGATCACACACCTATCTTGTCTCTAATTCACCAATTTCTGATCCTAAATCCAACTACATGTCGCAAGGATCCTAACCAAATATGAATTTCTAAGTATCTCCTCCTAAATCATGCATAAGGGTGAAATGTACAAACCTGGTTTCAGAGAGGTAACAGAGATGGTTTTTGCTCACTTCAACTGCCAAGATGATGCAGACACACTCCAAATTCACTCCCAAAGCCTTTGCACAGCCTGATTTGGCTTGATTCTCCCTTGAATTGAAAACCCGATTTCAACTTGCACCTTCAAAATTTCAATGGCTCTTTCTGCAACCAGCTTCAATTCCTTCCAAAAAAAATGGCTGAGTTCACTCAATGACTTATATAGAAGTGATTGGGATTGTCTAGAAACTTCTGGATTCATCCAAATGAGATTTTGGATTTTCAAAATCTCTTCAAAGTCTCATCCATGGAAATCACCATTCTGACTCCCTCTTGGCATGGCTATGTGTGTAATCAAGTTCTCATGAGATTTTGAATGAGTTTGATAAGTTATCTTCCTTGTTTGCAAGCCAAAGGTATGAATTGGATATGTTGCTTCATCATGAAGAAATGAAATGGAATGTTATGCAAATGATCCCAAATCAAAATTCTAACATTTCCATTGTTTCTAAAATCATTTTTCCAATCAATTTGACCTATAATTTTGTTTCATTTGGTCACAAAATGAATTTTTTTGAATTTTTTGCCATTAAATCCTTTTAATTCTTTCTTTTTCAAAATTTCTTGAACCAAGTCTCTCCTTAAGCCAATTCAATGCCTCCTTGATGCATGGTCAAGGTTAAAACCCCATTTTGAGAAACGTTCTAGTTGAACAAAATTTCATTTGAGGCCTCTAAGTTGGTGAAAAGGGCCTATGATCACAAATGACCTCTAATCACCAAATGTCCAAAATACCCTTGACTTGTCCAAGCCATAAGTTGAGTTCTACAACTCCTATCAAGGACTTCTAGTACTCTCTAGAAAGCTAAGAGAATAAGTAACAACATTCATGTTGACCAAAATTTCATAGGAATCATCCTTCTAGGGCAAATGTTTCATGTAAGTTGGGCAACTTTCAAGCTCCAAATTCACATACCTCAGATGACTTGTAACTTGTCAAAGCCATAACTTGAGTTCTACAAATCCTATCAAAGACTTATAGCACTCAAATTAAAGCTAATATCATGATTTACAACAATCATGTTGGGTGTAAGATGAGATGACAATCACATCTTGAGCTAAATTGCCTTGAAGATAGGGGTCAAACTAGGGGATTTTACACTGTCAAGCCTTAGAAACCCTAGCCTGAAACTTCTCAAGCTCTTCAATCATGATGAGTTAACCTTGGAATCATCCTTATAACATCTTAATGTATCAATCCATGATCACATGACTCTTGGATTATGTCTCAACCTTGTTCAAATCATCAGTTGACTTAGGGTTGACCCAGTCAAACCCTAGCTGCACCACTCATGGTTGAGCCTTCTTAATCTTGCACAATGACTTGTCTAGGCCTCAAAGTGATCTTTAACACCTCTCATGAGCTCTCTCAAGACCTCAAGTCCATCTCCATGACCTCAGAATCATCTGATGGCTTCCCACAACTCTCAAGTTAGGAGACCTACACACTTGGCTTCAACCACACTCTTTGAGGATCTTTTAACTTCTCTGACAAGGATATCAAGCCTTGAATACTTGAATAACCTTCTTAGCTAGCTTCATAGTCTTGTATAGCTCTTAATTGGTAATCATACCTCTTGATCTCCTGCATACATGTCAATGAAATGCAAATGCTAATGCTAATGTGAATGAAATGAAACATAAGCTAGGTAAAGAAATGTTTGGCAAATTTTGGGGTGCAACAGCTGCCCCTATTCAAACGGCTTGGACCTGACTGGGTGAGAAGCGAATGGCTCTCAAACAATCAAGGTGAAAGACGGTTGAATACCAACAAACTCGGAAATTTGCCAACTGCACAAGTACACGGTACTCTGATGGGGACAAATTTTCGGAAACTGAAACAATAGTTGCACGACAACTAGCTGGAGAATTGGTCACACGGTAACCGGTGAAAGGTCTAATCTCAAATCTCCGTCAGGATGATCATCTGATTTTGCTGTAGATCTTCGTCCTCAAGTCATTAAGGGGTCACGGGCCATTCGGCAACCGGCGATACATAGCTGATATTGCTGTCAGGCATTCTGCGGCACTGCTGCAGAAGAATTCCTCGGGACTCATCAGGTCATTAGGAACTTTTTAACAATCAAGTTAATCATGCCGTCGGGCATTCAAAGGAATTTTCGGGCGTCAGTCGGACTTAGTCAGTAAGTCGGGAATAGGATCTTCGGTCAATCATGAACCAATAAGGATATACCATCTTTTTCCGTTAGGCACCCTGCATCAACTAGGCAAGCTACTTTGACCTCGTGGTTAGACTTCATCAGTAAGTCAGGGGTTTCGGCATCGCTGTCGGACTTCAATCATCAAGTCTTCCAGGGAAATCTCAAATTCTCTGTTCAAACCTGCTGGGGATGACACATCTCCGCTGGGGATTCTAGAGAACTATCAAGTAACTCTGCTTCGGGGATTCAGAAATCATTCTGGATGAATCAACTCTGCTGAGGACTTCAAGAATCATCTTGGACAAATAAATCCATCGGGAACTTCAAGAATCATCTTGAACCAATAACTCTGCTGGAGATTTCAAGAATCATCCCGAGCAATCGCTCTGCCGGGGACTCTAAGCATCAACTTGAGCAGCCCTTTCTGGCGACTTCACTGGGGTTTTTGAGAATCCTCTTAAGCAATCAACTTCGCTGGGGAATTCAAGAATCATCTTGAGCAAACCATTCTGCGGAGGAACACCTGCAAAACAAGAAACGGTAACGACCTAGCTCATGTTTCGTATGCATATGTTTGACTATGGCGCAATGCTCCACACGGTGGAAATGCTACGCATTTTTAGGGTAAATGCTACGCAATCATGCTAGATGCTACGACCCCATCAGCAAAATAAATGCTGAAGGGAAGATCCTCCTGTCATGGAGGAAGAACCACTCTGGTGGGGGGAGGAATCATCCTGCCGAGGAGAAGAAGTAACACCAATCTCAATTGGATTCCGCCTGGGGAACTGACTTCAGTCGAATGCTGCAGGGGAGCAAAGTTCTCCGAGAACTTGGACTCGCTCAACCGGGTATTCAAACCATAAACTGTCGAGGAAACGATATCAATCACAAAAATAAACTGCACGACATTCGCAGCAAAACTTTCCTGGAGATAACGACTCCGATGGGGAAAACCAGCATCAGCTATTCAACATTCTACCGGGGAAAACCAATCATGGCCTGAACGCTTCCAAGGACTCGGCTCTCTTGGGGATTTGCCAGCTTGGCTGGGGAAGAAGGAATCATCCTGCTTTCTGGGGAGAGTACGACTCTGTGGGAATTTCAATTCTCCAGGAGACTTCAGTCTTGAACTATCGAGTGCTGCATACTTGCGGATAGTCTTTCACGAGAACTGCACTTTAATCCAGTGTTGGGGAATGAACACACACTTCGGTGTATGACTCAGCTGGGGAGATGACGATCCTTCAGGATGCCTCTGATTGGAGAGAGAATCTTCTCTGCTTGGGGATACACATCAATGCTTACGATCTCCTGTTCAGACTCCGCGGGGAGATGCTGCTGAACTTGTTGGAGAAGAAGGAATCATCCTGCTTGGGGAAACATACGGCATACTGCCTGGAATATGCTATACCTGCAACGACACAAACAAACAGACAAGATACCCTTCTCAAAGGGACCTATCAAGGTTATCATCTTGTGACAATGTTCAAGTGATTCATTGTTTCAACAATTGGTGGCCTAGGCCAGTAAGTTTACGTATGCACATTTTATCAAAAACATCGGCGTTCTTTTTCGCAAACAAAACAGATAGATGCTAAACAAACAAACTGAATTGCTGAATAGTATATATTTTATTGATAACGAACCCCTGAATGGGTGAAAATGTTTTACAACAGATGCAAGCTCCTGGAATGAGGAAGCTGCGCAAACATAAAAACATAAATATACATCAGTATATACCCAAATGTCGACAATGAGGCGTAGACGAGCACATTGAGTTGATCCCTCTATGACCCACTCGACTTTGATACTTCTCCGACGCTTCAGCTTCAGAAGAGATTGATTCAGATAAACGGCCCTCAGGTCTTCCAAACCACTAAACAATGAAAGTCCATACGCGGGACGCAGTCATTTGCTTTTTCAAATCCCTAACTTTTGCCTGAATCGCCCTTTCGGGTTTTTGACTCACCGGGATACCCTTTTTTGCCAAATTCGCCCCTCCAGGTTTTCGACTTTGCGGGTGTACATTTTTTCTTTTATATCCCTAATTTTTGCCCGAACCCTTTTTCCTTTTTTATGGTTCGCCGGGATGCCCCCTTTTTGCCTGGATCTTCTTTTTCTTTCCAACAGGTCATTCTTTAAGCAAAGTATTTTTTAACTGCGTTCGCGTTCACCGGGGATGCAAAATCTTCGCCATCCATCGTGGATAACAACAAGGCTCCTCCCGAGAAGACCTTGCTGACAATGTACGGACCTTCGTAATTGGGAGTCCACTTTCCCCGGTGATCGGAGTGTGGAGGAAGAATCTTCTTCAGGACGAGATCACCCGTCTGAAAGCTTCTAGGACGCACCTTCTTATCATAAGCTTTCTTCATTCGGCTCTGGTATAGACGACCATATGCAATCGATGTTAACCTCTTCTCGTCCATCAGGCTGAGTTGGTTTAGTCGGTTCTTAATCCATTCTGCCTCATCGAGTTTCACGTCAACCAAAACTCGTAAAGAAGGAATCTCAACTTCTAACGGTAGGACAACTTCCATACCGTACACCAGTGAGAAAGGAGTTGCCCCGGTTGATGTACGTATCGTCGTACGATAACCCTGCAGTGCAAATGGAAACATCTCGTGCCAATCCTTATAGGTCACAACCATCTTCTGTACAATCTTCTTAATGTTTTTGTTGGCCGCTTCAACGACGCCATTCATCTTCGGCCGGTAAGGAGATGAGTTGTGGTGTTCAATCTTGAAACTCTGGCACAGCTCCTTCATCATCTTATTATTCAGATTCGAACCATTATCAGTAATGATCCGTTCGGGAATTCCGTATCGACAGATGATGTCCCTCTTTATGAATTTAGCCACCACCTGCTTGGTCACGTTAGCGTACGAGGCTGCCTCCACCCACTTGGTGAAGTAGTCGATAGCTACTAAAATGAAGCGATGACCGTTAGATGCAGTGGGCTCGATCTTGCCTATCATGTCGATGCCCCACATGGAGAATGGCCACGGGGAGGACATGACATTTAACGGGCACGGCGGCACATGAATCTTATCAGCATAAATCTGGCATTTATGACATCTCTTCGCGAATTTGAAGCAGTCAGACTCCATCTTCAGCCAGTAGTATCTTGCTCTCAGGATCTTTCTTGTCATAGCATGCCCGCCGGCGTGCGTACCAAATGTGCCTTCATGGACTTCTTCCATGAGCATACTCGCTTCTTTCTCATCTACACATCTGAGTAGCACGAGATCGTGGTTTCTTTTATACAAAACTCCATCAGGATTGAGATAAAAATTTCCAGACAGCCTCCTCAGAGTCTTCTTATCCTGGGTTGACGCTCCCGCCGGATACTCCTTAGTCATAAGGAAGGTCTGGATGTCATGGAACCATGGCTTGCCGTCGGAGGCTTCCTCGATCGCAAAGACGAATGCAGGTCTATCAAGACGAGAAAGGACAATTCTTGGAGCTTCATTCCAAAAATTGACTTTATACATCGAAGCCAACGTGGCTAAGGCATCAGCCATCTGGTTTTCTGCTCTGGGCACATGATGGAGTTCCACTCGATCAAAGAACGGAAGCAGCCTTCTGGCATAGTTTATGTACGACACCAAATTCGATTGACGAGTCTCCCATTCCCCTTTAATCTGGTTAATCACAAGTGCCGAGTCACCATATACATCTATGTTCTTGATTCTCAAATCAATTGCTTCTTCTAGACCCATGAGTTCCAAATGATCGATCCCCAGAGTCGACAATCCTCCAAACCAACAACCCCTCAGGCCCAAAGGGCCGGAAAAGAAGTCAACCGGGAGAACCTCGTCTGAGCGTGGATTTCATGAGACACTAGTGCCTGCAAAGCAAGCACGCGCCCACTAATTTCCACAACTAATGCTAAGTACACTCAAGCCTGGGTCTGGCTTCTAACTCATCAGAATGCCCCTCCCACAACAGCACAGATAATCATATCATACTGAAAATAAAATGCGGGAAGTAAAATGCAATAAATAAACAGAACCCACCAGGTAAACATACAAGCGCTAGGATTGACTCTCGCACAGGGACGTTGGATCCCCAGGAAACTATCAAGTCCCCAGCAGAGTCGCCAGCTGTCGCTACCACGAAAATAAGGTGCCGACAAAACAGAAGAGTCGCCACCTTTCGTTATTTATCCCTCAGAGCGGGAAAGGAAACGATCGGAAAAACATGACGAAAAGGTATAAGACAAGGTCATCGCAACCATTGTCTGGGTTCGGGAGTCAGTTACGCAAGGGGAAGGTATTAGCACCCCTCACGTCCATCGTACTCGATGGGATCCACGCTTGTTGTGTTTATCGGATGGGTTGGTTTTATCTATCTACCTATCAAGGCTGGTCTGAAAAGAAAAGAAAATGACTCGGCAAAGCGTCGCGCTTTATGCCTACGTATTCTCATCAGAGAATGAGAAATCAGAGTCAACGTAGTTCGACTAACTACGGGTTACGGGGAAGGTGGGGGAAGGTAGCTCGCCAATACGTCAGTATTGTGCCTACGTACTCTCAACAGATATGAGAGATCAGAGCTTACGTAGTTCGGGTAACTACGGATTACGAGGATTCAGATTCATCTGTTTTTCAAGTAGGGTTAACAAACAGTTCCAGCAGTCTGGTGTACGCAGCTCGACCTTTGGAGACTTAGGCGTTACCGTTTGCAGTAGAACTGAGAGTTAACGACACTCTTTTATGGAAAGAACTGTTTTTTATGGATGTTTGCAACCAATATCGCACTAGAGACTATGATCTAAAAGTGAATGCGTCGCATGTCACCCAAAGGGTGCCATACTAAACATCCAAGCTGTCGAAAAGAAACTCTCCGACAACCCTTTCTCAGATAGCTTAAGGCTCGTAACGTACGACATCAGTTAACCTTTATTACTGTATTTTAATTGTTTTGAGATGAGAAGAGAGAACGAGCTGGTTCAACTAAGGGGAGACTATTAAGTCCTACTGTTGTCATGCCAAGGATTCATCCTATGGTTGAAGTTTGAAACAGGGAACTCCTAGAAGTTATCATGCATAGGTTTCAACCTAAAGTTCTAATCATCACTTCCTTATCAAAGGAAGTGATATTCCTAGGGGATCATATCAATGATAAACAGAAACAGATAAAGCATCAGCTTAAACAGTAAACAGATATACAATAAACGACTGTAAAATGCATGCAATGCAAATGAGGGAGGAAATGTGTGTGGGGCAGCAGCCTCCATAAGTTCATCTCAACCTCAAGCCAGATATGAATAACTGTAATCATACAGAGGAAATAACATGCTATCAAGCAAGATATAATAACTGCAATCATACAAAAGAATTGAAATAAAATGCCATCAAGCAAATCACAAACCACATAGGCAAGGGAGCAGGGCTCTACCGAATACCCGCAAGCAAAGCCATACAGTAAAAATACAAGCAGAGAGAGCAACTCAACCTCTAGTGCAATCGTGATCCTAGCTTAAATCAGTCTAAATATGAGCTTATTCTAATGCATCAAGCAAATCAAACAAGTCACGTCAATACATTTGCACAGAAAGCAAACAGACAGGAAAGAAAGCAAATCAACAACTTCCACAGCTTCACAGCAAAGCAATCTTCTGACAGCAGTTCCATCCTTAGTCTTCAACTGCTCCTCAAGGCTATTCTCTTCCATAGCAAATATCAACTTACTTCTTCAAGCTTTCAATACATCAAACATAAGTATCAACTTATTCTTTCTTCTTCAAGCCTCAGCTCCAAAGTAGACTCCACCTTCAGGCTTCAATCCCAATTGCAAGTATCAACTTATTCCTTCAGGCACTCAATGCATTGAACACACAAGTATCAACTTGCTCTCCAACTTCAAGCTTCAGCTTCTTCATCTGATCTCAACTGGATTCCCTTCACAAGTGTCAACTTGTTCTTCTTGGTCTTCAAGCTTCAGCTCCAGTGGCAGTCTTCAAATACAGAGAAGTAGCAACTTCTAGCATCTTCAATCTTCTAACAAGGAACTCCATCCTCTAGCAAGGGAGAAAGATTCATCTGACAAGAGCAGGGTTTGGATAATAGACAGCAGAGTGAAGACCAAAGGTCACCACTAAACATTCCATCATCAGAGAAAGGAACCCTCAAAGGTTCTACCAACTTGTGAAGAGCCACACATCCTACCAAAGGAGGGATGAGGCCTTCACAAGGGGACCTTACATCATAGGGAAGAATGGAAGTGATCAACACCTTCCATGTTTATGAAAGAAGAGAATCTATCTAGAAGTTCTGCCTGCAAACCCTAATCTTAACACCTAATCAACACTACACTAAAAGAAGGGAAGTCATCACATCCAAGCTTCTTCAAGCATTCCATGGTATCCCAAGCTTGTCTTCAACATCATCCAAGAGCAAGAGAGGCAAAATCCTAATCTAAGGGGACTAGAGAAATCAATCTAATTGAATTAGCAAGTTAGGATCACCTGAAACCTAGTACTAAAGTTAACCTTACTTAAAATACTAAAACCAATTGTAAAATCCTACAAAAATAACTATGGGACCCTAATTCCATCATGAATCTACCATACAAAATTCAGAGGTTGAATCATCCATTAAGTCCTAGAAATAAATCCTAGATCACAAGGTACTAATCATAAACCCTAAAAAATAGAGCACCTAAAGTTTCAACTTAAAACTACCACCTAAATTCATCACAAAAATGTGAGAAAAATCTAAAGGGAACATGCATATCTATGCTAGCTACACACAAAAAATCAAGTCAAGAATCATCACCAAATGCTCAAACAAAATTTAACAAAACAAGGTATCAACCATGGCCATTTTAATATCAATTAATATTCAAAAAATTCAAATAAAATCACAAATGCATGAATTCCTAATATTTTTAATCTACAAAATTCTAGATTCAATCATGAATCAGGGAAAAAAAGTCTGGAATTAATTGAGTTAATTTCCTATTTTTTTATGGATTAATCTCTAAGTCACATGAAAAAATGAAAATTAAAAGAAAATAAATGAAATTAATAAGCAAGCGTGTCAAATAGCAAATATAATCAGTTTATTTCAAGAATTGGGCCCAGGGGGGTGTGGATATCAACCCAGTCATTAAGCCCAGAACAAATCAATTAATGAAACGGTGCGTTTCATTTAGGAACTTCTCTTTAGAATTGAAATCAAATCGTGGCCGTGGAAACGTTGGGCAAGTCAATGGTCCAACCATGATCTGATGGTCACCACTCATCTTCTTCATTCAAACACTCAGGCGTGGGGGGAAACCAGACGGTGGCCTGAGTTGCAGCGCCACCGTCTTCTCCGGTGAAGCACTCTTCTCAGGTCATCAAAACTCACAAAACAAATCATCATTCCCTTCCAAATTTGATGCTGATTACGAATATCAACTCCAAATCATCTAATTCCCTCTAGATTTTCAAACCCGATAGCATTTTTAGAATTCCTCCCAATCTTGATTTTCACCATTCTTCAAATTAAAGGTCTCAAGTTAATCCTCACTCTTCACTGATCAATTTCCACTATCCCATCGTGATTATTCCTTCAAGAATCTTGAGATATCAACCTCAACAGAAAATGATCACACACCTATCTTGTCTCTAATTCACCAATTTCTGATCCTAAATCCAACTACATGTCGCAAGGATCCTAACCAAATATGAATTTCTAAGTATCTCCTCCTAAATCATGCATAAGGGTGAAATGTACAAACCTGGTTTCAGAGAGGTAACAGAGATGGTTTTTGCTCACTTCAACTGCCAAGATGATGCAGACACACTCCAAATTCACTCCCAAAGCCTTTGCACAGCCTGATTTGGCTTGATTCTCCCTTGAATTGTGTTGCGGTGGAAATAGGATCACAAACTATTAATTAGTTTGAATCGCAATTCAATTCACAACCGCTCTTTGATTTATCCGAAGGAAAAGGTCAAAAGAGGGAAAACCTATTTTGCATCGTAAACACAATGCGGGGAAAGATCTAGGGTTTGGGGGTTGGTTAAATTTAGGGAAGGTATTAGCACCCTAAACTTCCGTAGTACTCTACGGGAACCTTTTGTTCAAATGCTTACTACTTGCTTTATTTATTTGCTTAAGGTATATGTACAAGGGATTACAAGTGAGAAAATAAACCTAAGGGGTTAATTCTAAGTTTACTCGGCAAGACATCGCATCTTGTGCCTACGTATCCTTACGGGAGTGGAATCAGAGTAATCGTAGTTCCCCTCAAAAGGGAGGTTAGAGACTTCTTGACTGTGGTCAAGGTCTCAATGGGGAATAAACATGTCTTAAGGACACGCTTACGCGGAGTGTAGGAACTCCAAATCTCTACGTTGAACTGTTAAGTTGTAATTAGGGTTAAATTAGGTTAGGGATTCCGCGGCGGGAAACCCTAAAATGAGCGCGGCGGCTCTTTGACCTAATGCTAGGGGTAAAATGGTAATTTTGCCTGCGGCGAGACATGCATGAAAATTTAGGGTTTGTAGTTTGTAAGGGTTGGAGTTGAGGACTATTGGCGCGGCGACCAAAAGCTAGACCTAACCTTCGGATGTGTGTAGTGTGACAGGAATGATTGATGAATGTGAGATAACTGAATTGCAAACAGAGAATAATGACAGCAATTAAAACCATACAAACAGAAATTTAAAGGCAGAAATTTAAAGCGCGATTATTGGTTCGCGAGGTTACATATGAGAAGCAGTTACAATATAGTAATAAAAAGTGATAAGTAACGGTAAAGGTAATGAGCTGCAAAATGAACAAAGGGCATTAGTAGGCAGAGTTAGGCGGTGATCAAATGAGTTAAGAAAAAAGTGCAACTTTGAAATTTTATTATTGTTTTATTTGAAGAATATTAATTAAATGTTAGCTTGCAAAAGAAATTTAATTAAAAAAGTTTTATTTTTGTATTTTAAAAAATTTCTTCTATTTTATTTAAAAAAAGAGTTTTTCATTTTTATATTTACAAAAAGTTTTAATTTTATATTAAAAAAAAATTAACTTTTATTTTTTAAAAGAAAGTTTTTTATTATATTAAAAAAGGGTTTTATTTATTTATAACATCTTCACAAAAAAGGTTTTAAAACAAATAAAAAAACATAATTTTAAAAATGACAAAATAAAAAAAAATAAAAACATAAGGGGTTGGGCCGGTCATCACCTCCGGACCCAACCCGGTTGATGTAAGTAACAAAAAGGATAATCAGGGTTTCCAAAACCCTAATCCCTCCCGCGGCGCATCTCTCTCGTTTTGTTTCTCGTTTTCTCTTGTCTCCGCCATGTTTCCCTTCATATATTCTTCTCCATGTGTTCGTTAATGGCCGATGATGGTGACTTGCGTTCGTCTGATGGCCGATGATGATGATTTGCATTCGTCTGATGGCCGCCTTTTTTGTGAGAACCTTCTCTCCTCGTGATGTTAGGGTTTCTTCGATAAATGGTTTCTTCCCTAGGGTTTCAACAATAAATGCTTCGCCGCTTCTGGTCTAGGGTTTTCGCGATCCTCCGTTAGGGTCCTTTCACAGGTGAAATCGTCCCCTTCTTATAGTTTCTGACTCTCCTTTCTTTTTGGGCCTTTGTTAACAATGGATTTGCGTTATTGAGATTTGATTTCTTTTTCTCTTCTGATATGATTCGATTGCCATTTGATTTTGGGAAACCTTCCCTTTTCGGATTCACTTTTGCTCGATTGTTTTTCCTGATACACTGATTGGATTTTTCTGATACTGATTGGATTTTGTTTCCGTATTAGGATTTGATTGGGGTTTACCTTGATGCACTATAACGGATTGGATTTCGATTTGATTCTAAAGATGACTTCCGTTTTAGTCTTTACGGCCTTTGGATTTTTCACTTCGAATTAACTCTTCCTCTTCTTTTTTCCAGGGGGCTGACGCTGATGCTTCGATTAAGTCGAGGTGGCCGAGTGAAGGTTAAAGGTTATGATGACGCTTCGTCTGAACCTACGTTGGATACCATTGCCATTTGGTTTTGGTCGCATGGCCTTAGCGATGATGACCCACGGGTCTGAGCTGTCATTTTGATTTGAGTTGATAGTTTGTGCGAAATTACCAATGCTTGCAGTTCGACGTTCGGTAGGGAATTGGTAACGGCTTCGGCCGTGGCTTTCCCAGCCGCTCGAATTCCCCTGCCCAATGATGGTTAAACTGAGGGCTGAATCCCTGTTCCATCCATTTTGATTTTGATTCATGGTCGGAACTCATTATAATAGTTGACTGGTTTCTCTATTATCTGCTTCTGATTTGATTTTTCTTTGCAGATGTTGGGCATTGATCTTCGATGCTGGCTGGACCTGTTTACGGACTGGTTTACAATTTGGATCATCTCTGATTTTTTTCTGATAAGCTGATGTTCGGATTTTTGACACCAACTGGGTTTGCGAACGGGCTACTTTCTAATGCAGTTTGGCTGTGATTAGCTTCGATATTCAGTTTGGGATTATTGCTGATATTCTCGGCTAGAGTTTATTTGCTCGGTTCAGAACTGCTTATTCTGATGCAGTTCAGATGGGGTTCTTTCCTGCTGTAACTCTGGTTCAGTTTATATTGCTTTTTTTCCTGATACATCTTGGACCACTGTTGTTTTTTATATGACATGCATTGTCTGATGGTCTTGGTGTTTTTGCAGATGTTAAAACCAAACTTTATTCTGGTGTTCATTTTTGATTGTTGATTTTTTTCAGATATTTGACCCATTGGGATTTGGTTCAAGTCGAGTTTCTTTTGACTTGTTTTGTAATCCTGCAGTTGGTTTCTCTGTTCTTGATGGTCTGGCTTGTTCTTGAACTGACCTTGCCCTTTTGGTTTATTGTATTGTTGCTTTTGTGATTTTATGCTAATGCCAATTCTGGTGTAGCTCCGGTTATGCTGATGCAAATTCTGTCGTGGTTTACTTTCTGTTCGGATTTGGGATTTGACTTTCATGGGCTCACTTATGTGGTTCAGAGTTGATACAGTTGTGGCATTCGGTTATGAGCCCCTTTTGGATCCCGATTTACTTGATAGTGCCCCAAAAATGATTTACTTGATAGAATGGTATTTGACTTTGAAACAGAATCCAATTTTCGGCATATGATCCTTTTCGGCAAATCATTTCGGCCCCTACTTCTTTTACTCTCACTCTTTCTCGGCTGTCCCGTATGATAAGAACAATTATAACCACCTGATCTGATGCCCATGGCACGGATCGGTAATGGGAGTAGGATGCGGCTTCGGTTGTGCCCTCCCGACACTCGATGATGACAATTGTTCTGAGAGTGTCGAATAACCTCTAACACTTTCCTTTTTCTTCTGTTTTGTTCTCTTTGGCTCTTTTTCAGGTAATCGGAGCTTCATGAAGGACTCAAAGGAGGAAGATTATGAAGAACACTTAGAAGCTTAGGACTTAGAACTTTTTTAGAATAGATAGCCAATGTAATGAATCTTTTTGTAAACCAGTGGGTATAAAGTTCAAAATTATTTATCCATTTCCATTGTAAACTAAATATTTATGAAATAAAGTTCAAAAATATTTATTCGCTTCTTATTTGTAAGTAATAATTCGAAAATTATTTAAATTCACTCCTTAGATGTAAATTGCAAATACTTATGAATAAAGCTTCAAAAATATTTAAACTCACCTCTTAGTTGTAAATTATAAATATTCACGAATAATATTCACAAATATCTAAACTCATTTCCCTTTTTGTATTGGACAATATTATGAATGAGATCCACTCTCTTTATATTAATTGACTGCTTACCGTAACCGGATTAAATCTGACCAAAACTCAAACTGAGTTCCTGCTTTCCAAATAACCTTAGCAGTATCTGCTTCCTCTCAGGAATACTGTCGAAATTACAGACTTCACGTGAAATGACCAAAATGCCCCTGAAATAAAACGCACTCATATGATTGGTTAGTGATTAATGGATGCAAAAATGAAATGCTATGTGAAATGAACTGACTAAATGTAAGGGTAAAATTTGGGGTATTACAAATTGAAAACCCGATTTCAACTTGCACCTTCAAAATTTCAATGGCTCTTTCTGCAACCAGCTTCAATTCCTTCCAAAAAAAATGGCTGAGTTCACTCAATGACTTATATAGAAGTGATTGGGATTGTCTAGAAACTTCTGGATTCATCCAAATGAGATTTTGGATTTTCAAAATCTCTTCAAAGTCTCATCCATGGAAATCACCATTCTGACTCCCTCTTGGCATGGCTATGTGTGTAATCAAGTTCTCATGAGATTTTGAATGAGTTTGATAAGTTATCTTCCTTGTTTGCAAGCCAAAGGTATGAATTGGATATGTTGCTTCATCATGAAGAAATGAAATGGAATGTTATGCAAATGATCCCAAATCAAAATTCTAAAATTTCCATTGTTTCTAAAATCATTTTTCCAATCAATTTGACCTATAATTTTGTTTCATTTGGTCACAAAATGAATTTTTTGAATTTTTTGCCATTAAATCCTTTTAATTCTTTCTTTTTCAAAATTTCTTGAACCAAGTCTCTCCTTGAGCCAATTCAATGCCTCATTGATGCATGGTCAAGGTTAAAACCCCATTTTGAGAAACTTTCTAGTTGAACAAAATTTCATTTGAGGCCTCTAAGTTGGTGAAAATGGCCTATGATCACAAATGACCTCTAATCACCAAATGTCCAAAATACCCTTGACTTGTCCAAGCCATAAGTTGAGTTCTACAACTCCTATCAAGGACTTCTAGTACTCTCTAGAAAGATAAGAGAATAAGGAACAACATTCATGTTGACAAAAAGTTCATAGGAATCATCCTTCTAGGGAAAACGTTTCATGTAAGTTGGGCAACTTTCAAGCTCCAAATTCACATACCTCAGATGACTTGTAACTTGTCAAAGCCATAACTTGAGTTCTACAAACCCTATCAAAGACTTCTAGCACTCAAATTAAATCTAAGATCATGCTATACAACAATCATGTTAGGGGCAAGATGAGATGACAATCACATCTTGAGCTAAATTTCCTTGAAGATAGGGGTCAAACTAGGGGATTTTACACTATCAAGCCTTAGAAACCCTAGCCTGAAACTTCTCAAGCTCTTCAATCATGATGAGTTAACCTTGGAATCATCCTTATAACATCTTAATGTATCAATCCATGATCACATGACTCTTGGATTATGTCTCAACCTTGTTCAAATCATCAGTTGACTTAGGGTTGACCCAGTCAAACCCTAGCTGCACCACTCATGGTTGAGCCTTCTTAATCTTGCACAATGACTTGTCTAGGCCTCAAAGTGATCTTTAACACCTCTCATGAGCTCTCTCAAGACCTCAAGTCCATCTCCATGACCTCAGAATCATCTGATGGCTTCCCACAACTCTCAAGTTAGGAGACCTACACACTTGGCTTCAACCACTCTCTCTGAGGATCTTTTAACTTCTCTGACAAGGATATCATCCCTTGAATACTTGAATAACCTTCTTAGCTAGCTTCATAGTCTTGTATAGCTCTTAATTGGTAATCATACCTCTTGATCTCCTGCATACATGTCAATGAAATGCAAATGCTAATGCTAATGTGAATGAAATGAAACATAAGCTAGGTAAAGAAATCTTGGGCAAATTTTGGGGTGCAACAACCACCGGCGGACAACACCAAGCAAAAAGTCTCAGAAGAAGCTTCATCACCTCGCCGTCGGAACACCGTCATCAAAAATCCAAAACGTAAGATTATGATATTAATGGGCTTGGTTTTGTTTTATTTGGTTTCAGGTATGAACAACGAAAGCGAAGCAGGAGGAGAAGAAGCAAAAGCTTCAAATAAGGCAACAACGGAGGCCAGCGGCGCCGCGTATGGAAGAAAAAGAATTGGTCAAGCCTTTTGCTTTTTTTTCTCTAATGATGCAATTTAGTTTAATTAGATTAAATTAAGACCTTTCTTAAACTAAAAACTTTCTTTTTTTTAGGATGAAAGTGAAAGCCTTTGTATTTCAAAAGTTAAAACCTTTTTTTATTATTAAAACCTTTTTTTTATTAAAACCTTTTTTTTATTAAAACCTTTTTTTATTAAAAACTTTTTTAAACTATAACTTTCTTTTTTGAGGATGAAAGCCAAAGCCTTTGTGTTTCAAAAATCAAAACCCTTAGTTAAAATTAAAACATTTTTTTTAAAAACCTTTTCTTAAAGGTAATTAGGAACCTTTTTTTTAAAAGTTGATTAGAATATTTCTTTAAAAATATTAAACAAATGAACTTTTTATCCCAAAATTAAAAATATTTTTAAAAATAAATTAAAGTTTTAATAAATTGCTAACCTTTTAAAACATAAAAATTAAAATTAATTTTTCTTTAATCCTAAATTTTTCTTTCTTAAAACTAAATTTCTCACCTAAAAAAATTTCTAAAATTCCTAACCTTTCCCGTTTAATTTTCATTGTTTCTCCTTTTTTGTCCTTGGTTACTAATTTCGCATTTTATCGTATTTCCAGTTTTTCGGTTGTAATTATGCGAGGCATCGTCGCAATTTATTATTCTTGCGTATTGTTTTTCATAGATATAATTTATGCAAGGCCATGATCGCAGTTATTTTATTTTTTCGCATTTTTTTGGAACTTGTAATTTACGCGAGTGATCGTCGTGACGATTTCTTTACCGCTTTCTTTACTTTCTGCATTTTAATTATGTCGTACGATATTTTTCCATGTTTGCATGTCTTACCGTTATTTTCCCCTCCGAAGGAATTAGGTCTAGTCGTTTGACCGCCGAGTCAATAACCCTAATTTTGACCGTTTCAAAACCCTATTAGCCTAGGCGTCTCGTCGTGGACAAAAATGCCATTTACCCTAGCATTAGGTCAAAGAGTCGCCGTACTCTGTTTTAGGGTTTCCCGCTGTGGAACACCTAATTTAACCCTAATTTCCATTCAACTTTTCAACATAGAGATAGGAGTTTCAAAACTCCACGTAAGCGTGTCCTTAAGATACGTTTACTCCCCTTGAAACCTTGACCACAGTCAAGACGTTTCTAACCTCCCTTTCAAGGGGAACTACGATTACTTAGATTTCATTCCCTATCCAGGATACGTAGGCACAAGATGCGAATCTTGCCGAGTAAGCTTAGGAATAACCCTTAGGTCTTTTAGGTCACGCCATCCCTTAGCTCAATATATACATCAAACAGATAATAAAATAAAAAAGCATACAATAAACAAAAGGTTTGTGTAGAGTACTACAAAATTTTATGGTGCTAGTACCTTCCCTAAACTTAACCAACCCCTTACCTAGGTCTCTCCCCGCATTGTGTTTATGATGCAAAAATAGGTTTTCCCTCTTTTGACCTTTTCCTTCGGATAAATCAAAGAGCGGTTGTGAATTAAGAATTGTGATTCAAACTAATTAATAGTTTGATATCCTATTTCCACCGCAACATTGGCGATTCGAGGGGCCAACTCCTTTAACTCTTTTAGAGTTAAGGACTTTTGATCGCACAATTTTTCTGCTTCAAGTTTACGAAAATGATCTCAAAAAGAAGACGATTTGCCCAAAACCTGGTTTTTTTTACTTGGTCTGACGAGAAAAAGGACGGCCGGACGCGAAAACGCAAGAAAATACACAAAAATGCTGAAAATTAAAACAAACAAAACCTAAAACTAGACTATTGGCTAAATCGACAAGAATCCCCGGCAACGGCGCCAATTTGATCCGCTGTCGCGTGCGGATCAAAACGAGTGTTTTTTATGAAAACGTAGTACAACGACAGTAACTCAGAATATCGTATCGCAAGGAATATTGTAGTGATTAACCAATAACAGTAATGAAATAAGAGGGGTTTTAGGCTTCTGATTAAGAAAGAGTAATTAACAAAAGTGATTAAAGAAAAAAACTGTTTTGAAATAAGTGATTAAAATAATAAGCTGAAACGGCTAATCCTACTGATTCGGGTTCCGACTTATCATCAGCTATTATAACATCAATCCCTAAGCAGTTCTAATCATATTCGATTATAGTATTAATCAGACAAACACTTATCAACATCAAATGAATTATGTTCCTGTTTACCGAATTAAGAAAACGGTTAAGAATATGACGAATTAACGAATTAAGCAAACGATAATACGCAATTAAATTTAGGAACATGCAAACAATCGAATTTAACCAATTCTATCCTATGAACAACAATTGAACTAAGTAAACAATTGCAATCAAATTAAGCAAATGACTTCATAGAAAAGGATTGAAAGGAAACAGATTTAAATTGATATTATAATAACCTCAAAGTATTGAAACCGTACACAACAAGATTTTCCCGAAGGAGTTAGTTCTCCATAATTCGTACAAAGCTTCAACAATATTTTTCGTGAATAGTGAATATAATTAACAGTAAAACAAGGTTTCCCCTAAAAAGAAAAATAATGGATCCTGTTCAAAATCCAACTGGGTCGAAAATATAACCCAGACCCAAAACATGACCCAAAACTAAAACAAATTCCTAATGATGTAACTTCAACGAATATTCTGGGAAAATATGCTCCGAATCTGACTTTGACTCCAACACGAAAGTCGTAGCTCTCTCTCTTAGCTTTCAGGCGATTTTCAGAATGCCTCAAACGGATTCCCGAAACTCCAGTTATAATCGTTTCCGCGCAGAATGCTAAAGCTGAAAAATAAAGTGCGAAAATCAAATTAAACAAAAAATAAAATAAAATATAAAAACATAATAAAACATAATAATAATCAAAATAAAGTAAAGAAATGCCTAAGTAAAAATATAGGAGAATGTGTATAAAGATGCACTGATTAGTCTGCCACAATTTGGCCTTTCATGGCCCTCAAAGGCACATATGTCAAAGAGAATTCAGTTAATGCAAGTGCTCATTTCCCAATTTGACTATGTAAAATGGGTTTAGACAACATATACTTAATAATATCAAAATGAGACGAAACATAAACATCAACTGATTTTATGTATTACTTCAATTTTATACATGAGAAGTACAAGCATAGGCACAATTTTTCAATCATATTGTACCTAGTTTCAACATCTATTAGGATTCGACTGAGGTAATAAATGAGTCTTTTGGCACCACTATCATCCTCTTATGCTAACATGCTTCCTATGGTCTAATTAGACGCATCAATATATAATTTCCTATTCTTATTTCTACTAGAGGCAATAAAATGGGAGGCTTTGTGAGATAGTTTTTGATGGCGTCGAAAGCCTCATGTTGCTCTTGTTCCCAGTGAAAATCACTTTCTTTCTTGATTTTAAGTAATGGCAAGAAAACTTTTCTCCTGCCACTTAGATTCGATATGAATCTTCTCAAGAAATTTATTTTCCCCAACAAAGGTAGTAGCTGCTTCTTTGTCAAAGGAGGCTGGAGATTCAAAATTGCCTTTGTTTTATTTTGGTTGATCTTAGTGTTTTTTTTGTGCACTATGAAACCTAGAAAGTATCCTGCATGTACACAGAAAACACATTTTAGTGGATTCATTTTTAATCCATATTTCCTCATTCTCTCGAAGGAGCATCGAAGATGGTCCAAATGACCATTTTTAGATGAGGATTTTATCACAGTGTCATTAATGTACACCTGCATAAATTTTTTTATAAAATCATGGAACATAGAATTAATAGCCTTTTGATAGGTTGCTCTGAAGTTTTTTAAACCAAATGGCATCACAACCCATTCGTATGTTCCCAAAGCCCCTGGGCATCGAAACACTGTTTTGGGTACATCATCTTCTACTATAAAAATCTGGTTATAACCAAAATATCCATTAAGCATACTAAGGTATTCAAAACATATGGCTGAATCGGCTAACATTTCTGCCATTGGCATCAAATACTCATCTTTTAGTGTTTCCTTGTTCAAGTCTCTAGAATCTATACAAACTCTAAGCGTTCCATTTTTCTTAATGACACGTACAATATTAGCTAACTATTCGACATACCTTGCAGTTCTAGTGAACTGGCTCTTGAGTAGTCTTTCAATTTCTTGCTTAATCTTCATTGTGATTTCTGGATCAAACCTTCGAGGATGTTGCTTCACTGGCCTTTTCCCTGGTTGAATAGGTAAGCGATGTTCCACCATGCTTCGACTTAAACCAGGCATCTCGCCACAATCCCATGCAAATCAATCTTTGTATTCTTTCAATAATTCGATGAGATTGACCTTCATGTTCGACCCAACTTTGGTGCTTATATAAGTTGGTCTTTTTGTGACTCCATCTCCCAGATCTATTTCTTCGAGTGGATCTTGTGCTTGCATTTTCTGCAATTCATTCAATGGGTCTTTCTCAAACCCCAAAGGTTCATTGTCATAGATACAATCTAGCCTCCAACTTTCTGAAGTTATTATTTGGCCCTGTTGGCCATCTTCAGGTTTTTCGACTTTGGCCTCGACAACCAAACTTTGTAGTTTCTCGGCTTCCAGTGTTGATTTTCTTTTGTTTTCAGCCAAATAGGCTGAAACTCGAGCCAGAATTTCTGACTCAGTGGTCATTTCCACCGACCTCAGGCCACCCTGTAGGTAGATTCACCTCTTTAAGCTCCATTGCCTCTTCGGTATCCCAGATAAACCCATAGTCGGGATCTAAACCCAGGAAACAGTTAGTCTTTTAGAAATAGGTGTGAACTTATGATTCGCCATCACAAGGTGCAACATTTGCTAAATGTTCGTCGAAAGATTTCTTCACGCCCTTCGCTTTGTTGATTTTGTAGTAACTCTGATCAGTTTTGATATTCTCTACAAAGCCATCTTTTCTCCATGTAATTAACCTTTGGTGTAAGGTTGATGGTGTTGCACCCTAAAATTTGACCAACATTTATTTATCCATCAAGTGCTTGAAAGTTGATACCTTCATCAAAAAGTTCAGGAGATTCTCAGAAGAATTGGTTGAAACCAGAGTTGTGTGTCTCCTAGCTTGAGAATTGTGGGAACTCCTCAGATGATTCAGAGACTTTGAGAATGAACTTGGAGATTTTAGAAAGCCTATGAGATGTCTTGATAGCCATCATGAAGCCCAAAGAAGTCATTGTGCAAGAATTCAGAAGATTCAACCATGAATGGTAGAATTAGGGTTTTGACTGGGTCAACCCTAGATCAGCTGAAAATTTGGAGAAGGTTGAGACCTAATCCAAGGTCCATGAGATCATGGAATGATGTATGGATATGTTATAAAGATGATTCCTAGGCCAACTCATCATGATTGAAGAGTTTGAGAAGTTTCAAGTTAGGGTTTCTGAGGATTGTCAGTGAAAAAACCCTAATTTGATCCCTATCTTCCAGGCAGTTTTAGCTCAAGATGTGATTGATATCTCATCTTAACCACAACATGAATGTTGTATAGCTTGTTCTTAGCTTTAATTTGAGTGGTGGAAGTCCTTGATAGGAGTTGCAGAGCTCAAGTTATGGTTTTGACAAATTACAGGTCAGCTGAGGTGTGTGAATCTGGGTCCTTGAAAGTCACCCAACTTGCAGACAACTTTTTCCCTAGTAGGATGATTCCTATGATTTCTTGGTCAACATGAATGTTGGAGGGCATCTTCTTAGCTTTCTAGAGAGTACTATAAGTCCTTGATAGGATTTGTAGAACTCAACTTATGGTTTGAACAAGACAGGGGTATTTTGGTCATTTGGCAGTTATAGGTCATTTTAAGCAAATGCCATATCTCCTATTTCCAAGCCTCAAATGGAAAAACTCAAAACATGAAAGTTGTTCAAAATGGGATTTTAAGCCTAGAAAAGAGGTCATGAGTTATTGAAAAAGCTTGTAGCAAGGATTTACAAGATGGGTTAAAAATGACCTAAAAATGGCTTATAAGTTGAAAAAGTTGAAATTTAATTTTGGTTTAGGAGATGTACAAATCCAAAATGGGTCATCCAATATGTCATTTTGACTCCAAACAATGTTTTAAAAACAATGGTTCAAGTGGAATTTTGATTTGAAGCATAGAAATGGGGGTTACTTTGTAATTCTCATTCTTGCATAATAAGGCAACTTGATAAGACTTCACCAAAGGCAAGGAAGTGCATGTTTTTCACTCATTCTTTCTCAATATCTCTTGTAAGGAGATTTTAAAGTCAATTTGGCAAGCCTAAGGCATGAGATAATGGATATCCAATGTATCATTTCATGAGAAGTTCTAAAACTTTCCAAATGATTCCACAAGTTTCTAGATGTATCTAGATCATTCTTTTGATTGCTATAAGAAGGGTGAATCACAATGAGGCCAGGGTTGGTGATAATTGTTGGTGAGTGGTGAGATTAGAGTGTGAAAAAGTGAGATTCTTCCATTTGCATTTTCATAACGAACCTTCATTCTCTGCCATTTCCATTCTTTTCTTCTCCACAAACATATTCTTCTGATCCTTGTGATTACTTGCATGCTGAGATAGAGGAAGATCCATGGAAGTTTGAAGCTGTTTTGAAGAATTTGCAAGAAAAGCATATTGAGATCAAACACAAGACTCAAGCATTGTTCATCAATTTTCTTGCATACAGAATTCTTACCTGCCATTAAAGATCAATCAGGGAAGGTGACAAGCATTGAATTGTAGTGAAACCATATCCACCATTGAAGTTTGACAGGTTGGTGATTTTACTCGTATCACCTTATTTATATGCATTCCCTCATAGTTCTAGGTTTAGACTGGTTAAGCTAGGGTAGAGGACTGTATTCTGAGAATTTGAGGAAGTTTTATGAAGTTCCATGGCACACCATAATTTCTTTCACTTTCAAGAATGGATCGTGTGTTGAGCATTAATTGATGTGTTATGGTTTAGATTGATGATGGTAACCTAAGGAACAGATTTGGATCATTGGATTTGAGTTTGGTTAAGGTTGATAGCAGAGGACCATGGTGGAACCCTAACACTCGTGCATTCTGTTAGGACAATACAAGAGGTTTCAGGGAATACTATTGGTATCATTGTGTTCTGGGTGATTAGTAGGGCAAGTTTGCTTTTGAAAGTTCGTGAATTCATTGGGTAATGGAGGAGAACGAAGGAGTTGAAATCCTTGCATGAAGTTAGGGTTTCTGAAAACCCTAGGGTCGAGTTGGAGAAGATGATCTCTCCATCGTTGGATTGTCCATAATCCTTGACTAATTCAGTTGATCCAGCGGCCACGATTCAAACTGGTAAGTGGAGGGAGTCTGAAACGTACAAAACGCAGCGTTCAACTAATCCAAACGCACCGTTTTGATTAATTGCTAAACCTGGGCCTCAGAAACCAACGCTATCCACACCTCCCACATTCCTGGCCCAATCAGAATGAACTGGGGCGCCCTACTTTTGACACCCCCTCCCCTTTTATTTCTTATATTCTTTTATTTTAATTTCTTTTATATTTCTTGCATTTTATAAAATTCATAAAAAATCCAAAAATTGATATTTTTCATTTCTTCTTTTTTTCACATATTCATGATTTTGTCTAGAAAATTAATAAAAATAAAAATTCCATTTTATTTTTCTTTTAATATTTTTTAGCATATTTTCTTGTAAATAGGTTTTTTAATTGGTTTTAGTTGATACTTGATTTTTTACAATTTGTTTTAGGACTTTCCCTTAGGATTTTTGAGCCATTCTTTTTGGAATGGTTAGGTATTGAACCCTAGTTCATGTAGGATTTAATTCTTGATTTTTAGGTTAAAATCTGATGTAGTTTGCTTGTTTGGCATTTAGGTGCTCAAATTAGGGTTTTTAGGTTGTACAAGTAGATTGAACCATTTTGTTTTGGGGTTTATAGGCCAAAGTAGTGTATGGGGGATATATGGGTTAAGGGTAAGCATGTATAGAGTCCCCTAGAATTTTGCTAGAATATTGTATGGTGTTTTAGTATTTTTAATTGATTTTTGAATGTATGGTTAGCATGTGTGCTGCTTAAAGGCATAGTTTGTATTGTATTGTTTTCTTTTCTTCTCTTTTGAGTGTGTGAGCTTTGAAGATTGAGTTGAAGACCTTGTGGATCATCATTGAAGCTTTGAAGACCTTGCAGAGGAGTTTAGCATAGCTTTTGTTTGTTTTGTTTATAGGTTTATAGGTGCATAGGCAGAGCCCTAGATAGGATACTTCCATTCAATAAACAAGGAGTGTTTTGTTCACCTCCTTCCTTCTCTGTGACATAAAGTCCCTTAAGGTTATTCACCTCTCTCCTTTGAAGGGATTAGTGATCTTGCCCTCTGAGGTAGAACTTTGAGAGAGCCTTTCCCTTTGATGTTAAGTCCTCAATGGCATCCTTTGGAAGTTAGTGAGCACTGTAACATCCTCACCTCATCTTGTTGACTGAATTTTGTTGCTGGAGCATTTGAGCCATTGAAGATAGAAGCTGAAGCTTTGAAGAGGATGATCCCTTGAAGATTGTTGAAGTCTGAAGACTTTGTGAAGATCAAGTTGATGCTTGAAGATCCCTGAGGATAGTGAAGCCTGAAGGTGGAGCTGATCAAAGAAGCTGAAGCTTAAGGGAGAAGATGAGTTGATACTCATGTTGTAGGGTTGATACCTGGAAAGCAAGTGATCTCTGAAGTCTGAAGACTGAGTTGCTGCTGGAGGAGCTGAAGCTTTCTTCTGTTTTTCTTTTCTGTATTGTTTGTTTTGTCTGATTTGTCTGTTGCATTAGACTAAGCTCATCTAGAATAAGTTCAGTCTAAGAGCATGAGTGCATCTGCTTGTATTTTTACTGCTTGGCTTTGCTTGCGGGTATTCGGTAGAGCCCAGCTCCCTTGCCCATGTGTTTATTTTGCTTGATAGCATTTCATTTCTTTTACCTGTATGATTGCAGTTTATCGTCTATTGCTTGATAGCATGTTGTTTATCTTCAGTATGATTGCTGTTATTTCATGACTGGCTTGAGGTTGAGACGAGCTTGTGGAGGCTGAAGCCTCACACACATTTCCTCCCTCACTTGCATTGCATGCATTTTACTGCTAAGCTGATGCTTGTGTCTGTTTTGGTGTATCACTGACATGATCCCTTAGGACTCTCATTTCCTCTGATGAGGATTTGATGATAGACTTTTAGGTTGAAACCTATGCATGACAACATCTAGGAGATCCCTGTTCAAACCTCAACCATAGGATGAATCCATGGCATGATAACAGTAGGACTTGATAGTCTCCCTCCTAGTTGGGCCTGTTCTCTTCTCATCTCAAAACAGTTTAAGATACAGTAATCATGAATGATTTCTTTCGTACGTTACGAGCCTTAAGCTATCTGAGAAAGGATTGTGGGAGAGTTTCTTTTCCACAGTCTGGATGTTTAGTATGGTACCCTTTGGGTGACATGCGACGCATTCACTCTCAGGTCATAGTCTCTAGTGCGGTTGAGATCGCAAACACAATAAAAAACACTTCTTTTAGGAAATAAACCGTAGTTTCCCGAACTACGTGAGCTCTGATCTCTCATGCCTGTTGAGAGTACATAGGCATAGGATGCGATATCCTAGCGAGCAACCTCCCCCACCTTAACCCTTCGTAGGCCGAACTACGTTGACTCTGATTTCTCATTCTCTGATGAGAATACGTAGGCATAAAGTGCGACGCTTTGCTGAGTCATTTTTCTTTTCTTTTTTAGCCAGCCTTGATAGGTAGATAGATTATAACCAACCCGTCCAAGTAAACACCAAGCGTGGATCCCGTCGAGTACGACGGACGTGAGGGGTGCTAATACCTTCCCCTTGCGTAACCGACTCCCGAACCCAGACAATGGTTGCGATGACCTTGTCTTACCCTTTTTCGTCAGGTTTTTCCGATCGTTTCCTTTCCCGCTATGAGGGATAAATAACGAAAGGTGGCGACTCTTCTGTCATGCCGGCACCTTATTTTCGCGCAAGCGACAGCTGGCGACTCTGCTGGGGACTCCAACGGTTCCCTGCGAGTCAATCCTACCGTTTGTGTGTTTACTTGTTGGGTTGCGTTTATTTATCGCATTTTTACTTCTTGCACTTTATTCCTCGCAGTTTATACTCAGTAAAATATGATTATTTGTGCTGTTGTGGGATGGGAGTTCTGATGAGTGAGAAGCCAGACCCAGGCTTGAGTGCACCATAGACTTAGAGTGGAAATTAGTGGGCGCGTGCTTGCTTTGCAGGCACTAGTGTCTCATGAAATCCACGCTCAGACGAGGTTCATCCGGTTGGCTTCACTTTCAACCCTTTGGGTTGAGACGGTTGCTGGTTTGGTGGATTGTCGACTCTGGGGACCGATCATTTGTGATTCAGCTAAGTGAGGCCTCTTCAAGACTTGATGATGCCACTCCTTCTGGGAATCGTATCATCAGTTTTGAAAGTCTGTGACGCTGATGAACGCATAGGATGCCGTACCTTGAGTCAGTCTAGGTCCATACCTATGAGCGGGACTGGGTTTATCGCAGGAAACTTATACCTTCAGACTACCTGGTTTTCTTGACAGTAAATCAGTTATGTTGGTACCGAGGTTCTCAGTTGCAGACTCGTCTGTTCTTGATAGAGCAGGGTTTGATCAGAGGATCTTATCGTCGGGTGTTTGTATGTTCTTGATAGAGCAGGCTTTGATCCGTGTATCATCATCAGTGGTTTGTTCTGGATGGAGCAGATTTTGAGTGAGGTCTGAAGACCTCATCGGCAGATGTTATTTGTTCTTGATAGGGCAGATTTTGAGTGGGGTCTGAAGATCTCATCAGCAGCTGTGTGTTTGTTCTTGATAGGGCAGATCTTGATTTGTTGTCTGAAGACTTCATCAACAGATATTCCTTGATATTGCACTCGGGGTCCTTATTATCAGGCACTTATTCTTGTCAGAGCAGAATTTTGATCTCGGTCCTATCAGATGGTTATTCTCAGCAGATCAGAGTAGTAGTCTTACACCGGGGTCTTCTTCTCATCAGCGACTGTTGATACAGAATCTCCACAGCAGCCATCCGGATATATTATTGCATGCCCGCATTTTGCATTAGTTTGCGCATTCATCTGCATTCCATTAACGTGTGTCTGTGTTGCAGGTACCGTTTCCCCGATCCCGGATTTCTCGCCTTCTGCTGTTATCATGGCCTCTCTCAGGAAGACTGTTGCGTACAAATTCCCGACCCCCGATGTGTCAAAGCTGACTGGTTTGATAGCCCTGGCAGGGGATTCTGTGAAGGATAGGTTCAGGAAGTCTTATGGCAGGTTGCTTAGTCTGGTTTGCAGACCTTCCACGTCCGAGTTGAATGGGTTACATGCTCTTCTGCAGTTTTATGACCCTCCTCTGAGGTGCTTCACTTTTCATGACTTCATTCTCGCGCCGACATTGGAAGAGTATGCTGATATGCTGGGTGTGCCTATCAAAAGGCAGATGCCTTTCGTACACATGGATGTTGAGCCTGATCTGGCTGGGTTGGCTTCCTCACTTCATTTGAGCGCTTCTGAGTTAGTGGTGACGAGTTGGAACAAGGTTCCAGGGTTCTCTCTGCAGTTTCTGACAACTAAAGCTCAGCAGTGTGCTAAGGACAAATGTTGGGACGCAGTCAACGCCATCCTTGCTTTATGCATATATGGCATTATCCTATTCCCCAGCATGCCTGATTTCGTGGACTTTGATGCATTCCACATATTCGCCTCAGGGAATCCAGTCCCTACTCTGATCGGAGACGTCTACCATTCAGTGCATTACAAGAACGAGAACCGGAGAGGGAAGAATGTCTCATGCTGCGTACCGTTGCTGTACAGGTGGTTTGATAGTCATTTGCCCAAGAAGGGTTATTCTGTCTTGTCTGCAGCCACATCTGAGTGGCCTGAGCGTCTGATGAGTTTGTCAGCAGAAGACATTGATTGGTTCGTTGACAGAGACAGGTTAGGCACCGAGCTAATCTTCAGTTGTAGTGGGTTTCCTAATGTACCTCTGATAGGTAGGAAGGGGTGCATCAACTACAATCCATCATTGCTAGTTCGTCAGTTCGCATATGCTTTGAGGACTCCACCGAAAGAGGAGGAGGTACAGGAATCTCTGTACCTCACAGGTACTCTAGAGGGGGATTTGTTGTCCAAGCTCCAGCATGCGTGGAACAATATCAGCACGAGAGGAAAGCCTTTGTTGGGAAAGAGCAACAGCCAAGCCTACCCTCCTTATTCAGCTTGGATCAGAGCCAGAGCCAACGCTATAGGGATGTCATTCCCTCATGTCAGACCAGAGAGTCCTCCACCAGTCGAAGAGCCTACCACTGTGTCCATTCATCAGCACAATCAGATACTAGCCGAGCGTGATGAACTGAAGCGGGTGAATGCAGAATTAGAGAAGGAGTTAGCTCAGCTTCGAAGTGAACGGAATGAAGCCGTGCATGCTCTCAAAAAGCAAACAGAGTCGGTGAACCAACTGGGTGCAAACTTAGCAAAGCAGATTGCTGATCGGGAACGCTTAGGTCAAGACTTCAGGGCTGCTAATGATGTACTAGCTACGAAGAAGCAGCATTTGGAGGAAGCATATCGGAGGATATCTAAGTTCGACCAGCATTGGAAGACTTCCATGGCCACCAGGAAGGAGCGAGAAGACAAACTGATGCTGCAGATTTCTAAGCTGGAAGCCGAAGTAAAGGACAGTGAGCGGAGGTTTGATGAAGAGACCACCCGCAGATACGCCGCCGAAAGCCGTCTCAACAAAGCTCTTGCTAACCTGAAGGAGCATAAGCTGATGTTTGAGTCTAAGAAGCGGAAACTGGAGGATTGCTTTGGCGAAGGAGCTTGGGAGAGTTCAGTTCAGGGGCTCCAGCATACCATCAGGCAGAGGGAACTACTCGTCAAAGGGTTGCTCATTTTGCCAGATCATCCAGAGACGAAGGAGTTATTAGCAGAGTATCGCGCCCGTGGCCGTACTTGACTAGTTGTATTCCTGTTGTTTTGATCTTTGATGTATGTTGACCATCACCAGACTTGTTGGCTGAGGTCATGCTGTTGATCTGTTTGTACTCGCTGATACTGTGTACTGCCTTGACAGGCCTTTCCATATATATATATGAGATTGATGTTTCCATGATTGGGCTCGGATTTCTTCTTCCTCTTATTATTATCAGCACCGTCACTAAGGCACTAGGATCGGGGGAAAACATCCCACGCACACAGACACACGCATGCATCTGCATGAAGCATATTTGCATGATGTGTATCTTATTGCTTTTCCTAACCTTTTTTGTCGACAGGTTTTTCAGGTTCTGAGCTGCTTTCGATCTCCAGGATTGATCAAAGACTCATTCACCGCTACTCAACTCGCGCTAATCAGACAAGGATAATGGACCAGGTGCAGTCAGATGTTCAAGAGCTCCGTGAACGGATGGATCGTTTTATGGAGCTGATGCAGGTGGTCGCTAATGGGCAGGACCAACTTCGTACTTTGGTTCAACCTCTGATCTCCAGGGTTGACAGCAATGGCATACTTCATGGAGGGGCTGTGCCTACTCCTCCTCCAGTGGATGCTCCACAAAACGTTGTTCCTGTTGCCGGGGGCAACGGCAGTGCTAACGGCAATCTGGTGACTAATCTCAGACTCAATACGGCAGGCGTCGGCAATGGTAGTCTGGGAGCCAATGTTAACATAGGGCCAATCAACGGTAATGCTGGTGCAGGAAATTTGTTGGTGCCTCAACCGTGGCTGGAGGACCATCAGGATGACGTATTCTCTCAGAGAGGTGTAGAAGCAGAGTTGAATGCTGAAGCTCGACTCAGGTTCAAGGCGCTGGAAGACAAGATGAGAGACATTGAAAATCAGAACACATTGGGCGTTGATATGTCCAAACTCTGGTTGATTGCTGATTTTAAGGTGCCTCACAAGTTCAAGGTGCCCGTCTTTGAGAAGTATAAGGGTACTACTTGCCCCCGCGTCCACCTTCGATCTTATTATAGAAAGATGTCCGCCTATTCTGACGATGAGAAGTTGCTGATGCACTTCTTTCAGGATAGTCTTTCTGGTCCATCACTCGAATGGTATATGGGCCTGGAGCCTGCTACTGTGCGCACCTGGAAAGACCTCGCAGAAGCGTTCGTCATCCACTATCAATACAATAGCGACTTGGCCCCCAACCGAGTTCAGCTTCAGAATCTCTCCCAGCGGAACAATGAAAGCTTTAAAGAGTACGCCCAGCGGTGGCGTGAATTGGCTGCTCGGGTTCAACCGCCAATGGTTGAGCGTGAGCTGGTGCAAATGTTCGTAGCTACCCTTCCTGGAATCTACTATGAAAAGCTGGTCAGTGGCATGTCTGGAACATTCTCGGCTCTCATCACTATGGGCGAGCATGTTGAGAACAGTATAAAGATCGGAAAAATTCAGGGCGAATCATCCTCAGCTGGAGGAGGTAGCAAGAAACCTTACGCTGGCAAGCGTCGAGAGGGAGATGCCAGTGCTGTCACTAATGCTCGGAGAAAGGGCAAGGGCCCTCAGCCTCAGATTGCTAGCATAAATATCCCAGCTGCTCCACCGCAGCCGCAGCAGCAGCAGCCTCAGCAGCAGAATAACCAGGGGTATAGAAGATATCAGAATCGGGCTCCTATGGCAAATCGTCATTTTGAAACTCCTCCTATGTCGTATGCACAGCTTCTGCAAACGTTGCTTCAGCTCCAATTAGTTCAAAAGAGGACAATGGCTCCCTTAACAGGGGCACCACCGCCAGGGTATGATGCCAGTGCTACTTGTGACTTTCATACTGGGGCACCAGGCCACACGATTGAGAATTGTAAAGCTTTTAAGCACAAAGTCCAGGACTTGGTGGACGCCAAGGTTATCAACTTTTCTGATAGCGTGCCCAACGTTACCAAGAACCCTATGCCTCATCATAAGGGAAGTGGAGTGAATGCCGTTATCACTGAAGAGAGTGCGGACTTGCTCACCGATGTCAAGGATTTGAAGACGCCGCTTAGTTTTGTCAAGGCTAAGCTGTTGAAGAAGGGCTTCTTTCCTGGATGTGGAGAGTTATGTATGGCTTGTGCTACACTTCCTGACGGGTGTGAGCAGCTGATCGAAGGTATCCAAAGTCTGATGTCCGAGGGTATTTTGCAGTTCATCCGGAGCATAGAAAGTGCATCAGGGGAAGTCGTACTGAAGCAGGCAGATGAAGTTGCTATCATTACCATTCCTCGTCACCCTATTACCATTTCTGCGCCCCGACCACCCACTATTACTATCACTAGGGCCGGACCAATCCCATTCGAAAGCACTAATGTCGTTCCATGGCATTACGGCGCCGAAGTCTACTGCAATGGTCAGAAGATAGAGCTTGAGCCGTACGGATCGACCGTGCAGAATCTTACCGGAGTCAGTGGCATCACTCGAAGCGGTAGAGCGTTCGCACCAGCAGAGGTTGCAGCAGAGAAAGTGGTCGGAGCTGACGCTACTGACAAGGGTAAAGGTAAAGCTGTTGAGGAGGTCCCTTCTGGGGCAGAAAAAGATTTGCTGGTTAAAGATGCTGAAGAATTCATGCGACTAATCAAGAAGAGCGACTACAAGATTGTAGATCATCTTCATCAGACTCCGTCAAAGATCTCGATTCTTAACTTGTTGCTGTGTTCTGAGGCGCACCGCAACGCATTACTGAAGGTATTGAATGCTGCATACGTGCCGCAGGAGATATCAGTAAATCAGCTGGAGGAGGTGATGGCCCATGTCAATGCTGGTAATGGGCTGGGATTCACAGATCTAGAGCTGACTCCTAAAGGAAGAGGTCACAACAGCGCCTTGCACGTCTCGATAGAGTGCAGAGGCACTATCATGTCGCATGTCCTGGTGGATACGGGTTCCTCGCTTAATGTGCTTCCGAAAAAGGCACTGATGAAGTTGGATACCCGTGGATTGCTTTGCACGCCTAGTGATCTGGTAGTGAAAGCCTTTGACGGAACCAAGCGCCACGTCTTCGGAGAGTTGACCCTGCCGATTCAAGTTGGCCCAGAGACGTTCAATACGGTTTTCTATATCATGGACATCATGCCTGCCTACAGTTGCCTCTTAGGTCGGCCATGGATCCATGCTGCTGGTGCCGTGACGTCCACGCTGCATCAAAAGCTCAAATATGCTGTCGGGGGCAGCATAGTAACCGTCTGTGGCGAGGAGGACATCATGGTGAGCCACCTGTCGTCCTTTAAATATGTTGAAATGGATGGCGAGATCCATGAAACTCTCTGCCAAGCATTTGAAACCGTCAAGGTGAAAGAGGTAGCTCCTGTTGTCGCAGAGAAGCAAGAGATGAATCTCTCCTCGTTTAAAGAAGCTCGGGTCGTTGTCGAAGCCGGTTCCACCCCAGGCTGGGGGCATGTTTTGGATATACCAATCAAGCAGGATAAGTTTGGATTGGGATATTCTCCTGAAGCTGAAGCTTCATCTTCTTCTGGCAGCTCGTCTCGTGGGAAAGGGCCGATCCTATTCACCAAGGGGGGAGTAATTTTCGAAAGCATCAACGCAGCGTCTGAGGACAGCGGGGATAGTGATTGTGATCTTGACGCCTGGATGCAGCCAAGCAAGTCGGGCGAGCGCCTCAACAATTGGACCATCAAGGAGATTATCAAGCTGACAAGTGAAGAGTAATGATTTGCTTTTTACAATCTTTGTACAACCCTATGTCCTGCCCGGGGCATAGTGGTTTTATTGTCAGGGCCTTGTTGGATTATGTACATGCATTTTGTTAATAAATAAAAGGCGTTTTCTTCGCACTCAAATATTGTGTTCTCTGTTATTCCTGTTTTATGTTTATTTCGAAAAAACAGCAAAATGGCAACGAGGTTTGTGCTAACCTGCATATTCTTGCTTTAAACTTAACCCTTGTTATTGCAGGATCCACATGACAGATGACATCGACTCTGGACCCTCTACAGCTCACTACGACTTTGATTGCCCGATCTATCAAGCCGAGGATGAGATTGATGAAGACGAGGACCTTCCGGAAGAGTTGGCCCGCTTGTTGAGACAAGAGGAGAAGGTTATTCTGCCTCACGAGGAAGATATTGAGATCGTAAATCTGGGTTCTGAAGAGCTCGTCAGAAATGTCAGAATAGGGGCTGCGCTGCAGAATGATGTCAAGCATAGACTGGTCGAGATGCTTCGAGAGTATAGTGACGTCTTTGCTTGGTCATACGAAGATATGCCCGGACTTGACACTGACATCGTGGTTCATCGCTTGCCGTTGCGAGAAGATTGCCCTCCAGTCAAGCAGAAGCTTAGGAGGACGAGACCAGACATGGCTGTAAAAATCAAAGAAGAAGTCCAGAAGCAGTTGGACGCAGGATTTCTAGCCGTTACCACTTACCCTCCGTGGGTCGCCAACATAGTGCCTGTACCGAAGAAGGACGGTAAGGTACGCATGTGCGTCGATTATCGGGATTTGAATAGGGCGAGCCCTAAGGATGATTTCCCGTTGCCTCATATCGATGTGTTGGTCGACAATACAGCCCAGTTTTCCGTGTTTTCGTTCATGGATGGCTTCTCCGGTTACAATCAGATTAAGATGGCACCGGAGGACATGGAGAAAACGACGTTCATCACCCCCTGGGGAACATTTTGCTATAAGGTAATGCCCTTCGGTCTGAAGAACGCAGGGGCCACTTACCAGCGAGCAATGGTAACTTTGTTTCATGATATGATTCATCATGAGATCGAGGTCTATGTTGATGACATGATTGCAAAGTCCCAAACGGAGGAAGGGCATCTGGTCAACTTATTGAAGCTTTTTGAGAGGCTTAGGAAATTCAGGCTGAGGCTGAATCCTAACAAATGCACTTTCGGAGTGCGGTCCGGAAAGTTATTGGGGTTTATCGTTAGTGAACGAGGTATTGAAGTTGATCCTGCGAAAATAAAAGCTATCCAAGAAATGCCAGCGCCGAAAACAGAAAAAGAAGTTCGTGGTTTCTTGGGCCGAATAAACTACATTGCAAGGTTTATCTCTCAGCTCACGGCCACGTGTGAACCGATGTTCAAGCTTTTAAAGAAAGATCAGGCGATTACTTGGAATGAGGATTGCCAGAAGGCATTCGACAAAATAAAGCAGTATCTTCAAGAACCTCCAATCTTGATACCCCCAGTGGCTGGACGGCCATTAATCATGTACCTGACGGTTCTGGAGAATAGTATGGGGTGTGTTCTCGGTCAGCACGATGAGACGGGCAGAAAGGAGCATGCCATTTATTATTTGAGTAAAAAGTTCACTGAGTGTGAATCTCGATACTCGATGCTGGAGAAGACGTGTTGTGCATTAGCTTGGGCCGCCAAACGTCTACGACAGTATATGCTCTATCACACCACCATGTTAATTTCGAAGATGGATCCGATCAAGTACGTCTTCGAGAAGCAGGCTCTTTCGGGCAGGATTGCCAGATGGCAAATGGTGTTAACAGAATATGATATTCAGTACGTCTCCCAGAAAGCCATTAAGGGAAGCGTATTGTCTGATTACCTTGCCGAACAGCCAATCGAAGACTACCAGCCGATGAGGTTCGAATTCCCTGACGAGGATATTATGTTTCTCAAAGCGAAGGATTGCGATGAGCCATTGCCCGATGAGGGGCCAGATAGGAAGTCTCAGTGGAAGTTGATATTCGACGGAGCGGTGAATTCCTATGGAAGTGGTATCGGGGCTATCATCACGACTCCTCACGGATCCCACATCCCGTTTACTGCGAGATTGACGTTTCCAGTTACCAATAATGAAGCCGAGTATGAAGCATGTATTATGGGTCTAGAAAAGGCAATTGATTTGAGAATCAAGAATCTAGACATATATGGTGACTCAGCGCTTGTAATCAACCAGATTAAAGGGGAGTGGGAAACTCGTCAAGCGAATCTAGTGCCGTACATGAATTATGCCAGGAGGCTGCTTCCGTTCTTTGACCGAGTGGAACTTCATCATGTACCCAGGGCTGAAAATCAGATGGCTGATGCCTTAGCCACGTTGGCTTCAATGTATAAGGTCAATTATTGGAATGAGGCTCCAAGAATTGTACTTTCGCGTCTTGACAGACCGGCATTTGTCTTTGTAATCGAGGATGCCAATGACGGCAAGCCATGGTTCCACGACATCCAGACCTTCCTTAGCGACAAGGAGTATCCAGTGGGTGCGTCAACCCAGGATAAGAAGACTCTGAGGAGGCTATCTGGAAACTTTTATCTCAATCCTGACGGAGTGTTGTATAAGAGAAACCATGATCTCGTGCTGCTCAGATGTGTAGATGAGAAAGAGGCGAGTATGCTCATGGAAGAAGTCCATGAAGGCACATTTGGTACGCACGCCGGCGGGCATGCCATGACGAGAAAGATCCTGAGAGCAGGATATTACTGGCTGACTATGGAGTCGGATTGCTTCAGATTCGCGAAGAAATGTCATAAATGCCAGATTTATACTGATAAAGTTCATGTGCCGCCGTGCCCATTGAATGTCATGTCCTCCCCTTGGCCGTTCTCCATGTGGGGCATCGACATGATAGGCAAGATCGAGCCCACTGCATCCAATGGTCATCGTTTCATTCTGGTAGCTATCGACTACTTCACCAAATGGGTGGAGGCAGCCTCGTACGCTAATGTGACCAAGCAGGTGGTAGCTAAATTCATAAAGAGGGACATCATCTGTCGCTATGGAATTCCCGAGCGGATCATTACTGATAATGGTTCGAATTTGAATAACAAGATGATGAAGGAGCTGTGCCAGAGCTTCAAGATTGAACACCACAACTCATCTCCTTACCGGCCAAAGATGAATGGCGCTGTTGAAGCGGCCAACAAGAACATCAAGAAGATTGTTCAAAAGATGGTTGTGACGTACAAAGATTGGCACGAGATGTTGCCGTTTGCCTTGCACGGTTACCATACGACGGTGCGTACGTCGACCGGGGCAACTCCTTTCTCCTTGGTGTACGGTATGGAAGCTGTCCTACCGCTAGAAGTGGAGATTCCCTCTTTGCGAGTTTTGGTTGATGTGAAACTCGACGAGGAAGAATGGATTACGAATCGTTTGAACCAACTCAGCCTGATGGACGAGAAGAGGTTAGCGTCGATTGCATTTGGTCGCCTGTACCAAAGCCGAATGAAGAAAGCTTATGATAAGAAGGTGCGTCCTAGAAGCTTTCAGACGGGGGATCTCGTCCTGAAGAAGATTCTCCCACCACACTCCGATCACCGGGGCAAATGGACTCCGAATTACGAAGGGCCGTATGTCGTCAGCAAGGTCTTCTCGGGAGGAGCTTTGTTGTTATCCACGATGGATGGTGAAGATTTTGCATCCCTGGTGAACGCGGACGCAGTTAAAAAATACTTTGCTTGAAAGAGACCCGCTGGACAAAAAAGAAAGAGTCCAGGCAAAAAAGGGCATCCCGGCGAACCAAAAACAGAATAAAAGGTTCGGGCAAAAATTAGGGATATATATTGAAAAATGTACACCCGCGAAGTCGAAAACCTACACTGGGCGGCTTCGGCAAAAAAGGGTATCCCGGTGAACTGAAAACCCGTAAAGGGTGGTTCACGCAAAAGTTAGGGATTTGAAAAAGCAAATGACTGCGTTCCGCGTGTGGACTTTCATTGTTTAGTGGTTTGGAGGACCTGAGGGCCGTTTACCTGAATCAATCTCTTCCGAAGCTGAAGCATCGGAGAAGTATCGAAGTCGAGTGGGTCTTAGAGGGATCAACTCATGGTGTTCGTCTACGCCTCGTTGCCGACATTTGTATATACTGATGTATATTTATGTTTTCCTTTTTGCGCGGCTTCCTCATTCCAGGAGCTTGCCTCTGTTGTAAAACATTTTTTTGCCCATTCAGGGGTCCACCATCAATAAAATGCGCATTATTCAGCAATTCTGCTTGCCCATTTAGCATTTATCTGTTTTGTTTGCGAATGAAAACGCCGATGTTTTTTGATAAAATACGCATACATAAACTTACGGGCCTGGGCCCATTGGTTGTTGAAACAATTAATTACCTGGATGTTGTCACGAGATAATAACCTTGATGGGCCCTTTGAGGAGGGTATCTTGTCTGTTTGTTTGTGTTGTTGCAGGTGTAGCGCCTTCCAGAAGATGTGTCGTGCGCATCCCCGAAGCAGGGCGAGCCCTCCCTCTCCAGCAGAGTTCAGTAGTCTCTCCTCCGCAGAATCTGAACGCAGAATGGTGAGCATTGATATGTCTCCCCAGGCAGGGATGATTCTCTTCCCCAAGCAGACGCATCCTGAAGGAACGCCACCTCATCAGCTGAGTCGCGCGCAGAAGCTCATATGCCCCCAGCACCGGGTCACAAGTGTAGGTTTCATAGAAATGTTCGGGTGCCCAGTAAAGTCGCCGAAGCAGGTGTTTTACCCAGCACCGGGTCACAAGTGCAAGTCTTGTAGGAAGCTGTTCGTACGCCGAAGTATGCAGTAACTGATGGTGCCAGACTGAAGTCTCCAGCGGAATTGAGATTCCCCCACCAGAGTCATGCTCTCTCCTGAAGATGGATGATTCCCTCTCCCCCAGTAGAGTATTGGAACAGCTGATGTTGTATTCCCCTGCAGAGTTATGCTCTCCCCCGAAGTCAGATGATTCTTTCTTCCCTAGCGAAATTGAATTTCCTCATCAGAGTCGTACCCTCCCGTTGAAGTAGAATGATTTCTCTTTCCCCGGCTGAGTCCGCGAACCCAGAAAAGCAGAATCCTTGGAAGCAGTTGGGACCATGAGCGGACTTTCCCTAGCAGAGCGTGGGGCAACTGATGCTGTATTTCCCCAGAGTCGTTCCCTCCAGTGAAGCAGAATGATTTCTCCTTCCCCAGCCGAGTTTGCAGATGTCCAAGAGAGCCGAGTCCTTGGAAGTTGATCAGACCATGATCGGTCCCTTCCCCAGTAGAGTGTTGAGCAGCTGAAGTTGTTTCCCCACGGAGTGGTTATCCCCAGAAGAGTAGCCGAGACGGCCACGCAGTTTATTCTAGCAATGGATATTAGCAGGTTCGGGTTCTCGTAGAGCCTCGTTCTCCTGCGGCAAATCAACTGAAGTTGTTCCCTGCAGCAGTCCGCGGAAGATCAATTCCCCAGACAGAGTCCGATTGATATTGGCGTGCAGTTTTCTCCTCAGCAGGATGATTCCTCTATCTGAGTAGTTCTTTCTCCTTGACAGGAGAATTCCCCTTCGGCATTTATTTTGCTGACGGGATTGCATAGCATTGTGCATGATTGCATGGCATTTAGCATAAACGCATAACATTCCCACCGTGTGGGGCATAGCGCAGAAGCATACGCATCATAAGCATGATCTAGGTTACTATCATCCTTGTTTTACAGGTGTTCCACCGAAGGACCAGTTGCTCAGGACGATTCCTGACATTCTCCCCAACAAGGTCGTTTCCTTAAGATGATTCTTAAGACCTCAGCGCAGTTTCCCGAGTTGTTTGCTTAGGATGATTCTTGAGCTCCCCGGTAGCGTCCCCAGCAAGAGTTGCCCAGGAAGATTCCTGGAATACCCAGCAGAATAAAGTCTCCAGAATGGTTATCGGTTCAGGATGATTCTTGAAGGGGCCCGACGGAGTTATTTGTTCAAGACGATTCTTGAAGTCCTCAGCGGCGTGATATGTTTGCTCCAACAGCGATGTCTAATCTGAAGATGGATTTCGTAAGCGCCTGAAGACGACATCAGAATGTTCCTGTGGATTCAGGTTTTCGTGCTGATGAATCAGCGCTTGTCTAAAGACAAAGTTCAAAAGTTTGTAGATGCAGCTTTTGTATGCAGAGTGAGTCGTGTTGGTCTGAAGACCAAGTCAGTTGTCCTAAGGTGATGATTGATTGCGATCAAGTGAATAGTGTTTCTTCTGACTGAAGTCACGGATGCTCTATAGCAGAGGTGGAGTTGCCTGAAGGCAGATCCATGTATCCTTGAAGGCCAAGGACCATTTCTTCAGACTGAAGTCGAAGATACCTCCTGCAAAGTTGCCGACGGGCAAAGTTTACATCCTTGAAGGCCAAGGATGTTTATCTTCAGAAGTACTTGAAGATCTTTTCTAGCTGAAGCTGGAATCGCCGACGGGCAGGGTTTCATCTATCTTCAGAAGAACTTGAAGAGTCTCCAGCGGATCTGGAGTGGCCAAGGGCCAGGGTTTCATTCATCTTCAGAAATACTTGAAGATCTCTTCTAGCTGAAGCTGGAAGTGGCCAGGGGCCAGGGTTTCATATAGTTCTGATGTTGAAGTTCTACGACGGGCAGTGGTGCGGCAGTATTCCGATGTTCGTCATGGTTCTGAGGGTGAACCCCAGATCAGAGTGTGCTCGGTTAAGTCTCTCATTCCCAGCGGAGTGGTTTCAAATACGCAAGTGTACCTTTTGTTCCATTTACCAGGGGTGAACCCCGGGTCAGATTATGTTTTGTCCGGCGGCGAGGTTGGATGTTTGTTCGACGGCGAGGTTGAACGTTTGGATTTGACGGCGAGGTCAGATTATGTTTTGTCCGGCGGCGAGGTTGGATGTTCGTTCGACGGCGAGGTCGAATGTTTGTTTCCGACGGCGAGGTTGAACGTTTGGATTTGACGGCGAGGTCAGATTATGTTTTGTCCGGCGGCGAGGTTGGATGTTCGTTCGACGGCGAGGTCGAATGTTTGTTTCCGACGGCGAGGTTGGATGTTTGGATTTGACGGCGAGGTCAGATTATGTTTGTTTCCGATGGCGAGGTTTGATGTTTGTTCGACGGCGAGGTTGAATGTTTGTTTGACGGCGAAGTCAGGTTCTTTAAATCCCCAGCAGAGATGATGTTTGTACGACTGCGATGTCTAGTGTCTCTCAAAGTGATGTGTGTTTCTGACGGCGATGTTAGGTGATGCAGATCCTTTAGTTCTCCAGCGGCGAGGCGGGGTATTTTGATTGTTCGATGGCGATATCAGGTTTAGTCTTCCAGCGGCGATGTTGGGTGTTTGGCTGCCTGAAGATGATGTCAAAAGAAGTTAATGTGGATAATTGACGGCGATGTCAGATCAGTATGTCTCCAGCTAGTTGCAGGGCAGCTAGTATTGCAGTATTCGAAGATTTGTTTCCCGCAGAGTATCATGTGCTCGTGCAGTTGGCAAATTTTCGGGTTTACCGGTATTCAACCGTCTCGCACCTTGATTGGCTGAGAGCCGTTCGCTTCTCACCCAGTCAGGTTCAAGCCGTTTGAATAGGGGCAGCTGTTGCACCCTAAAATTTGACCAACATTTATTTATCCATCAAGTGCTTGAAAGTTGATACCTTCATCAAAAAGTTCAGGAGATTCTCAGAAGAATTGGTTGAAACCAGAGTTGTGTGTCTCCTAGCTTGAGAATTGTGGGAACTCCTCAGATGATTCAGATACTTTGAGAATGAACTTGGAGATTTGAGAAAGCCTATGAGATGTCTTGATAGCCATCATGAAGCCCAAAGAAGTCATTGTGCAAGAATTCAGAAGATTCAACCATGAATGGTAGAATTAGGGTTTTGACTGGGTCAACCCTAGATCAGCTGAAAATTTGGAGAAGGTTGAGACCTAATCCAAGGGCCATGAGATCATGGAATGATGTATGGATATGTTATAAAGATGATTCCTAGGCCAACTCATCATGATTGAAGAGTTTGAGAAGTTTCAAGTTAGGGTTTCTGAGGATTGTCAGTGAAAAAACCCTAATTTGATCCCTATCTTCCAGGCAGTTTTAGCTCAAGATGTGATTGATATCTCATCTTCCCCACAACATGAATGTTGTAGAGCTTGTTCTTAGATTTAATTTGAGTGGTGGAAGTCCTTGATAGGAGTTGCAGAGCTCAAGTTATGGTTTTGACAAATTACAGGTCAGCTGAGGTGTGTGAATCTGGGTCCTTGAAAGTCACCCAACTTGCAGACAACTTTTGCCCTAGTAGGATGATTCCTATGATTTCTTGGTCAACATGAATGTTGGAGGGCATCTTCTTAGCTTTCTAGAGAGTACTAGAAGTCCTTGATAGGATTTTTAGAACTCAACGTATGGTTTGAACAAGACAGGGGTATTTTGGTCATTTAGCAGTTATAGGTCATTTTAAGCAAAGGCCATATCTCCTATTTCCAAGCCTCAAATGGAAAAACTCAAAACATGAAAGTTGTTCAAAATGGTATTTTAAGCCTAGAAAAGAGGTCATGAGTTATTGAAAAAGCTTGTAGCAAGGATTTACAAGATGGGTTAAAAATGACCTAAAAATGGCTTATAAGTTGAAAAAGTTGAAATTTAATTTTGGTTTAGGAGATGTACAAATCCAAAATGGGTCATCCAATATGTCATTTTGACTCCAAACAATGTTTTAAAAACAATGGTTCAAGTGGAATTTTGATTTGAAGCATAGAAATGGGGGTTACTTTGTAATTCTCATTCTTGCATAATAAGGCAACTTGATAAGACTTCACCAAAGGCAAGGAAGTGCATGTTTTTCACTCATTCTTTCTCAATATCTCTTGTAAGGAGATTTTAAAGTCAATTTGGCAAGCCTAAGGCATGAGATAATGGATATCCAATGTATCATTTCATGAGAAGTTCTAAAACTTTCCAAATGATTCCACAAGTTTCTAGATGTATCTAGATCATTCTTTTGATTGCTATAAGAAGGGTGAATCACAATGAGGCCAGGGTTGGTGATAATTATTGGTGAGTGGTGAGATTAGAGTGTGAAAAAGTGAGATTCTTCCATTTGCATTTTCATAACAAACCTTCATTCTCTGCCATTTCCATTCTTTTCTTCTCCACAAACATATTCTTCTGATCCTTGTGATTACTTGCATGCTGAGATAGAGGAAGATCCATGGAAGTTTGAAGCTGTTTTGAAGAATTTGCAAGAAAAGCATATTGAGATCAAACACAAGATTCAAGCATTATTCATCAATTTTCTTGCATACAGAATTCTTACCTGCCATTAAAGATCAATCAGGGAAGGTGACAGGCATTGAATTGTAGTGAAACCATATCCACCATTGAAGTTTGACAGGTTGGTGATTTTACTCGTATCACCTTATTTATATGCATTCCCTCATAGTTCTAGGTTTAGACTGGTTAAGCTAGGGTAGAGGACTGTATTCTGAGAATTTGAGGAAGTTTTATGAAGTTCCATGGCAGACCATAGTTTCTTTCACTTTCAAGAATGGATCGTGTGTTGAGCATTAATTAATGTGTTATGGTTTAGATTGATGATGGTAACCTAAGGAACAGATTTGGATCATTGGATTTGAGTTTGGTTAAGGTTGATAGTAGAGGACCATGGTGGAACCCTAACACTCGTGCATTCTGTTAGGACAATACAAGAGGTTTCAGGGAATACTATTGGTATCATTGTGTTCTGGGTGATTAGTAGGGCAAGTTTGCTTTTGAAAGTTCGTGAATTCATTGGGTAATGGAGGAGAACGAAGGAGTTGAAATCCTTGCATGAAGTTAGGGTTTCTGAAAACCCTAGGGTCAAGTTGGAGAAGATGATCTCTCCATCATTGGATTGTCCATAATCCTTGACTAATTCAGTTGATCCAGCGGCCACGATTCAAACTGGTAAGTGGAGGGAGTCTGAAACGTACAAAACGCAGCGTTCAACTAATCCAAACGCACCGTTTTGATTAATTGCTAAACCTGGGCCTCAGAAACCAACGTTATCCACACCTCCCACATTCCTGGCCCAATCAGAATGAACTGGGGCGCCCTACTTTTGACACCCCCTCCCCTTTTATTTCTTATATTCTTTTATTTTAATTTCTTTTATATTTCTTGCATTTTATAAAATTCATAAAAAATCCAAAAATTAATATTTTTCATTTCTTCTTTTTTTCAAATATTCATGATTTTGTCTAGAAAATTAATAAAAATAAAAATTCCATTTTATTTTTCTTTTAATATTTTTTAGCATATTTTCTTGTAAATAGGTTTTTTTATTGGTTTTAGTTGATACTTGATTTTGTACAATTTGTTTTAGGACTTTCCCTTAGGATTTTTGAGCCATTCTTTTTGGCATAGTTAGGTATTGAACCCTAGTTCTTGTAGGATTTAATTCTTGATTTTTAGGTTAAAATTTGATGTAGTTTGCTTGTTTGGCATTTAGGTACTCAAATTAGGGTTTTTAGGTTGTACAAGTAGATTGAACCATTTTGTTTTGGGGTTTATAGGCTAAAGTAGTGTATGGGGGATATATGGGTTAAGGGTAAGCATGTATAGAGTCCCCTAGAATTTTGCTAGAATATTGTATGGTGTTTTAGTATTTTTAATTGATTTTTGAATGTATGGTTAGCATGTGTGCTGCTTAAAGGCATAGTTTGTATTGTATTATTTTCTTTTCTTCTCTTTTGAGTGTGTGAGCTTTGAAGATTGAGTTGAAGACCTTGTGGATCATCATTGAAGCTTTGAAGACCTTGCAGAGGAGTTTAGCATAGCTTTTGTTTGTTTTGTTTATAGGTTTATAGGTGCATAGGCAGAGCCCTAGATAGGATACTTCCATTCAATAAACAAGGAGTGTTTTGTTCACCTCCTTCCTTCTCTGTGACATAAAGTCCCTTAAGGGTATTCACCTCTCTCCTTTGGAGGGATTAGTGATCTTGCCCTCTGAGTTAGAACTTTGAGAGAGCCTTTCCCTTTGATGTTAAGTCCTCAATGGCATCCTTTGGAAGTCAGTGAGCACTGTAACATCCTCACCTCATCTTGTTGACTGAATTTTGTTTGCTGGAGCATTTGAGCCATTGAAGATAGAAGCTGAAGCTTTGAAGAGGATGATCCCTTGAAGATTGTTGAAGTCTGAAGACTTTGTGAAGATCAAGTTGATGCTTGAAGATCCCTGAAGATAGTGAAGCCTGAAGGTGGAGCTGATCAAAGAAGCTGAAGCTTAAGGGAGAAGATGAGTTGATACTCATGTTGTAGGGTTGATACCTGGAAAGCAAGTGATCTCTGAAGTCTGAAGACTGAGTTGCTGCTGGAGGAGCTGAAGCTTTCTTCTGTTTTTCTTTTCTGTATTATTTGTTTTGTCTGATTTGTCTGTTGCATTAGACTAAGCTCATCTAGAATAAGTTCAGTCTAAGAGCATGAGTGCATCTGCTTGTATTTTTACTGCTTGGCTTTGCTTGCGGGTATTCGGTAGAGCCCAGCTCCCTTGCCCATGTGTTTATTTTGCTTGATAGCATTTCATTTCTTTTACCTGTATGATTGCAGTTTACCGTCTATTGCTTGATAGCATGTTGTTTATCTTCAGTATGATTGCTGTTATTTCATGACTGGCTTGAGGTTGAGACGAGCTTGTGGAGGCTGAAGCCTCACACACATTTCCTCCCTCACTTGCATTGCATGCATTTTACTGCTAAGCTGATGCTTGTGTCTATTTTGGTGTATCACTGACATGATCCCTTAGGACTCTCATTTCCTCTGATGAGGATTTGATGATAGACTTTTAGGTTGAAACCTATGCATGACAACATCTAGGAGATCCCTGTTCAAACCTCAACCATAGGATGAATCCATGGCATGATAACAATAGGACTTGATAGTCTCCCTCCTAGTTGGGCCTGTTCTCTTCTCATCTCAAAACAGTTTAAGATACAGTAATCATGAATGATTTCTTTCGTACGTTACGAGCCTTAAGCTATCTGAGAAAGGATTGTGGGAGAGTTTCTTTTCCACAGTCTGGATGTTTAGTATGGTACCCTTTGGGTGACATGCGACGCATTCACTCTCAGGTCATAGTCTCTAGTGCGGTTGAGATCGCAAACACAATAAAAAACACTTCTTTTAGGAAATAAACCGTAGTTTCCCGAACTACGTGAGCTCTGATCTCTCATGCCTATTGAGAGTACGTAGGCATAGGATGCGATATCCTAGCGAGCAACCTCCCCCACCTTAACCCTTCGTAGGCCGAACTACGTTGACTCTGATTTCTCATTCTCTGATGAGAATACGTAGGCATAAAGTGCGACGCTTTGCCGAGTCATTTTTCTTTTCTTTTTTAGCCAGCCTTGATAGGTAGATAGATTATAACCAACCCGTCCAAGTAAACACCAAGCGTGGATCCCGTCAAGTACGACGGACGTGAGGGGTGCTAATACCTTCCCCTTGCGTAACCGACTCCCGAACCCAGACAATGGTTGCGATGACCTTGTCTTACCCTTTTTCGTCAGGTTTTTCCGATCGTTTCCTTTCCCGCTCTGAGGGATAAATAACGAAAGTTGGCGACTCTTCTGTCATGCCGGCACCTTATTTTCGCGCAAGCGACAGATGGCACTACCCATATTCCATGGATCCATTCGTGTCTTAATAGTCAATTGAAGTTTTCTCTAGAGTTTATCACCATGAACAGCGTTGATCGGGTAGTTATACCAACACCAGTTCGACTTGGATCACTCCTAGTACGTTACTAGTTTTTCCTTCATAGTTGGATAAAACCATATTGTGTTGTCGAAGATCGGCGTCACACTTTCCCATCTTTTTTAACAAGGTATGATGCATTAAATTGACAATTTCCTCTCCACCGACAAACACCTTGTTTACTGGCATCCCATCTACCTTTGTCTTATGAATAATGGTTTTAGATAATACACCATTCATGGACTAGGCTTCTCAAACATAGCCTTTTGCTCCTCCACCACACCATTATTCATAACACAGTAACACAATGGTTTGTCTTTAGCAGTTTTGTCTAGCACAAAGTCTTCACCATCTTCGGAAACCTTCGACACTTTGTCATATTCAGTAGGTAACACCAACACGATACTACTTCACCATAATTTTTGTAGACCATATCATCTTCTGGTGAAGGAGTATATTCAAGCTCTTCCTCATCGGACTAGGGAGTGTATTCCGGTTCTTCCTCATCTGACTGGGGAGTGTATTCAGGTTTTTCCTCCTCGATCAGGGGAGTGTACTTTGCGTTCTAGGTTGATACTATCTTCTTTTCTTCCAAAGGATCAACATTCATGGCCAGCATCTGATTTGCCGCAATTTTTTCCTTCTCAACCAACCTTCCTTTTAGATAGTGCCTTTTATGCCCAAGAGTTTCAACAGGTTTCAGTTGTGATGTTGAAGCCTCTCTCTCAGTTTTCTTGTTCCTCTGATAATGCCTCCATTGCGTTCTTGTCATGGGATTTTTCCCTTTGTAATTAGGAGAAACCACATATCCTTTAGCTCCAATTATTTTCTATGGATTCCTCGCTTCTATCTCTAGATCAAGTACTCTCCATTTTGGCCTCTTGGCCCCTTTTTGATTCACTGGTTCCACCCATTTTTCTTGCAGGGTGGCCGACGGGGGACAAAAGGTATTTAGTCTAGGCTGCTGGAATTGCCTTATGAACTCTTCATTTCATCGATGGGCTCCCCTTTTTTCAAACACAGATCTGGCGCCTTCTTCTTGTTTGCTTCATACTTTTCCGCATCTTTTTCATCAAAGACAACATTGCATCTTAGACATAGCACGACCCTCGACCCTTTCGCTCTGCATTTTTCTTGGAAACCAGGCAAATCTTCTCTAGCTTGAGGATAGACTGCCCTTAATTCATCTTTAGTTTACATGTCGGAACCATCAGTAGTTTTGACCGTCATGCACTCAGAGGGTTCAACGTATAGGGCTTCGTGAAACCATTAGTAGTTCCAACCATCATGCACTCAAAAGGTTTGGCATACATGGCCTCATCAACCTTCAAGGGATCCGTATCCACTTGCATCTTTGGCTTTTCGCCAAATTGAAGTCTGCCTTCTTTCAAAGCCTTTTGCACCAAATCCCTGAAAAGAACACATTGAGATGTTTTATGACCAAGAAAATTATGAAACTTACAAAATCCCTAATTTTTCTTTTGCTCCAATAGGGGATTTTTTAGACCTTGAGGCACAATAATAATTTTTCTTTTGCTCTAATGGGGGATTTTTTAGACCTTGAGGCACAATAATTTGACCATCCTTGACTAACAAATCAAATATTTCGTCACATTTAGATATATCAAAAGTATAAGTTTTTGCAACGAATTTATCATATCAAAAGTATAAGTCTCTGCAACGAATTTATCTATTTTTTCAGTTTCGATGGGATTTTTCCTGTTTGATGGTTTCAACAATTTACAAGCGTAGGGAGGTCCTGGCTTGAGCTCAACCACGTTGATCTCGCTTTCATTAACAAGTTCTTCGTCCTCAGAAGAGTTTGTGTCGGCTACTGCATAAGACATTTTCTCTTTCTTATGGTATTTACCAGTTCTGGCTTTTTCATCTTTCAGTTGTTCGATTTGTCAAACTCTATTTGCCATTTGTGCTATATCTCTAAGATATTGAGTGTCTAACTTTTTCCTGATAGAATAATTTAACCCGCCTGCAGCTATCTCGACTAATTCGTGTTTAGGGACTTGAGTAAATCATCTTGCTTTCAAAAGTCTAAACTTGTTGAGATATTGATCAATTGATTCAACGACCTTTCATTTGATGTTGGCCAACTCTTTTAAACTTATCTTCGATTGTCCCATGTAGAATTGTTCGTGAAACAATCTCTCTAACTATGTCCAAGTATTGACGGATTGTGGAGGTAACGTTGTAAATGAAGTGAACGCATTTTTTATGAGGGAACTTGGAAAGTATTTCAGTTTTAAATCCTCATTATTCACTATGTCACCGGCTTTGGTATGATACCTGGCAACGTGTTTGATAGTGGACTCTTCGGTGTCCCCATTAAACTTGGTAAACTTCGGAACCTTCCATCCCCTAGGAAATTCTGTTTGTACAAATAAATCCAATAATGGAGGTGTCATACCCTGATTTTTGATCCTAAGATCCCACATCATTTGAATTTCATTAGCATCATACACATGTGTATATTTTTTATGCATCACTAACCCACTTGGATATACAAAGATTGTTTTTTGTTTCATTTAGTTACCAATTAGGGTTTCAAGCCTCAAAAGAAGCTTAGGCAAAAGATCAATCAAGAATAGGCATGATTTTTAACTTACCAAGTCCTTTATTCATTCGATGAAGATCAAGAGATCTCATCCATCAAGATTCAAGTGCAAGTCTACATCATTTCAAGTCAATCAAGCCCCAAGTTCATCTGGTGCACCAATTAGGGTTTTGGTTGATCAAAGCCTCCAAAGTGAATTTTTCATCTGGGAATGATCCAATATCTCAAGGTGTCTTTCAAGGACCTAAAATGCCTCATATTAGTCCATTCATATGATTTTATTAATCTAAATAAATTCATTTATAAGCAAGGCAAGAATTCAAATTCATCTGGACCACAAACTAGGGTTTTGATGAAAAGTCAACTATACCTTTGACTTTTGACCAAGACATGATCTGAAACCTTAGGACATGATTCAAGACACTTGAAAACACCCTTTGAGGCCATCCATGGTGTTCAAATAGGCCAAGGGTTTGATTTCAATAAGAGATCACAAAATCAAAGTTCAGATAATACAAAAGTCAGCTGTGCCCAAAATCAAGTTTGACTTATGAAGTTTTTGGTCAAACATGATATCTTCAAGTCAAGAACAATTTTCATATGTGATTTGGATCATTATTGATCAAGAAAAGAGAGTTTACTTGTAAAGAGGGCAACCACGAAGAAATGAAATTTTTTCTAAGTTATGGAAAAAAAACCCTAATTTGGTGCAAACTTTGCAAAGGCATAACCTTCAAACCAAGCAATAATTTTCTTTGATCCAAAGATCAAATTGAAGATCTTGTTACATACTAAAACTTTGTCACTTGGGATGGATTCCCAAAAGGTGCATAAATTTTGAGGTATGAAACCATTAAGTTAGGGTTTCAAGACTTTTTTAACCTTGACACTTAGACAATTTTGGACAAAATCTATTTTGTGTTTTAGTCAACTTTGAGGCCATTTTTATCCATGATCCACAATGATCCAAGGAAAACCTTAAACATCAAAGTTGAAGTATGATATCTCGGCTTTCCAAAATGTCCAAGAACACAATCTATTTTCATTTGAGCAAGGAGATATGGAGTGTACAACATGCCTTGATGAAGCTGTTTTGGTAAGGCAAATTTGGCATTACTTGTGAGGCACTATTTCTTGAGTCCAATTGTGATGATAACACAATGCTCATTCAACAAGAATCTAAATGAATCGTCCAAAACCTACAAGATAAATCCACTAAGTCAAGAGAATCCCTTTGAAATGATGAGACATGATCACTTTGAGCCTTGAATTCAAGAGGCATTTATGTGGAATAGTGCATTGTCAAAGAAACCACTCTCACCAGTCAAGATGCACTCTTAAACAACAATAAACACCTCTGCAGAATGTGGAATTGGTTAAAAGAAGAGTTAGGCTAAGGTACCTCGAATTGGAAGTAATGATGCATTTCCAACACCATTGAACATTGAGTTCATCCTTTAAACCATTACTATTCCTCAAAAATAAACTTGATCCTCTATAAATAGAGACCACATATGATATTTCAAAACACACCAAAATAATCACAACACTTGTTTTCTCATTCTTCCTCTTTCACTTCAAATTTTCAAATTTCCAAAGAGTGAGAATCGAATTTTCAAAACCAGGGCCTAAACCACTCAAGCACATCACAAATATTCCCTTGAAGGTGTTCAAACTTTCATATTCCCTTCCAAACACCAAAATTAGAAAGTCAACTGTCAAAACCTCATATCTTTGACTTTTTGCATTTCACAAACCATGTCTTGATTCTGTCTATTTGAAAACCATCCAACAGTAACATCCTTAAACTATTCCAACAATAGTTTCCCAACTGTAACATCATTTGGTGGAGTTTCCATTTTGGCCATTTTCAACCATTTTGCAAGAAGGAACTATTTTATGCCCTATAATTTTTCCTCTTGTTCTAAGCATCCAAGAAGTTCCTTTGAGGTGTATTTGATGTATCCAAAGCATTAGTTTACTTCTGTAACAAGAAAATTGAAATTTGGCATGTGGACTTCAAGAGGTAAGTTCCTATAGAATTTGGACTTTGTAAAATATGCATTGCTTTGATGTACACTGAGTAGGAACATGTTTGTTAGGGTATATGTGTTGTGTTTAAACCATTATTAAGTATTATACATGATTATATGAGATTGTGATATAGAAATTGCAAAAATGTAGTATTTTAGATCATGCTATCGTGTTTTAGAATAGAATCACTTTTAGAAAAAAACAAACACCACCACTGAATTCCTCATGAAATTTTAGGCAAGTTTGATCTTTGTTTCACTTGATTTCATTAAGAAATGAGAATGTTACAATAGATTTTGCAAATGGTGGAAAGCCTGAAAATCTTGGGCATGACCAGCCATGGGCACCCTTTGTCTGGCCAGGCCTAGGTCACTTCTAGTCATATCATTTAATGGGTGGGGGTGATACAACAGATGTATTATCACCCCAGTGGTTTAACCTACGCGTTATAATACTCTTTTGTCCTCCTTGTCCTGGGTTCGAGTCTGGATAATCACCCTTTTGCCATTTTGCGCCTTTTTATTTTTTTCTAAAGCTTTTTCTAAATATATATTTTTCCCCTCCCCATATTATCACATAGGTGCCATAGTTGAGTTGGTTTGTATTTTAACTTGCAACCTAAGTGGCGTGAGTTCAACTCCTATGGAGGTCATCTTCTTATTTTTACCACTTAACTTCATTTTTTTTAATCATTTTGAACTCATTCTTTTTGCAAAATGTTTATGATATTGTCTTTTTTCTGTTTGTGAAAATAAAATACCAAAAATAATAATTTTTATGGTACTTAGGCATGCTTAAAGTGAGTGATGTTTTTAGGGTTTCTTAAGGCATATCTTCATTCTTTTGAGTGATTCCTTGCCTTTCCTTGCTTATATTGACTTGTTTGAACCTTGTGTAACTTGTGGGAACCTTAAATGACGTTGTAAGATTGTACACCCTTGTTCTTACTTGACTTTAATGCATTTTCAAGTGTATGATCACATGTTAAAATATGTTGAAACTTTGTTTACACCATGAGCTTTGCCCAACTATTTTGCCTTAACATAAGATGTTTCTTTCTATGTTTATATGGACATAATGTGCATGTTTTTCTTTGTGTTTCTCTTACCATGTTTATGTGTCCTTATACACTTTAATTTTGACTTGAAAGTGATTTTGAATACATGTTTGTATGCTTAAACTCTTTGTGGTGTTCTTACTTGCTTATGACCATGTTTGAACCCTAATATCCATGTTTGGTTGTTACCAACTTGTCTTAGCATGTTCAACTTGTATCCATGCTTAAATGTTCAAGTATTTCCTTCATAAACTCTTACCATGATGAATGTATCTCTTTATTTGGTGCACATTCACATGTTCTTTCAAATTAATTTTTTAAACTCTTTGGGCCTCTATTAGAGTGTAAGACCCATTACATTTTCAAACTCTTTGGGCCTTTATTAGAGTGTAAGACCCATTACATTTTCAAACCCTTTGGGCCTTTATTAGAGTGTAAGACCTATTACATTTTTAAAACTCTTTGGGCCTCTATTAGAGTGTAAGACCCAACACCTTTTCAAACCTTTGGGCCTCTATTAGAGTGTAAGACCCATTACATTTTCAAAATTTTCTTCAATTTATCAAAACATTCAATCTTTCAAAACTCAATCTTCAACTTTCATCAAACAAAGCCCTAGTGGCATTCATTTTCAAAACCTTTGGTCTTCTATTAGAGTGTAAGACCATCAACTTTCAATTCATGTCTATACTTGTCATGTACTTACTCATATTAAGTTTCTCTTGACATTTATAACACCTCATCCTTAGTTTAGACTTGGTTCAACATTAGGGTTCCCTCAACTACAACTTAGCTCAAACACTAGTTCCCCTTTGGATGAAGTCAACTTCGCCGTAGCCTCCTCTTGGGCTTCATACAAGGAATCCCAGGCTTCTTAAAAGCATCATAGCTTCCATATTGGGCTTCATACAAGATACCATCAATTAAAAACTCTCCCCAGTTAAGTCAGCCTTCTTTCAAACAAACAAACTTTTTAGCTTCACATCTTAGGCTTTAAACAAGATACAAATATTTCAGCTTCACATCTTGGGCTTTGAACAAGATACTCAGATAGATCAACTTCTCCCTAGAGATGAGACATTGATACACCTATGTAGGAAGATATCTCTTCTATACATCACAATTCAAAATCAAACATTAAAAAAACTTTTTTCCATATAAGTGATGTAAGTGGAATACTTGTTGATTCAAAATCCAAGCTGGAGTCCTTCTCTTATCATGGTCCAAAACTTTTCTTTCATCTAAGTGATTTAAGTGGCACACTTGTTGATTCTATATCCAAGTTAAGATATTTCTCTTAGCATGCAAAGACTCATAAAGGAAGATGTGGCATTGCTTAGGATTACTTAACATCCAAGTTCAAAGCTTCTTCCCTTATGATATTATTCTCAAATGTTTGTGATGAATAGGTGGGATATCTCTCTCAAGAATGATAATTTGTCTTTCCTTTAAAACCAATAAAACTTTTAGCTTCACATCTTGGGATTTGAACAAGATACAAACAATACCCTTTTAGCTTCATCATCTTGGGCTTTGGACACGATACAAATTCCACCCATAGTTAGGTGGAAATATGAACGCTCTGATTTCCCAAAGTCTCCTTTTCTGGTAATACGTAGGCATAAGATTGCGAGATCTTAGAGAGCACGCCTTTAAATAAAGCCCCTTAGGTCCCCGTACCTTTCATGAAACAAAAACAATAAAACATCTCATATTCTCATTCTCACCCATATGTTAAAACTTTCCCAATCGATAGTAAACAACTTAAGAAGATAAGTTAACTAAATGGTAAAAAGTGTACAAAAGGTTTCTATAGAGTACTATAGATGCTTAGGGTGTTAATAGTTTCCCTTAGTATAACCAAACCCCGACTCTATATCTCTTTGCATTTGTAGGGATAACACTTGCATGCAGGGCTAGTTTAGATTTCCTCCCCTTCCTTTTAAGAATCATAGGATAAATATTAGAAATTCAAAAGTGGCATAAGCACAATTCACGGGAATCTCACCATCTCAGGATTGGTGGGGTCACAAAAAATGGTCCACACCAGGGTTCACACCATTTCAAACCATGATTTGCTCGCCAATGGTTTTTAAGTTTTGTTCTCCAGCCATTGCATCCTATCAAACTTGCCTGACCACATGATCAAGATCTTGGTTTCTATCAACTAACGCGATTGGAGGACGTTGGGACACACTAGGTATTGGTTCGACTGCCTGGGGTTCTTGGTCAATTGTCTCGTCGAAACTCTCTTCATGTTGGACTGGTACCTCTAGTTGAGGTGGGGTCGTCTGTTGAACTTGTGCCCTAGGAGCACCTAAGAAATCACTTATTCGAGTCATCTGAGTTGCCAGTTGTTGGTAACTCTAAGTTAAATCTTGAATTAATGGCATAAGTATGATACCCATTTGTTGAGTTAGCATATAAACAACGGGTCTACCATTTTCTTATTTGTGGATCTACCATTTTCTTACCACTACGCAATTGCATCTACTTAACACAATGGGTCCCACTGGGCATGCCAGTTTCGTGTAGATTTCTGACAAACAATCTCTAGCCTCTTATTAAAGGTTACTTGCAAGATCGGCTATAAAATCCTAGACTTAGTGTTAAGTATGAAATGGTTATTTAAGAGTTTGGATTTGAAATGGTAGATGACGACTCGACTTTGTATCGCACTTTTCGATTCATTTCGTGCATCTTTATCTGTTATTTTATCGAGTCATTTTTGTTTTAGCTGTTGATTACTTATGTTTTCTTCTGTTTTTAGTTGACAGGTGTTAAATCAGCAACAAACAAGAAAAGGATCAAAAAGCGAGCTAAACGATGAAGAAATCCCTTCAAAAAGCAACATTCTGGCCTCCTCAAGACAATGGCACTCGCCATTGCCCTTGGAAGGTGTTCACCATGCAAAAAAAAAAGAGGAAACCCTAATTTGAAGATAATGGCGGTCGCCGTTTACCGCGGGAGTAGTTTACCCAGAGCAGTTTGGCAGTTCTGAAGGATTTTCGAATTCTAATATTTTGGAGCCCTTTCCTCTCTATATATAGACCCTTGTAGGTCAGAGTTAGGCGTCCAAGTAACCCGTGCGAAAGTGCTGTCGAAATTTTGTCAGACCTTCCTTACATATTCATTAACCAAAGGAGAAATCCCTCACACCGAGTGATTATTGCCCCGTTGTACCTTTAATTTTTTGTAATCACTGATTGTACGCTTGGATCAAATCTGTAATCTATTGAAGTTGTTTCTATTTGAATTTATCCCAGGTTATTTACAATTATGTTTTACTGCATTACTTTACTTTCGTATTATTTGCAATTATGCATGTTTTAATTTACAGCATGATAAGTACATTAGGTTTAGAGATGAACATGTCTGAGTAGTTTCATCGGAGTCCGTAGTCTGAGTACCGTCACCCAGCGGGACTCTGTAGAAACCATCGGTGTTTAACTTAGTCGTTCTAAAATCCTAGTTCTGGGGTCTATTCTGAATTTAGCCAGTCTTTTCGCGAGAGCGAGAGGCTGGTTAACAGTGTTTGTCACGAGAGTGAGAAACACACCAAGGCGTGTTTGATAGAGCGAGAGTTTGAGGTGATCGTCGGATAGTAGACACCAAGAACTGAGTCTAAATGCAGTGAGAGTGCTTTAGGTATCAGTTAGGCTTTGCTATTTTTCACAGCATGCCTTTTAACTACCGAGCGAGCGAGAGCAAAATCTTGGGGTCATCAAGTGTGGTTGGGTCAATAGCGCGAGAGTGTGAGATCAAATCTTTAAACTAGTTTTTCCTACAGAATAACTTTGAGACCTTTGTTAACACCCGGGATCCTTAGGAGCACGTGGATCATTCTTCGGACTCGTTTCTTTATCTTTTTCAAATCCCGTTATAATTAAGTCCTTTTACCGCAAAAACCAAGCCTTAGCTTTGCACCGCAAGAATTGATCACTCTAGGTTGATTATTAGTCCTTATGGGTTTGATAATATTGTAAAACTACGTGATAGACTATATACTTGCAGTAGTAATCTGACAAATACGCAAAGTCGCAATCATGTTTTTGGCGCCGTTGTCGAGGACTAATTTAGTCAATATTGTGGTAATTCAGTTGAACAGTATAGATTAAGGCAACTTTTTATTTTTATTTTTCATTTCGATTAACCGATTGTATGCCAGACACTCGCTTGCAAGGTGAAGTGTTGGAGCAACCAATTGACAAAATTGACGTTACATACTTCTGAGATGCTGAATCAATGATTTCCTTCATAGACATAACATCCCGAAACCAATTATTCCTTATTCAGATCCGGAAACCGAATCAGAACCAGAGAAAAACATGGCGAAGGACCAAGAGACCGTCCTCTAAAGTATTACGTTGTTCCATCGCAGGAAGAGCCTCACAACAGCATTGCTGCCCCAGCTATTAACCATAACGATTTTGAGCTGAAACCTTCGCTAATTTCAGCAGTTCAACAAAACCAATTCTAAGGTAATGCTACGGATGACCCGAACCTTCATTTGTCAATATTTGTGCAATATGCCAATACTGTAAAAGCCAATGGAGTCAGTCAAGAAGCAATAAGACTAAGACTTTTCTGTTCTCATTGCGGGATAGAGCTAGAGCTTGGCTCCAGTCTCTACCATCCTATTCAGTGACGACATGGGACGAGTTGAAGAAAGTCTTCTTAGCCAGATATTTCCCACCAAGAAAGACAGCTATGCTGCGAGCTCAAATCAATGGATTTAAGCAGAAAGACAACGGATCCTTATTTGATGCTTGGGAGAGACACAAGGACATATTAAGGATATGCCCATACCATGGACTTGAAGAATGGATGATAATACATACCTTTTATGGCGGGCTGTTGTACAACACTAAATTGAACTTATGTGCGGCCGCAGGAGGTCCTCTAATGGATAAACTGTATGCAGAAGCTTATGAACTCATAGAGACTATGGCTTAAAACCATTTCCAACGGGGAGGTGAACACGCTGGTATAGAGAGACCAACTCTGAAAGGGGGAATGCACAAAGTCAATGGTATAGACCGAGTCAATGCCATAGTAGACGCCCTTGCTCAAAAGATCAAAGGTTTAGCAATAGCCCCACCAGCAGCTACCATAGCTGCAGTGACTCCGAACTATGAAATTTGTGGAAACCCTGGGCATACAAACGCTGAATGTCAAGTGTTGGCTGGTACTCCAGCCGACCAAGTGAATTACACTCAAGGGAACCCATATTCAAACACCTACTATCCTGGCTGGAGAAATCACCCGAACGTTTCATATAAGAATAATAATGATTTACATCCACCAAACTCAACATCTGCTATTCCACCCGGATTTCAGAAAGGAGCGCAATTCGTTCCACCACAGCCACCTATGAAGTCAAATCTGAAAATCCTGATGGAGAACTTTATGAATGCTCAAGCCCAGCAAAACAAGGACTTGGCAAATCAAAATGCTCACTCAAGCGAGTTGGTGAAACAACTGTCGAGCAAGCTTGATGTTGTGGCTACTCATAACAAAATGTTGGAAACTCAAATCACTTAAGTAGCCCAACAACAATCAACTATAGCAGCCCCAGCTGGAGCATTTCCTGGCCAACCGCAACCAAATCCAAAAGGTAATGCTAACTATATTACTTTGTGAAGCAGAATAGAATACGATGAACCCGTCGATCCGAGAATCCAAAATTCAGCCATGCACCGAAATGTGCAAAAGGAAACTGAGAAGGGAGAAAAATCAAATACGGAGAAGGAAGATGAAAGTGGAGAGGCCGCAGAGAAAGAAACGCCTTATGTGCCTCCGCCGCCATACAAACCACCTATACCTTATCCTCAAAGACTAGCTAAATCTAAAAACGAAGGACAATTCAAGAAATTTGTAGAGCTTTTAAAGTAATTGAATGTAACTATACCATTCACAGAAGCTATTACACAAATGCCTTCATATGCTAAATTTCTCAAAGAGATCCTGTCGAATAAGAAAAAGCTAGAAGACAACGAAACTATTATGCTCACTTCCAAGTGTAGCTCTATACTTCAAAATAACATGCCTCCCAAGCTAAAAGGTTCGGGTAGCTTTTCCATACCTTGTGTAATTGGAAAGTCTGTCATAGATAAAGTATTATGTGATCTAGGAGCCAATGTTAGTCTAATGCCTTTATCCACATGTAAGAAATTCGATTTAGGAGAACTTAGGCCGACGAAAATGTCTCTACAGCTAGCAGACCGCTCGGTTAAGTATCCAGTAGGTATGCTAGAAAATGTGCCAGTTCGCATAGGTCAGTTTTGTAACGCCCCGATTTCGATTATCCCTTTTTCGTTAAGTCCTTTTCTATTTTAATTGGGCGAATATTATTTTGATGTGGAATTTTCGTGGAAATATGTTATGTTTACATATTATTCTATTTTACCCGATTTTGGGAGTTTTCGGAGAAAATAGTTGGAGGGTATTTTGGACATTTCCTATTTAAGTGATAAGTTGGATATTTTATGAGGTATTAAGTTAATAGATGTTTTGGGAAAAATAATAGGAAGATATTAAAGAGGAAATAGAAGAGAAAGAAAGATAGTAAGAAAGGAAGGAAAGAAAAGAGAAAGAAAGAAGGAGAAGAGAAAGAGGAGACTTTGGAAAACATCAAGATCAAACCCTAGCTTGCGATTAATCAGGTAAGGGTGATAGGTTTTATCATCTTCATAATGTATATGATCATGTATGTGCTAGATTGGATTTGTTGGATTGTTTTCTATGTTTCCATTTCTAGGTCGGAAGTTGATTTAATCGGTAGAAACTGAGTTTTATCGGTTAGAATTTGGAATAAACGGTGTAGTATAGTCGGGTGATGAGTGGGTTGTACTACTGGAACTGATTTGGATTAAATCGGTCGGTTTGTGAGGTTTGGGCTTTTGGACAACCATGGGAGTTTTGAGTTTGCAGGTTCGCCAGGCGAAGCCCAGTGAGCAGCAGCGAAGCAAGTCAGTAGTGAACACCCTGTCTTCGCTGGCAAGTTCGCCAGGCGAATGAGAGTGGCAAAGGTTCTCCAGGCGAGTGTGCTAGCGAGTAATTCCAGAATAAATCCCAGTGGTCTTCGCTGGCAAGTTCGCCAAGCGAACGAAGTAGAGAAGGTTCGCCAGAGGCTTCGCCGGGAGAAGGTTAGCGAACACAGCAGCATATTTTCTTTTCTTGTGTTTTCCATTCGTGGATCGATTGTGTGGTTTGGTTGCGATCATTCCTTCTCTGAGATGACTAATTATATGTTGTTATATGTGTTGTGCATAGTCGTATGGCGTGAATCCTAGTTGTGATTTGTGAAGTGTGAAATATGGCCGTTTGAAAAATTTATGCATTATTTGAATTAAGTAAAGATGCATGGCGAGATTGATTGTGTATGTGAACCATGTATGAAAATTGGTGTGAATGGATGATGAATATATATATATATATATATATATATATATATATATATATATATATATATATATATATATATATATATATATATATATATATATATATATATATATATATATGCTTTGTGATACATATATTTGAATGCATAATGAATATATGCGATGAATGTGAAGAATGCATGAGTATGTTTGTAAACATGTATGCATTTCAAGAAGTGTATGGAGTCATTTTGCATGTGAAGCATCATGAAGTACATTCTTGTGTTGTGATTCCTAGGAGAGTCTGATGAGTAATGTGATTCCTAGGAGAGTCTGATGAGTGATAGGATTCCTAGGAGAGTCTGATGAGTAATGTGATTCCTAGGAGAGTCTGATGAGTGATAGGATTCCTAGGAGAGTCCGATGAGTAATGTGATTCCTAGGAGAGTCCGATGAGTAATGTGATTCCTAGGAGAGTCTGATGAGTGACAGGATTCCTAGGAGAGTCCGATGAACAATGTGATTCCTCGGAGAATCTGATGAACAATGTGATTCCTCGGAGAATCTGATGAACAATGTGATTCCTCGGAGAATCTGATGAACAATGTGATTCCTCGGAGAATCTGATGAACAATGTGATTCCTTGGAGAATCTGATGAACAATGTGATTCCTCGGAGAATCTGATGAACAATGTGATTCCCCGGGAATCTGATGAACGATGTGATTCCTCGGAGAATCTGATGAGCGATGTGATTCCTCGGAGAATCTGATGAGCAATGTGATTCCTAGGAGAATCTGATGAGTTATAGTGTACCCGTGAAGGGCGTGAGTGAATTGATTCTTAGGAGAATATGATGGACGATTAAGTCGATATCGTATTACATTTGCGTAGAGTAGCGAGTTGGCCTCTATCATTTGCATTTATCATCTCTGCATGATGTATGGTGAATAAACATGATTGTATATGTTTATGTAAGTTGTTGATAATTGGCATGAATGGAATGTTTGAAGATACATGTATGTATGAGTATATCTGTATATGTGTGTATGTTTATGAAGTAATATAAACATTGTTGGTGCATATTCAATATGCTTAGTGTTCTATTTGTAAATAGTTAATTGTGAATACATTGCGATGTACAGTGTAGTGAGATGAGTTGCGGTGAGAATGCGGAAGATATTTTTGGATGTTATGTGTGTGTGTGTGTGTGTGTGTGTGTGTGTGTCTATATATATATATATATATATATATATATATATATATATATATATATATATATATATATATATATATATATATATATATATATATATATATATATATATATATATATATATATATATATATATATATATATATATATATATATATATATATATATATATATATATATATATATATATATATATATATATATATATGTTTATATGCATTATGTATTATGATATTGTTTCTCACCCTTCTGCTGTTTTATAATGATCTATGAGGCATTGCAGATTAGATTGCTGGAGTCTCTGTGAAGCGTGGTTTCATTCCTTTTTGGTCGGTCGGCTCTGATATGTAGCACCAGGTAGCTAGGGATTATTTTGATTCTTTTGTGATACATCTATGTTTGTATCTGCTCATGAATGTTTATGTAAACATGCTGGTTGAATATTGTTTATATTGATGATGTTGTAAATCAACTTGAATGATGTACATGTATGTGATTACATGTTTTTGGAAGTTATGAAATATTTAGATGTTTCCGCCTATGTTCTAAATATTTTCCTTGTGGGTGTTGCCCCGTTGTTGCATATCTATTGAGCAGGTGTTGTATGTGTTGAATTTTTTGTATAATGTGATATTCCCCTTTTTAGCCGTGATATAAATGTACTCTGATGAAATTTTGAATTTATGCCTAAATGATTATTTGTATTATTTGGGGGGTATAGAAAGGGGGTGTTACATTAAGTGGTATCAGAGCCAGTGTTGAGTCGGTTGTGTCTGTTTCATTGTTTTGTTGGTTAAACATTTGTTTAACCTTGTTGTTATTTTTGGGAATAATTAGAATATGGCTGGTCGTAATGACAATGCGATGGCTGCGGCATTGGAGGCAATGGCTAGAGCAGTGCAGGGTGCACCGAATGTGAACGCTAATGATGAGTTCATAAAGAATCAGTCGCCGGTGTTTAAAGGAAGGTTTGATCCGGATGGTGCTCATATTTGGTTGAAGGAGATCGAGAGGATCTTCAGGGTTATGAATTGTGCTGAAGGAAACAAGGTGAGACTTGGACCTCACATGTTGCGAGGAGAAGGCGATGATTGGTGGATCGGTATGCGACAAGTCCTTGAAGTGGATGACGAGGAAATAACTTGGGATTTATTTCGTGCTGAATTTTTAAGGAAGTATTACCCTGAGAGTGTGAAGGGAAGGAAGGAAATGGAATTCTTGGAATTGAAGCAAGGCAATATGTATGTGGTAGACTACACGGCTAAGTTCACAGAGTTAGTAAAATTTCATCCTCACTATGACGCGGTGACGGCGGAATTTTCTAAGTGTGTTAAGTATGAGAACGGCTTGCGCCCTGAGATCAAGCAAGCGGTGGGCTATCAGAGGATAAGGAGATTTTCAGACTTGACCGAATGTTGTCGAATTTTTGAAGAGGATAGTAAAACTCGTTCTACTCACTACAAGAGTTGGAAGGAGGAGAAAGAAAGGCAACAGGTAAGGAGTGGACCTTATGCGACGCCTACTGATAAGGGCAAGCATAAGGAGGACTTTGTTAAGAGGCCTGGAGGAGGGAGTTCTGGATCCATTAAATGCTACAAGTGTGGTGAGATGGGTCATAAGTCTTTTATGTGTGCAAAGCCCAAAGTTAAGTGCTCTAACTGCGGAGTTATTGGGCATGATGCTACGGATTGTAGAAAGGGTGCAGTGAAGTGCTACAATTATGGAGAAGAAGGTCACATCAGTGCTAAGTGTCCTAAACCTAATCAAGCTCCAATAAATGGAGAAGTATTTGCATTGGCTGGATCAGACACTACTAATGCAGATCGTTTGATTTGAGGTATGTGCTTTATTAATAATATGCCTTTAGTTGCTATTATTGATACCAGAACGACTCATTCGTTCTTTTCTTTTGAGGACGCTAAGCGTTTGGAATTGTGTTGTATTCTTGTGAGGGTGGTATGGTTATTGAGACGCCCTCTTCGGGGTCGATAACTACGTCTTTAGTGTGTTTAAGTGTCCTTTGACCATGTGTGGTAAGGGTTCTATCATGGACTTAGTATGTTTACCATTAGAAAGATTATATGTAATCTTGGGTATGAGCTGATTGCAGTATGATAGAGTTAGTGTAGATTGTTATTTCCCGTTGGTGAGGATTTCCTCTATGAAGGATGGAAAGGATGAGAGTTTCTTATTCCCGAAAGAGTTGAAGAAACTTTTGGGGGACGGAACTCAAGTGTTCAGTTGTCTGCATCATTGTCGGCGGAGGGTAAGGCTGAACTGGATATGTTTCCAGTGGTGCGTGACTTTTCAGAGATGCTTCTGGAAGGATATTAAGGATGTACCGTCGGGAAGAGAAATTGGATTTGAAGTCCATGGGTTTGATGGTGATAAGAAGGGAGACTTCAAGATGATGTTATTGGAATATGTATATGTCCGAGGTTCAATCTCATTGGGGTAGAATGACTATGTGTCATTCCAAGTGAAATGATCATCGGGGTAGAATGACCGAGATGTTGTTCTTAGTGGGGGTACAAGCGGTGTACCCATAATCTCCAATGGAGATTGTTGCGAATTGAAGGTTTTATAAGAGCCACATGGCATAGCTATGATTGTGGTATGAAAGTATGCATGTGTGCGATCGTGTATGATTTGGGAATGGGGGAGTAAGATGCGTGAGTCGCATCCAGAGTTGTTTTGGATCAGGTAATATTTTCGAGGACGAAAATTTCTAAAGTGGGGGAGAGTTGTAACGCCCCGATTTCGATTATCCCTTTTTCGTTAAGTCCTTTTTTATTTTAATTGGGCGAATATTATTTTGATGTGGAATTTTCGTGGAAATATGTTATGTTTACATATTCTTCTATTTTACCCGATTTTGGGAGTTTTCAGAGAAAATAGTTGGAGGGTATTTTGGACATTTCCTATTTAAGTGATAAGTTGGATATTTTATGAGGTATTAAGTTAATAGATGTTTTAGGAAAAATAATAGGAAGATATTAAAGAGGAAATAGAAGAGAAAGAAAGATAGTAAGAAAGGAAGGAAAGAAAAGAGAAAGAAAGAAGGAGAAGAGAAAGAGGAGAGAAAGAAGAGGAAACTTTGGAAAACATCAAGATCAAACCCTAGCTTGCGATTAATCAGGTAAGGGTGAGAAGTTTTATCATCTTCATAATGTGTATGATCATGTATGTGCTAGATTGGATTTGTTGGATTGTTTTCTATGTTTCCATTTCTAGGTCGGAAGTTGATTTAATCGGTAGAAACTGAGTTTTATCGATTAGAATTTATAATAGACGGTGTAGTATAGTCGGGTGATGAGTGGGTTGTACTACTGGAACTGATTCGGATTAAATCGGTCGGTTTGTGAGGTTTGGGCTTTTGAACAACCATGGGAGTTCTGAGTTCGCAGGTTCTCCAGGCGAATAGCAGTGAGGCTTCGCCAGGCGAAGCCCAATGAGCAGCAACGAAGCAAGTCAGTAGTGAACACCCTGTCTTTGCTGGCAAGTTCGCCAGGCGAATGAGAGTGGCGAAGGTTCGCCAGGCGAGTGTGCTAGCGAGTAATTCCAGAATAAATCTCAGTGGTCTTTACTGGCAAGTTCGCCAGGCGAACGAAGTAGCGAAGGTTCGCCAGATGCTTCGCCAGGAAAAGGTTCGCTAGAGGCTTCGCCAGGCAAAGGTTAACGAACACAGCAGCATATTTTCTTTTCTTGTGTTTTCCATTCGTGGATCGATTGTGTGGTTTGGTTGCGATCATTCCGTGTATGAGATGACTAATTATATGTTGTTATATGTGTCGTGGGTAGCCGTATGGCGTGAATCCTAGTTTTGATTTGTGAAGTGTGAAATATGGCCGTTTGGCAATTTTGTGCATTATTTGAATTAAATAGAGATGCATGGCAAGATTTATTGTGTATGTGAACCATGTATGAAAATTGGTGTGAATGGATGATGAATATATATATATATATATATATATATATATATATATATATATATATATATATATATATATATATATATATATATGCTTTGTGATACATATATTTGAATGCATAATGAATATATGCGATGAATGTGAAGAATGCATGAGTATGTTTGTAAACATGTATGCATTTCAAGAAGTGTATGGAGTCATTTTGCATGTGAAGCATCATGAAGTACATTCTTGTGCTGTGATTCCTAGGAGAGTCTGATGAGTAATGTGATTCCTAGGAGAGTCTGATGAGTGATAGGATTCCTAGGAGAGTCTGATGAGTAATGTGATTCCTAGGAGAGTCTGATGAGTGATAGGATTCCTAGGAGAGTCCGATGAGTAATGTGATTCCTAGGAGAGTCCGATGAGTAATGTGATTCCTAGGAGAGTCTGATGAGTGACAGGATTCCTAGGAGAGTCCGATGAACAATGTGATTCCTCGGAGAATCTGATGAACAATGTGATTCCTCGGAGAATCTGATGAACAATGTGATTCCTCGGAGAATCTGATGAACAATGTGATTCCTCGGAGAATCTGATGAACAATGTGATTCCTTGGAGAATCTGATGCACAATGTGATTCCTCGGAGAATCTGATGAACAATGTGATTCCTCGGAGAATCTGATGAACAATGTGATTCCTCAGAGAATCTGATGAACAATGTGATTCCTCGGAGACTCTGATGAGCAATGTGATTCCTCGGAGAATCTGATGAGCAATATGATTCCTAGGAGAATCTGATGAGTGATAGTGTACCCGTGAGGGGCGTGAGTGAATTGATTCTCAGGAGAATCTGATGGACGATTAAGTCGGTATCGTATTACATTTGCGTAGAGTAGCGAGTTGGCCTCTATGATTTGCATTTATCATCTTTGCATGATGTATGGTGAATAAACATGATTGTAGATGTTTATGTAAGTTGTTGATAATTAGCATGAATGGAATGTTTGAAGATACATGTATGTGTGAGTATATATGTATATGTGTGTATGTTTATGAAGTAATATAAACATTGTAGATACATATTGAATATGCTTAGTGTTCTATTTGTAAATAGTTAATTGTGAATACATTGCGATATACGGTGTAGTGAGATGAGTTGCGGTGAGAATGCGGAAGACGTTTTTGGATGTTATGTGTGTGTGTGTGTGTGTGTGTGTCTATATATATATATATATATATATATATATATATATATATATATATATATATATATATATATATATATATATATATATATATATATATATATATATATATATATATATATATATATATATATATATATATATATATATATATATATATATATATATATATATATATATATATATATATATATATATATATATATATATATATATATATATATATATATATATATATATATATATATATATATATATATATATATATATATATATATATATATATATATATATATATATATATATATATATTTATATGCATTATGTATTATGATATTGTTTCTCACCCTTCTGCTATTTTATAATGCTCTATGAGGCATTACATATTAGATTGCTGGAGTCTCTGTGAAGCGTGGTTTCATTCCTTTTTGGTCGGTCGGCTCTGATATGTAGCACCGGGTAGCTAGGGATTATTTTGATTCTTTTGTGATACATATATGTTTGTATCTGCTGATGAATGTTTATGTAAACATGATGGTTGAATATTGTTTATATTGATGATGTTGTAAATCAACTTGAATGATGTACATGTATGTGATTACATGTTTTTGGAAGTTATGAAATATTTAGATGTTTCCGCCTATGTTCTAAATATTTTCCTTGTGGGTGTTGCCCCGTTGTTGCATATCTATTGAGCAGGTGTTGTATGTGTTAAATTTTTGGTATAATGTGATATGCCCCTTTTATGCCGTGATATAAATGTACTCTGATGAAATTTTGAATTTATGCCTAAATGATGATTTGTATTATTTGGGGGTATAGAAAAGGGGTTTTACAAGTTTTATATGCCGACAAATTTCGTGATAATGGACATTAGAGAAGATTCCAATATACCAATCATCTTAGGTAGACTGTTCTTAGCAACAGTTGGAGCCATAATAGATGTGAAGAAAGGAAAGCTAACCTTCAAGGTAGGGGAAGCAAAAATTAAGTTTATCTTAGCTCAAGTCCTGAAAGCCCCTGCTTTAGATGATACATGCTGCTCTCTAGACATTATCGACGAATGCGTGAAAGAAATGTAGAAGGAACCAACAAGGTACACAGAATTACTTAAGATTCCATCCCCTCTAATATTCGAGGACGATAACTGGCGTGAGCCATATGAAGATGATAGTCTAAGAGAATTCCCAGCACTCACACCAGATTCAATGCCATGCCCTAAGAAACCATCTATAGAACTTAAAACATTACCCGAGGAGTTGAGATATGAATTCTTAGATACTGAACTTGAAAAACCCGTGATAGTTAATGCCAATTTGGGATAATTAGAAACAAAGAGACTATTGGAAGTCTTAAGGAAATATCCATTAGCTTTTGGATACAACATATCCGATCTAAAAGGGATAAGTCCCTCTATATGTAAGCACTGCATTATGATGGAGGAAGATTGTAAGACGTCTAGAGAACATCAAAGATGGTTGAACCCTATCTTAGGCGATGTAGTCAAGAAAGAAGTGCAAAAGCTATTGGAAGCAGGAATCATATACCCGATATCTGACAGTAACTGGTAAACCCATTACATGTCGTGCCAAAGAAGGGTGGTGTTACGGTTGTGACTAACGAAAAGGGTGAGTCCGTAGTAAAACGAACTCAAACTAGATGGAGGATGTGTATAGATTATAGGAAGCTGAATAAGGCTACTAGAAAATATCATTTTCCTTTACCCTTCATAGACCAGATGCTTGAATGGCTAGCAAAACATTCACATTTCTGTTACTTAGACGGGTACTCAGGATTCTTTCAGATACCTATCCATCCTGATGACCAGGAAAAGATTACATTTACTTGCCCCTATGGCACATATGCATATCGGCAAATATCGTTCAGACTGTGTAATGCTCCTGCAACATTTCAGAGATGCATGATGTCGATCTTTGCAGATTTCATAGATGATATAATGGAAGTATTCATGGATGACTTCTCTATGCGTGGGAGAAGTTTCGAACACTGTCTATCGAACCTTGAAATGGTACTTGAACGATGCTTCAAGGTAAACCTTATATTGAATTGGGAGAAATGTCATTTCATGGTACGACAGGGCATAGTCCTTGGACATGTAGTGTCCAATAGAGGTATTGAAGTAAAAAAAGCAAAGATAGAAGTCATAGAAAATCTTTGACTTCCTAAAATAGTTATAGAAATACGAAACTTTTTAGGACACGCAGGTTTTTACCGAACATTTATTAAAGACTTCTCTAAAATTACAAAGCCTCTGACTGGACTACTAATGAAAGAAGCTAAATTCATATTCTATGAAGAATGCTTGAGAGCATTTGAACATCTAAAGAGTTCTTTTATTACAGCATCCATCATGCAACCACCTGATTGGAGTCTACCATTTGAGATAATGTGCGATGCTAGCGATTATGTTGTGGGCGTTGTCTTAGGACAAAGAAAGCACAAAAAGCTTCATGCTATTTATTACGCAAGTAGAACCCTGGACAACACGCAAATGAACTACGCAACCACAGAAAAGGAACTCCTGGCCGTTGTTTTTGCCTTAAATAAATTTTGTTCTTATCTAGTAGGAGCAAAAATCATTATATATATATCGATCATGCCGCGATTAGGTACTTGTTGACTAAGAAGGATGCCAAACAAGGACTCTTGAGATGGATCTTGCTTTTTCAAGAATTCGATTTAGAAATTAAGGATAAGAAGGGCACAGAGAACGTGGTAGCAGACTATCTCTCTAGGATTGAGGGTCTGGAACCCGAAGAAGTGCCTATAAATGATGCATTCCCTTATGACAGACTAGTAGCCCAATTAGAAAGCGAAGGCGACACAATAGAACATTCCTTATTATTTAACGATGCAGAAACATATGAAGTAGTAGAAGCAATGTGTACTAAAACCATATTTCCATGGTATGCTGACTTTGTTAACTACCTAGCATCCAAAGTGCTTCCACCAGATCTAACATACCAACAAAGGAAGAAGTTCTCCCATGAACTCAAACAATACTATTGGGATGAACCCCTGCTATTTAAAAGAGGCGCCGATGGAATATTTCGTTGATGTGTCCCTGAATCGGAAGTAGCGGATATCATATCCCACTGCCATGCCACACCATATGGATGACATGCAAGTACGTCAAAAACATGCGCAAAGATATTACAGTCTGGCCTCTTTTGGCCAAACCTCTGGAAGGACGTCCACATTGCTATTATAAACTGTGACCAGTGTCAACGCACTGGGAACATTTCTAGATGCCACGAGATGTCACAAAGGGGAATATTAGAAGTTGAAGTCTTTGATATATGGGGAATTAATTTCCTGGGACCTTTTCCATCTTCCTTTGGAAATAGATACATACTTGTTGCAGTCGATTACGTATCAAAGTGGATAGAGGCGATAGCCTCTCCTACAAATGATGCACGAGTGGTGGTCAAACTTTGAAAAACATAATCTTTCCCAGATTCGGTGTACCAAGAATTGTCATTAGTGATGGAGGTTCCCATTTCATTTCAAATGTCTTCAGGAAACTATTGTTTAGATACGGAGTAAGACACCGAGTAGAAACACCCTACCATCCTCAAACAAGCGGACAAGTGGAGGTGTCAAATAGGGAGATCAAGCAAATTTTAGAAAAAACGGTTGCGATCTCTAGGAAAGATTGGTCTACTAAACTTCATGAAGCTCTGTGGGCGTACAGAACAGCTTACAATACCCCTATAGGAACCACACCCTACAAACTGGTTTATGTAAAATCATGCCATCTTCACGAGGAACTTGAGCACAAAGCTTATTGGGCCATTAAGACCTTGAATATGAACTATAAAGGAGTCGGAGAGAAAAGGATTTTGGATATCCATAAACTAGAGGAACTAAGACTAGACACATATGAAAATTCCCAAATATACAAAGAAAGATTCAAGAAATGGCATGATAAGAGGATACCAAAGAAGGAGTTTAATGAAGGAGATATAGTTCTTCTATTTAACTCTAGACTTAAACTTTTTCCTGGAAAATTGCGTTCTAGGTGGTCCGATCCTTTTGAATTTACAAAGGTGTTGCAGAGTGGAACAGTTGAAAATTAAAGGAAAGTAGAATGAGACGTTCATTGTGAACAGCCAAAGACTCAAACAATACCACTCAGTCGAAAACAAGGAATTCTGCATATACTGCAAGTTGGAAGAGCCTCCCGCTCTTCCTAACTAAGGGCACCTTTTTCAAATCTAATGTCAAGCTTCCGACATTAAACAGAGTGCTTCGTGGGAGCTAAACCACGATCTTTTGTTCTTGCTTTTTATCTTGTTAGTTTTAGGACATTGTATGCATGATTAGTGTAGAACTTTTCCTAATAACGTATTATTTTCTTTTGATCTCCAGGATAACCCTCTCTAAGATACCTTTGACCTAAGACCATGTAGAAATTTGAGAACCATATTGTCACCTTCAGGAATGATGTCCAGAGACGTCGATTTGAGGCTTTGTCTCAAAGAGATTTTGGTCTGTCCATCTACCCTGACAACTCTACTATGCAAACCCTTAGTTTCCAGGACAACATTGTTTACCTTATGAGCCAAATAGGTTGGACCCACTTTAGCTTAGAAAAGAAGCTCAACACCTACCGTAACATGACTCTGGAGCTCCTCAGCTCTCTTTTCTTCGACCCCGAACGTGGTTTCGGTTTTGGCCGTGGACTGGATACTTTCAGGTTGTTTGGAAACAATTATAAGTTCACACAACACGAATTTGCTGACTTATTGGGCTTTCCTAATGAGCTCGATGTTGTAACCAAGACTCCTTTTGATGCCTTTACTAGTTTTGATCTCCGATAATTTTGGGGTACCTTAACTGGAAATAGGAATGTTGAACCCGATGTTATGTTCTCTGAGAGCATCCACAACCCAGGATGGCGATACTTTCATAAGATTATTGCTCACACTTTCTTTGGCAAGGAAGAGAACATCACCTCAGTGTCTATGGATGAGCTGTATATCATGCTTTGTGCATCCCAAGGAAAACCTGTCAATGATGCCCCGTTCCTGCTTGCAAATTTTAGCCGTCTTGCTCGTGATTCTTTTGAGCCAATCTTAATAGGCGGGTTGGTAACGATGATTGCTGATGCAATTGGAATGAGGTATCATCTGAATCGTTCCTTTACTTTCAGTGACATCCGTTTGATGGACATTAACTTTTTTTTCAATCGGCAAATGATTGCAAATCTTGGCCCTGTTGAATTTGAGCTTCTTATTAATAATGTTGTTGTTCGTACTTTTACCCTACCCAACCATGAGAAAACAAGTGTGCACAACAAGAATAACTGGCTTTATGACTTGGAAGTCCCCGATGAGTTTCTGACTCCACCTGACTCGCCTCAAGCTTACGAGAACCGTGACACTATTATGTTTGCCTCTGCCACTCAAAGTTCTGAGGTTAATCTTGCTGATCCGTCTGTCAATGTAGATGCAACTATTAACTATATCCAGTCCGAATTAGATTTCATTTGGAACGAGATTTCGTCCCTCATAATCGATTTCATTGGAATTATGGATGTTGTCCATGAGGAGTTGGACCACTTGTTCCAGATGGTCTATTCCACTGCACAACACCACGAATGACTGCCAAGACGCGGCTTTTTCCCTATTTTTCTTAGGATAGTTTATTTCTCTGTATAGTGTTTCCCATTCCTGTATTGTCTGTACTGCTAATTTTTCATTCCACTGTTTATCGTCGGAATGTCGACACATAGTTGTAATATACTTCAGTTTTGTTTAATGCAAGTTTTCTTTTTCTTTAAGTACTTTTGGTTTTAGCTTTCTAAAGCCTTTTTAATTTCTTTTAGTGTAGCATTTTAATGTGTGTAAGTGAAAAAAAGAAAAACACCAAAAATATGTCGGCAAAACAGCATTCTGCCAAGCCAGAACCAACAACCCGTGCCTGAGGCAAATGGCGGTCGCCGTGAGCCTAATGGCACTCGCAGTTTGGTCCTGGGGGCAGAACTTTTTTTAAAATTTAAAAATACGTTTTGCCTCTTCTTTTCTTCACTCTTACCACCCTTGCATATTCCCAATACAATAATAATCACCCCACAACCTCCTCATTACCCCATATTAACTTCTGACCACCCAACTTCTCTATTCAACCCTTATTTAAACCCTCCAACTTCACCCTCTCCATCATCACTCTCAAAATCCATTTTCCATTCTTGCACCCATCTTAGAAACCCAAATAAATAATAATTATGGAAGCCAATTAGGAAATCAATTACATGGACATCGAGTTCCCCGAAGGAGTGCTCGGAAACACCATGCACGCGAACTTTCACCGACTCTCTAAGAGAACAGTCTATGCAACACGGTATCCTAACCCGGACACTCTTCGCACCTTGGTGTTGCACCCCAAAATTTGACCAACAATTATTTATTCACTGAGTGTTTGAAAGGTGATACCTTCATCAGAAAGTTCAAGAGATCCTCAGAGGAATTGGTTGAAACCAGGGTGGTGTGCTTCATAGCTTGAGAGTTGTGGGTGCTCCTCAGATGATTCTGAGACTTTGAGAATGAACTAGATGTTTTGAGAAAGCCTATGAGATGTCTTGATAGCCATCATGAAGCCCATAGAAGTCATTATGCAAGAGTTCAGAGGATTCAACCATGAGTGGTAGAATTAGGGTTTTGACTGGGTCAACCCTAGGGTAACTGAAAATTTGGAGAAGGTTGAGACCTAATCCAAGGGCCATGAGATCATGGAATGATGTATGGAGATGTTATAGAGATGATTCCTAGGATAACTCATCATGATTGAAGAGTTTGAGAAGTTTTGAGTTAGGGTTTCCAAGGAGTGTCAGTGGAAAAACCCTAATTTGATCCCTATCTTCCAGGCAGTTTTAGCTCTAGATGTGATTGATATCTCATCTTCCCCACAACATGAATGTTGTAGAGCTTGTTCTTAGCTTTAATTTGAGTGGTGGAAGTCCTTGATAGGAGTTACAGAGCTCAAGTTATGGTTTTGACAAATTACAGGTCAGCAGAGGTATGTGAATCTGGGTCCTTGAAAGTCACCCAACTTGCAGACAACTTTTTCCCTAGTAGGATGATTCCTATGATCTCTTGGTCAACATGAATGTTGGAGTGCATCTTCTTAGCTTTAATTTGAGTGGTAGAAGTCCTTGATAGGATTTGTAGAACTCAACTTATGGTTTGAACAAGACAGGGGTATTTTGGTCATTTGTCAGTTATAGGTCATTTTTAAGCAAAGGCCATATCTCCTATTTCCAAGCCTCAAATGGAAAAACTCAAAACATGAAAGTTGTTCAAAATGTGATTTTAAGTCTAGAAAGAAGGTCATGAATTGTTGGAAAAGCTCATAGCATGGATTTGCATGATTGGTCAAAAATGAACTAAAAATGGCTTATAAGTTTGAAAAGTTGAAATTGGAAATTGGTTTGGAAGATCCACAAATCCAAAATAGGTCATCCAATATATCATTTTGATTGGAAACATCATCTTGAGAACATTGGTTCAAATAGAATTTTGATTTAAGGCTTTAAAATGGGGGTTGCTTTGAAAACTTGTTACTTGAAAAAGAAGGCAACTTGAGAAATCTTAACACAAGGCAAAACCAAGGCTTGTAATTGTGCACTCCTTCTCAATATCTCATGTAAAGATATTTTAAGACCACATTGCAGGGCATAAGGCATGATATGTGAGATTTTCAACTTGTCCCCACATGAGATTTTCAAGAACTTTCCACCATATTCTAGATGAATCTAGAAGTGTCTAATGATCATTATATAAAGGAGGCATCATAGATTGGTCAAGGTTGGTGAAACTTGGTGAATTGAGCAGAGAGGAGAGAGATTCGAGCTAGGGTTTCAAGGTGCTCCATTATTGCATTTCAAGATCAAAGTCATTGTTGCAAGCTTCCTCATCCAAGAATTGTGCAAACAGAAAGTTTATCTTCATTGGAGGATCATTGTGGAAGAGAATCAAGCTTGGAATCGTGCCCTAGCATCACATACCATCATCACTTGACAGGTTCTTTCTCTTCTCTCTTTCACCTTAATTATGCATAGATAGATCACATGTTAGGTTTAGAATGACTAGGCTAGACTAGGTGATGAAATTCTGAGAGTTTGAGAGCTCTGTATGTAGATCCATAACAGGTGCAAGATTCTTTAGGTTGCAAGAACAGACTGTGTATTAGGTTTTAATGATCGTGCTAGGGTTTAGTGTGACTAGGGTAGCATAAAGAACACCCTCAGGCCATTAGATTGAAGCTTTGACATGATTGATCTCAGAGATCCATGGTGGAACCCAAGTCTTTAAGCTTTCTGTTAGAGTGACTCAAAGAGAATTAGGAAAAAGTACACGTGCAGTCTTGTTCCTCTTAATTAGTAGAACAATTTTGGTGTTGGAATTTTAGGATTTCATGGACTGGTTAGAGAGAACGAGTGAGGGGAAAGCTTGTGCATGGAGCTGCGTTTTGAGTGAAACCCTAGAAATATTTTGGGGACGATGAACTCCCACCGTAGGATCCTTTCATTTTTCTTGACCAATTAATCTAATCGTGTGGCTCCAATTGAAAGTTCAAAAACGGAGGGAAAAATAAGAGTGAAACGGTGCGTTTGAGTTAGTGAAGGGAAATGGGCCCAGACTCAAATTGCTATACAAACACCCTGTTTGAAGCCCAATGACTTTAACACGTGGAATAACTGCCGTTCTCACCCCCTACACGCCTTTCTCTATTTCTTGTCTTTTTCTGACTAATTGGGCTCAGATCCAATCCACTAATCACACCTCCACATTAGGCCCATTAGGAGATGCAAGAGGAATAGCTTGCTGAACATCCCCCCCCACGTGTTTTTGGTTTTATTTTTCTGATTAGCACGCTGGGCCTAAGCCAATTGATTTTCGCACCCCTGATTCTGGCCCACTATGGATATCAACTAGCGAGCCCTGCTACTCGCACCCCCTCCCCTTTAATTGTTTTATTTTCTTTTTAATTCTTTTAATATTTTTCTTGCATTTGTAAAATTCATAAAAAATAGAGAATTTAATATTTTTCAATTCTTGTTTTTTTCATGTGTTAATAAATCTGTCTAGAAAATTATAAATAAATAAAATCTCCATTTTATTTTCTTTTCATATTTTTAATAGAATTTTCTTTTAAATAGCTTTTTAATATGTTTAATTTTGTATATGATTTTGTAGATTTTCTTTTAGGACCTTCCTTTAGTCTTTTTAATCCATTCTTTTTTGTGTAATTAGATATTGAACCATAGCTCCCCATAGGATTTAATTCTTGATTTTTAGATTAAATTTGATTAGTTTAGTTAGGTTAGCCTTAGGATAGTCTAATTAGGGTTTAGGTTGTGCATAGGTGAAGGAATCCATTTTCTTTAGATAGTTTTGTCTTGATTTTTGGGAAAGGGCATATGTGGATGTTAGGGGTGGATGTTGTAGCCCCTTGTGAATAATGGATAGATTTTTCCCCCTTGGTTTAGTATTTTTAGGTATTTTCTGAAGTTGCCTGATAATCTTGTATGTGTTGTGGTTATCTGTTCATCTCTGGGGGTTGTTTTTGGGGAATTTGTTGTGGGGCTTGTGTTGTCTTGAAGATCTTGTTGGAGAGCATCATGAAGAGAAGATTGAAGATCAAGGTTCAGAGACCCAGAGCTTGGCTTTTTCCCTGTCTGTGAGGTTTGAGATCCTGAAGTTTGAAGGAAGTTCATGGTACTTTCTTGAGGAAGGCACTATGAATGACTTTCATTCTTTCTTCTCACCTCTTTCTTAAGTATCCAATGATGTTGGAGCCAACTTGTGAGTTTAATTTCTCCTGAGGAGGAATGTAAACTGATCACATGTTGTTGAGCCACATGGGATACGACTCCTAAGTGGAAGCCTCCTAGTACTTTCCTGAGGAAGGTCCTATGGGTCTATTCACTTAGTTCCATTAGTTTATCTAGGATTTCTCAAGTATCCAATGATGTCGGAGCCAACTTGTGAGTTTAATTTCTCCTGAGGAGGAATGTAAACTGATCACAGTTGTTGAGCCACATAGGATACAACTCCTAAGTGGAAGTCTCCTAGTACTTTCCTGAGGAAGGTCCTATGGGTCTATTCACTTAGTTCCACTAGTTCAGATAGGATTTCCTAAATATCCAATGATGTTGGAGCCTGCTTGTGAGTTTAGTTTCTCCTGAGGAGGAATGTAAACTGATCACAGTGGTTGAGCCACGTAGGATATGACTCCTGAGTATACACCTCCTAGTGCTTTCCTGAGGAAGACACTATGAGTCTGCTTACTTAGCTCCCTTTCTTTGGTAAGCTTGTTTTGAAGCTTGAAGATTGGGATTGTTTTCTCTTTTGGTTAGGTTTTGCTTTAGGGCTTTGCTTTCATTTTGATTCAGATGTTGTGTTAGGGTTAGGATTAGAGAGTAGATCCTTTCTTTCTCAAGTTTGTGTTTTGTTGGCCTGATGGCAACTTCATTTCCCTTATCTGTTATTGCTTGATAGCATGTTGTTTATCTTCAGTATGATTACTGTTATTTCATGACTGGCTTGAGGTCGAGACGAGCTTGTGGAGGCTGAAGCCCCACACACATTTCCTCCCTCACTTGCATTGCATGCATTTTACTGTTAAAGCTGATGCTTTTGTCTGTTTTGGTGTATCATTGACATGATCCCTTAGGACTCTCATTTCCTCTGATGAGGATTTGATGATAGACTTTTAGGTTGAAACCTATGCATGACAACTTCTAGGAGTTCCCTGTCCAAACCTCAACCATAGGATGAATCCATGGCATGACAACAGTAGGACTTGATAGTCTCCCTCCTAGTTGGGCCTGCTCTCTTCTCATCTCAAAGCAGTTTAAGATACAGTAATCATGAATGATTTCTTTCGTACGTTACGAGCCTTAAGCCATCTGAGGATAGATGTTTAGTATGGTACCCTTTGGGTGACATGCGACGCATTCACTCTCAGGTCATAGTCTCTAGTGCGGTTGAGATCGCAAATAAAAAACGCTTCTTTCAGGAGATAACCCGTAGTTTCCCGAACTACGTTTGCTCTGATCTTCCATGTTGTGTGGAAGTACGTAGGCATAGGATGCGACATCCTAGCGAGCAACCTCTCCCCACCTTTCCCCGTAATCCTTCGTAGGTCGAACTACGTTGACTCTGATTTCTCATTCTCTGATGAGAATACGTAGGCATGAAGTGCGACGCTTTGCCGAGTCATTTTTCTTTTCTTTTTCAGTCAGCCTTGATAGGTAGATAGAATAAAACCAACCCGTCCAAGTAAACAAACAAGCGTGGATCCCGTCGAGTACGACGGACGTGAGGGGTGCTAATACCTTCCCCTTGCGTAACCGACTCCCGAACCCAGACAATGGTTGCGACGACCTTGTCTTACCCTTTTTTCGTCAGGTTTTTCCGATCGTTTCCTTTCCCGCTCTGAGGGATAAATAACGAAAGGTGGCGACTCTTCTGTCATGCCGGCACCTTATTTTTGCGCAAGCGACAGCTGGCGACTCTGCTGGGGACCGAACCCAGAATCTCTAGTTCTGGTTCCCTATGAGAGTCAATCCTATCGTTTGAGTGTTTGCTTGTTGGGTTGCGTTTATTTATCGCATCTTTACTTCCCGCACTTTTACTTCCCGCATTTTATTTCCCGCATTTTATTTCCAGTTTGATATGATTATCTGTGCTGCTGTGGGAGAGGGATGTTACTGTGAGTGAAAAGCCGGACCTGGGCTTTGAGTACACACCTAGATATAGTTGCGGAGAAGTAGTAGACGAACCTGTCTGCTGAGCAGGCACAGTTCCCTACGAAAATCTGCGCTCAGACGAGATTCTTGCAGAGGTGCTCCTTTCCGGTCCTGAGGATCTGAGGGGAGTCCAGACGTGAGGATTGTCGACTCTGGGGACCGATCATTTGGAAGTCAGCTAAGTGAGGCCTCTTCATGACTTGATGATGCCACTCCTTCTGGGAATCGTATCGTCACTCATGAAAGTCTGTGACGCTGATGACCGCATAGGATGTCGTACCTTTGTCCGTGGATTAGGTCCATACCTGTGAGTGGGGTTGGGATATTGCAGGAAACTTTGACCTCCAGACTATCTGGTTTTCTTGACAGTGAATCAGTTATGTTGGGTTCTCAGTTGCAGATATGTTCTTGATAGAGCAAGGGTTTGATCAGAGGATCTTATCATCGGGTGTTTGTCTGTTCTTGATAGAGCAGGCTTTGATCAGTGTATTATCAGCAGTGGTTTGTTCCGGATAGAGCAGATTTTGAGTGGGGTCTGAAGATCTCATCGGCAGTTGTTGTTTGTTCTTGATAGGGCAGATTTTGAGTGGGGTCTGAAGATCTCATCGGCAGTTGTTGTTTGTTCTTGATAGGGAAGATTTTGAGTGGGGTCTGAAGATCTCATCGGCAGTTGTTGTTTGTTCTTGATAGGGCAGATTTTGAGTGGGGTCTGAGGATCTCATCAGCAGCTGTGTGTTTGTTCCGGATAGGGCAGATTTTTGATTTGGGGTCTGAAGACTTCATCAACAGATGTTCCTTGATCTTGCACCTGGGGTCTTTATTATCAGGCACTACTCTTGACAGGGCGGGATTTTGATCTCGATCCTATTAGATGGTTATTCTCAGCAGATCAGATCAGTGGTTTTACACCAGGGTTTCCTTCTCATCAGTGACTGTTGATACCGAATCTCCACAGCAGCCACCTGGATATATTGTTGCATGCATGCATTTTGCATTAGATTGCATAATCATTCGCATTCCATTAGCGTGTGTCTGTGACAGGTACCGTTTCTCCGATCCAGGATCTCTCGCCTCTTATTGTGTTACTGCAGCCTCTCTCAGGAAGACTGATGCGTACGAGTTCTCGGTCCTTGATGTGTCGAATCTGACTATTGCTGATACCATGTGTGAGATTGCTGTTTCCGTGATTGGGCCCAGATTCCTCTCCTTATTATTGTCAGCACTGGTACTAGGGCGCCAGGATCGGAGGAAATCTCTCAAGCGCACAGACACACGCATGCATCTGCATAAAGCATTTTGCATGACATACATTTTGTGGCTTTCCCTAACCTTTAATGTTGACAGGTTTTTCAGGTACTCAGGTTCCGAGCTGCTTTCGATCTCCAGGATTGATCAAAGACTCATCCACCGCTACTCAACTCGCGCCAATCAGACAAGGATAATGGATCAGGTACAGTCAGATGTTCAAGAGCTTCGTGAACGGATGGATCGTTTTATGGAGCTGATGCAAGTGGTCGCGAATGGGCAAGACCAGCTACGTACTTTGGTTCAACCCCTCATTTCCAGGGTTGACAGTAATGGAATACTTCACGGCGGGGCCGTGCCCACTCCTCCTCCAGGGGATACTTCACAGAACGTTGTTCCTGCTACCGGGGGCAACGGCAGTGCTAACGGCAATCTGATGACTAATCTCAGACTCAACGCGGCTGGCGTCGGCAATGGTAATTTGGGAGCCAATGTTAACATAGGGCCGGTCAACGGCAACGCTGGTGCAGGAAATCTGGTGGTGCCTCAACCGTGGCTGGAGGACCATCAGGATGACATATTCTCTCAGAGAGGTGTAGAGGCAGAGTTGAATGCTGAGGCTCGACTCAGGTTCAAGGCGCTGGAAGACAAGATGAGAAACATAGAAAATCAGAACACATTGGGCGTTGACATGTCCAACCTCGGGTTGATTGCTGACTTTAAAGTACCTCACAAGTTTAAGGTGCCTACCTTTGAGAAGTATAAGGGTACTACTTGCCCCCGGGTCCACCTCCGATCTTATTATAGAAAGATGTCCGCTTATTCTGACGATGAGAAGCTGCTGATGCACTTCTTTCAGGATAGTCTTTCTGGTCCATCGCTCGAATGGTATATGGGTTTGGAGCCCGCTACTGTGCGCACCTGGAAAGATCTTGCAGAAGCGTTTGTTCTCCACTATCAATACAATAGCGACTTGGCTCCCAACCGAGTTCAGCTTCAGAATCTCTCACAGCGGAACAATGAAAGCTTCAAAGAGTACGCCCAGCGGTGGCGTGAATTGGCTGCTCGGGTTCAACCGCCGATGGTTGAGCGTGAGCTAGTGCAAATGTTCGTGGCTACCCTTCCTGGAATCTATTATGAAAAGCTGGTCAGTGGCATGTCTGGAACATTCTCGGCTCTCATCACTTTGGGCGAGCATGTTGAGAACGGTATAAAGATCGGAAAAATTCAGGGCGAATCATCCTCAGTTGGAGGAGGTAGTAAGAAACCCTATACTGGCAAGCGTCGAGAGGGAGATGCCAGTGCTGTCACTAATGCTAGGAGAAAGGGCAAGGGCCCTCAGCCTCAGATTGCTAGCATAAACATTCCAGCTGCTCCACCGCAGCCGCAGCAGCAGCAACCTCAGCAGCAGAATAATCAGGGGTATAAAAGATATCAGAATCGGGCTCCTCTGGCAAGCCGTCATTTTGATACTCCACCTATGTCGTATGCACAGCTCTTGCAAACGTTGCTTCAGCTCCAATTAGTTCAAAAGAGGACGTTGGCTCCCTTAACAGGAGCACCACCACCGGGGTATGACGCCAGTGCTACTTGTGAGTTCCATACTGGGGCGCCAGGCCATACGGTTGAGAATTGTAAAGCTTTTAAGCACAGAGTCCAGGACTTGGTGGACGCCAAGGTTATCAACTTTTCTGACAACGTGCCCAACGTTACCAAGAACCCAATGCCTCATCATAAGGGGGGCGGGGTGAATGCTGTTATCACTGAGGAGAGTTCAGACTTGCTGACTGATGTCAAAGATTTGAAGACGCCGTTGAGTTTTGTCAAGGCTAAGTTGCTGAAGAAGGGCTTCTTCCCTGGATGCGGAGAGTTATGTATGGCTTGTGCTACACTTCCTGATGGGTGTGAGCAGCTGATCAAAGGTATCCAAAGTCTGATGTCCGAGGGTATTTTGCAATTCAGCCGGAGCGTTGAGAGTGCATCAGGGGAAGTCATGCTGAAGCAGGCAGACGAAGTTGCTACCATTACTATTCCTCGTCACCCTATTACTATTTCTGCGCCCCGTCCGCCTACTATCACCATCACTAGGGCCGGACCAATCCCATTCGAGAGTACTAATGCCGTTCCATGGCATTACGGCGCCGAGGTTTACTGCAATGGTCAGAAGATAGAACTAGAGCCATTCGGATCAACTGTGCAGAATCTTACTGAAGTCAGTGGTATCACTAGGAGCGGTAGAGTGTTTGCGCCAGCGGAGGTTGCAGCAGAGAAAGTGGTCCGGGCTGACGCTGTGGATAAGGGTAAAGGTAAAGCTGTTGAGGAGGTCCCTGTAGGGGCAGAGAAAGACTTGCTGGTTAAAGATGCTGAAGAGTTCATGCGACTAATCAAGAAGAGTGACTACAAAATTGTAGATCATCTTCATCAAACTCCGTCAAAGATCTCGATTCTTAACCTGTTGCTGTGTTCTGAAGCGCACCGCAACGCATTACTAAAGGTATTGAATGCTGCATACGTGCCGCAGGAGATATCAGTAAATCAACTCGAGGAGGTGGTGGCCCATGTTAATGCTGGTAATGGGCTGGGATTTACAGATCTGGAGCTGACTCCTAAGGGAAGAGATCACAACAGCGCCTTGCACGTCTCAATAGAGTGCAGAGGCACGATTATGTCACATGTCCTGGTGGATACGGGTTCCTCGCTTAATGTGCTTCCGAAGAAGGCACTGATGAAGTTGGATACCCGTGGACTACTTTGCACGCCCAGTGATCTGGTCGTGAAAGCCTTTGATGGGACCAAGCGCCACGTCTTCGGAGAGTTGACCCTGCCAATTCAAGTTGGTCCAGAGACGTTCAATACGGTTTTCTATATCATGGATATCATGCCCGCCTATAGTTGCCTCTTAGGTCGGCCATGGATCCATTCTGCTGGTGCCGTGACGTCCACGCTGCATCAGAAGCTTAAGTATGCTGTTGGGGGCAGCATAGTAACAGTCTGTGGTGAGGAGGACATCATGGTGAGCCACCTGTCGTCCTTTAAGTATGTCGAAATGGATGGCGAGATCCATGAGACTCTCTGCCAAGCTTTTGAAACCGTCAAGGTGAAAGAGGTAGCTCCCGTCGTCGCAGAGAAGCAGGAGATGAATCTCTCCTCGTTTAAGGAAGCTAGGGCCGTTGTCGAAGCCGGTTCCACCCCAGGCTGGGGGCATGTCTTGGATATACCAATCAAGCAGGATAAGTTTGGATTGGGATATTCTCCTGGAGCTGAGGCTTCATCTTCTTCTGGCAGCTCATCTCGTGGGAAAGGGCCGATCCTATTCACCAAGGGGGGAGTAATTTTCGAGAGCATCAACGTTGCGTCGGAGGACAGTGGAGACAGTGATTGCGATCTTGACGCCTGGATTCAACCAAGCAAGCCGGGCGAGCGCCTCCACAACTGGACCATCAAGGAGATTATCAAGCTGACAAGTGAAGAGTAATGATTTGCTTTTTACAATCTTTGTACAACCCTATGTCCTGCCCGGGGCATAGTGGTTTTACTGTCAGGGCCTTGTTGGATTATGTGTGTGCATTTTGTTAATAAATAAAAGGCGTTTTCTTCGTAATCAAATATTGTGTTCTCTGTTATTCCTGTTTTATGTTTATTTCGAAAAATAGCAAAATGGCAACGAGGTTCGTGCTAACCTGCATATTCTTGCTTTAAACTTAACCCTTGTTATTGCAGGATCCACGTAACAGACGACATCGACTCTGGACCCTCTACGGCTCACTACGACTTTGATTGCCCGATCTATCAAGCCGAGGATGAGATTGATGAAGACGAGGACCTTCTGGAAGAATTGGCCCGCTTGTTGAGACAAGAGGAGAAGGTTATTCTGCCTCACGAGGAGGATGTTGAGATCGTAAATCTGGGTTCTGAGGAGCTCGTCAGAAATGTCAGAGTAGGGGCTGCGTTGCAGAATGATGTCAAGCATAGACTGGTCGAGATGCTTCGAGAGTATAGTGACGTCTTTGCTTGGTCATATGAGGATATGCCCGGACTTGACACTGATATTGTGGTTCATCGCTTGCCGTTGCGAGAAGATTGCCCTCCAGTCAAGCAGAAGCTTAGGAGGACGAGACCAGACATGGCTGTAAAAATCAAGGAAGAAGTCCAGAAGCAGTTGGACGCAGGATTTCTAGCCGTTACCACTTACCCTCCGTGGGTCGCCAACATAGTACCGGTACCGAAGAAGGACGGTAAGGTGCGTATGTGCATCGATTATCGGGATTTGAATAGGGCGAGCCCTAAGGATGATTTCCCGTTGCCTCATATCGATGTATTGGTCGACAATACAGCCCAGTTTTCCGTGTTTTCGTTCATGGATGGCTTCTCCGGTTACAATCAGATTAAGATGGCACCGGAGGACATGGAGAAAACAACGTTTATTACCCCCTGGGGAACATTCTGCTACAAGGTAATGCCCTTCGGTCTGAAGAACGCAGGGGCCACTTACCAGCGAGCAATGGTAACTTTGTTTCATGATATGATTCATCATGAGATCGAGGTCTATGTTGATGACATGATTGCAAAGTCCCAAACGGAGGAAGAGCATCTGGTCAATTTGTTGAAACTGTTTGAGAGGCTTAGGAAGTTCAGGCTGAGGCTGAATCCTAACAAGTGCACTTTCGGAGTGCGGTCCGGAAAGTTATTGGGGTTTATCGTTAGTGAACGAGGTATTGAAGTTGATCCTGCGAAAATAAAAGCTATTCAAGAAATGCCAGCGCCGAGAACAGAGAAAGAAGTTCGTGGTTTCCTGGGCCGAATAAACTACATTGCAAGGTTTATCTCTCAGCTCACGACCACTTGTGAACCGATGTTCAAACTGTTAAAGAAAAATCAGGCGATTACTTGGAATGAGGATTGCCAAAAGGCATTCGACAAAATAAAGCAGTATCTTCAAGAACCTCCAATCTTGATACCCCCAATGGCTGGACGGCCATTAATCATGTACCTGACGGTTCTGGAGAATAGTATGGGGTGTGTTCTCGGTCAGCACGACGAGACGGGCAGAAAAGAGCATGCCATTTATTATTTGAGTAAAAAGTTCACTGAGTGTGAATCTCGATACTCGATGCTGGAGAAGACGTGTTGTGCATTAGCTTGGGCTGCCAAACGTCTACGACAGTATATGCTCAACCACACCACTATGCTAATTTCGAAGATGGATCCGATCAAGTACGTCTTCGAGAAGCAGGCTCTTTCGGGCAGGATTGCCCGATGGCAAATGGTGTTAACAGAATATGATATTCAGTACGTCTCCCAAAAAGCCATTAAGGGAAGCGTATTGTCTGATTACCTTGCCGAACAGCCAATCGAAGACTACCAGCCAATGAAGTTCGAATTCCCTGACAAGGATATTATGTTTCTCAAAGCGAAGGATTGCGATGAGCCATTGCCCGATGAGGGGCCAGATAGGAAGTCTCAGTGGAAGTTGATATTCGACGGAGCGGTTAATTCCTACGGAAGTGGTATCGGGGCTATCATCACGACTCCTCACGGATCCCACATCCCTTTTACTGCGAGACTGACGTTTCCAGTTACCAACAACGAAGCAGAGTATGAGGCGTGTATTATGGGTTTAGAAGAGGCAATTGATTTGAGAATCAAGAATCTAGACATATATGGTGACTCAGCGCTTGTAATCAATCAGATTAAAGGGGAGTGGGAAACTCGTCAAGCGAATCTAGTGTCGTACATGAATTATGCCAGGAGGCTGCTTCCGTTCTTCGATCGAGTGGAGCTTCATCATGTACCCCGGGCTGAAAATCAAATGGCTGATGCCTTAGCCACGTTGGCTTCAATATATAAAGTCAATTATTGGAATGAGGCTCCAAGAATTGTACTTTCGCGTCTTGATAGACCAGCATTTGTGTTTGCAATCGAGGATGCCAACGACGGCAAGCCATGGTTCCACGACATCCAGACCTTCCTTATGACCAAGGAGTACCCTGCGGGTGCGTCAACCCAGGATAAGAAGACTCTAAGGAGGCTATCTGGAAACTTTTATCTCAATCCTGATGGAGTGCTGTATAAACGAAACCATGATCTCGTGCTACTCAGATGTGTAGATGAGAAAGAAGCAGGTATGCTCATGGAAGAAGTCCATGAGGGCACATTTGGTACGCACGCCGGCGGGCATGCCATGACAAGAAAGATCCTGAGAGCAGGATATTACTGGCTGACTATGGAGTCGGATTGCTTCGGATTCGCGAAGAAATGTCATAAGTGCCAGATTTATGCTGATAAAGTTCATGTGCCGTCGTGCCCATTGAATGTCATGTCCTCCCCTTGGCCGTTCTCCATGTGGGGCATCGACATGATAGGCAAGATCGAGCCCACTGCATCCAATGGTCATCGTTTTATTCTGGTAGCTATCGACTACTTCACCAAATGGGTGGAGGCAGCCTCGTACGCTAATGTGACCAAGCAGGTGGTAGCTAAATTCATAAAGAGGGACATCATCTGTCGCTATGGAATTCCCGAGCGGATCATTACTGATAATGGTTCGAATTTGAATAATAAGATGATGAAGGAGCTGTGCCAGAGCTTCAAGATTGAACACCACAACTCATCTCCTTACCGGCCGAAGATGAACGGCGCTGTTGAAGCGGCCAACAAGAACATCAAGAAGATTGTTCAGAAGATGGTTGTGACGTATAAAGATTGGCACGAGATGTTGCCGTTTGCCTTGCACGGTTATCGTACTACGGTGCGTACGTCGACCGGGGCAACTCCTTTCTCCTTGGTGTACGGTATGGAAGCTGTCCTACCGTTAGAAGTGGAGATTCCTTCTTTACGGGTTTTGGTTGATGTGAAACTCGACGAGGCAGAATGGATTACGAATCGTTTGAACCAACTCAGCCTGATGGACGAGAAGAGGTTAGCATCGATTGCATTTGGTCGTCTGTACCAAAGCCGAATGAAGAAAGCTTATGATAAGAAGGTGCGGCCTAGAAGCTTTCAGACGGGTGATCTCGTCCTGAGGAAAATTCTTCCGCCACACTCCGATCACCAGGGCAAATGGACTCCGAATTACGAAGGGCCGTATGTCGTCAGCAAGGTCTTCTCAGGAGGAGCTTTGTTGTTATCCACGATGGATGGTGAAGATTTTGCATCCCCGGTGAACGCGGACGCAGTTAAAAAATACTTTGCTGGAAAGAGACCCGCTGGACAAAAAAAAAGAAAGAGTCCAGGCAAAAAAGGGGCATCCCGGCGAACCAAAAACAGAATAAAAGGTTCGGGCAAAAATTAGGGATATATTGAAAAAATGTACACCCGCGAAGTCGAAAACCTACACTGGGCGGCTTCGGCAAAAAAGGGTATCCCGGTGAACTGAAAACCCGTAAAGGGCGGTTCACGCAAAAGTTAGGGATTTAAATAAGCAAATGACTGCGTTCCGCGTATGGACTTTCATTGTTTAGTGGTTTGGAGGACCTGAGGGCCGTTTATCTGAATCAATCTCTTCCGAAGCCGAAGCATCGGAGAAGTATCGAAGTCGAGTGGGTCTTAGAGGGATCAACTCATGGTGTTCGTCTTCGCCTCGATTGCCGACATTTGTATATACTGATGTATATTTATGTTTTCTTTTGCGCAACTTCCTCATTCCAGGAGCTTGCCCCTATTGTAAAACATTTTTTGCCCATTCAGGGGTTCACCATCAATAAAATGCACATTATTCAGCAATTCTGCTTGTCTGTTTAGCATTTATCTGTTTTGTTTGCGAATGAAAACGCCGATGTTTTTAATAAAATGCGCATACATAAACTTACGGGCCTAGGCCCATTGACTGTTAAAACGATTGATTAACTGAATATTGTCACAAGATAATAACCTGGATAGGCCCCTTTGAGGAGAGTATCTTGTCTGTTTGTTTGTGTTGTTGCAGGTGTAGCACTTTCCAGAAGATGTGTCGTGTGCATCCCCGAAGCGGGGCGAGTCCTCCTTCTCCAGCAGAGTTCAGTAGTCTCTCCTCCGCAGAATCTGAACGCAGGATAGTGAGCATTGATATGTCTCCCCAGGTAGAGATGATTCTCTCCCCCAAGCAGGCGCATCCAGAAGGAACGTCTCCTCATCAGCTGAGTCAAGCACCGAAGAATGGTGTCTTCCCCAGCACCGGGTCACAAGTGCAGATTTCATAGAAATGTTTGGGTTCCGAAGTTCGTGTTTCCCCCAGTAAGGTCGCCGCAGCAGATGTCTCCCCCAACACCGGGTCATAAGTGCAGAAGTCGCAGGAAGCTATTCTTATGCCGAATTATGCAGTAGCTGATGGTGCCGGACTGAGGTCTTCAGCGGAGTTGAGATTCCCCACCAGAGTCATGCTCTCTCCTGAAGTTGGATGATTCCCTCTTCCCCAGTAGAGTGTTGGAACGGCTGATGTTGTATTCCCCGGCAGAGTTGTACTCTCCCCCGAAGTCAGATGATTCTTTCTTCCCCTGTGGAATCGAATTCCTCATCAGAGTCGTACTCTCCAGTGAAGTAGAATGATTTCTCTCCCCGGCTGAGTCCGCAGAAAAGCAGAATCCTTGGAAGTTGATCAGATCATGATCAATTTTCCCCAGCAGAGCATGGGGCAGCTAATGTTGTGTTTCCCCAGAGTCGCACTCTCTCCAGCGAAGCAGAATGATTTCTCCTTCCCCAGCCGAGTTTGCAGATGTCCAAGAGAGCCGAGTCCTTGGAAGTTGATCAGATCATGATTAATTTTCCCCAGTGAAGTGTTGAGCAGCTGAAGTTGTTTCCCCACAGAGTTGTTATCCCCAGAAGAGTAGCCGAGGCGGCCGCGCAGTTCATTCTCGCGATTGATATCAGCAGGTCCAAGTTCTCGTAGAGCTTCGTTCCCCTGCAGAAGTCAGCTGAAGTTGTTTTCCCCGCAGCGGTCAACCAGAAGATCAGTTCCCCAGACAGAGGCCGATTGATATTGGCGTGTTCACGTTCTCCTCAGCAGGATGATTCCTCTACCTGAGTTCTTGGCTCCTTGACAAAAGGGTTTCCTCCCCCCAGCATTTATTTTGCTGACGGGATCGCATCATTGTGCGTGACTGCATAGCATTTAACACTGCATAGCATTTAACGTTGCATAGCATTGTGCATGATTGCACAGCATTTGGCATAAACGCATATCATTCCCACCGTGTGGGGCATAACGCAGAAGCATATGCATCATAAGCACGATCTAGGTCACTATCATTCTTGCCTTACAGGTGTTCCACCAAGAGACCAGTTGCTCAGGACGATTCCTGATATTCTCTCTAACGAGGTCGTTGTCTTAAGATGATTCTTAAAGACCCCGGTGTAATCTCCACAGTCGCTCGCTCAAGATGATTTTTGAGACCCCCAGCGAAGTCTTCAGTTCGAGATGATTCTCGAATCCCTCAGCAGAGCCGTTTGCTTAAGATGATTCTTAAGACTTCAACGCAGGTTCCCGATTGGTTTGCTCAGGATGATTCTTGGGCTCCCCAGTAGCGTTCCCAGCAAGAGTTGCCCAGGAAGATTCCTGGAATGCCCAGCAGAATAAAAGTCTCCAGAAAGGTTATCAGTTTAGGATGATTCTTGAAGGTGCCCGACGGATTTGTTTGTTCAAGATGATTCTTGAAGCCCCTAGCAGCGTGATATGTCTGCTCCAACAGTGATGGCTAATCTGAAGATTGACTTCGTAAACGCCTGAGGGCGGTATCAGAAGGTTCCTGTGAGTTCAGATGTCCTTGTTGATGAATCAACGTGTGGCTGAAGACAAGGTTCCAAAGTTTATAGATATACCAAGATGATCCGTGTTGGTCTGAAGACCAAGTCAGTTGCCCTGAGGTGATGATTGATCGCGATCTAGTGAATAGTGTTTCTTCTGACTGAAGTCGAAGATGTTTCTCCAGCTGAAGCGGAGTTTTGCCTGAAGGCAAAGTGTTTGAATCCCCGTAGAGTCATGAATGGCTCAGGATACCATTTCTTTGACTGAAGTCACAGTTTTCCTAAGCTGAAGCGAAGGTGCCTGAGGGCAAGGTTATCCCCAAGGTCATGAATGACCTAGGATTCATTTTTCGGACTGAAGGCCGAAGTATATCCCTGACTGAAGTCTCGGATGCTCTATAGCAGAGGCGGAGTTGCCTGAAGGCATATCCATGTATCCTTGAAGGTCAAGGACCATTTCTTTAGACTGAAGTCGAAGATGCCTCCTGCAGAGTTGCCGACGGGCAAAGTTTACATCCTTGAAGGCCAAGGATGTTCTTTCTAGCTGAAGCTGGAATAGCCGACGGGCAGGGTTTCATCTATCTTCAGAAATACTTGAAGATTCTCCAGCGGATCTGGAGTGGCCAGGGGCCAGGGTTCCATCTATATTCAGAAGAACTTGAAGATTCTCCAGCGGATCTGGAGTGGCCAGGGGCCAGGGTTTCATGTATCTTTAATGTTGAAGTTCTACGGCGGGCAGTGTGCAGCAGTATTCCGATGTTCGTTATGGTTCTGAGGGTGAACCCCAGATCAGAGTGTGCTCGGTTAAGTCTCTCATTCCCAGCGGAGTAGTTTCAAATACGCAAGTGTACCTTTTGTTCCATTCACCAGGGGTGAACCCCAGGTCAGAGTTGTTCAGTATTGTATCTTCTCCAGCGGCGATGCGGGGAACTTTGTTCAGAGATGTATTTTCTCCAGCGGCGATGCGGAGTATTTTGTTCATTGTTGTATTTTCTCCAGCGGCGATGTTGGATATTTTGGTGATTCAGGTTTAGGTCTCCAGCGGCGATGTTGGGCGCTTGTTTCCCCGAGTTATGGTTGTTCGTGACGGCGATGTCAGGTGGTTTAGTCTTCCAGCGGCGATGTTGGGTGTTGTGGTTGTCTGAAGGCAATATCAGAAGAAGTTGACATGGATAACTGGCGGCGATGTCAGGTCGATATTTCTCCAGCTAGTTGTGGAGTAGCTAGTATTGCAGTATTCAAAGATTTGTTCCCCGCAGAGTACCGTGTGCTCGTGCAGTTGGCAAATTTTCGGGTTTACCGATATTCAACCGTCTCGTACCTAGATTGGTTGAGAGCCGTTCGCTTCTCACCCAGTCAGGTTCAAGCCGTTTGAATAGGGGCAGCTGTTGCACCCCAAAATTTGACCAACAATTATTTATTCACTGAGTGTTTGAAAGGTGATACCTTCATCAGAAAGTTCAAGAGATCCTCAGAGGAATTGGTTGAAACCAGGGTGGTGTGCTTCATAGCTTGAGAGTTGTGGGTGCTCCTCAGATGATTCTGAGACTTTGAGAATGAACTAGATGTTTTGAGAAAGCCTATGAGATGTCTTGATAGCCATCATGAAGCCCAGAGAAGTCATTATGCAAGAGTTCAGAGGATTCAACCATGAGTGGTAGAATTAGGGTTTTGACTGGGTCAACCCTAGGGTAACTGAAAATTTGGAGAAGGTTGAGACCTAATCCAAGGGCCATGAGATCATGGAATGATGTATGGAGATGTTATAGAGATGATTCCTAGGCCAACTCATCATGATTGAAGAGTTTGAGAAGTTTTGAGTTAGGGTTTCCAAGGAGTGTCAGTGGAAAAACCCTAATTTGATCCCTATCTTCCAGGCAGTTTTAGCTCTAGATGTGATTGATATCTCATCTTCCCCACAACATGAATGTTGTAGAGCTTGTTCTTAGCTTTAATTTGAGTGGTGGAAGTCCTTGATAGGAGTTACAGAGCTCAAGTTATGGTTTTGACAAATTACAGGTCAGCAGAGGTATGTGAATCTGGGTCCTTGAAAGTCACCCAACTTGCAGACAACTTTTGCCCTAGTAGGATGATTCCTATGATCTCTTGGTCAACATGAATGTTGGAGTTCATCTTCTTAGCTTTAATTTTAGTGGTAGAAGTCCTTGATAGGATTTGTAGAACTCAACTTATGGTTTGAACAAGACAGGGGTATTTTGGTCATTTGTCAGTTATAGGTCATTTTTAAGCAAAGGCCATATCTCCTATTTCCAAGCCTCAAATGGAAAAACTCAAAACATGAAAGTTGTTCAAAATGTGATTTTAAGTCTATAAAGAAGGTCATGAATTGTTGGAAAAGCTCATAGCATGGATTTGCATGATTGGTCAAAAATGAACTAAAAATGGCTTATAAGTTTGAAAAGTTGAAATTGGAAATTGGTTTGGAAGATCCACAAATCCAAAATAGGTCATCCAATATATCATTTTGATTGGAAACATCATCTTGAGAACATTGGTTCAAATAGAATTTTGATTTAAGGCTTTAAAATGGGGGTTGCTTTGAAAACTTGTTACTTGAAAAAGAAGGCAACTTGAGAAATCTTAACACAAGGCAAAACCAAGGCTTGTAATTGTGCACTCCTTCTCAATATCTCATGTAAAGATATTTTAAGACCACATTGCAGGGCATAAGGCATGAGATGTGAGATTTTCAACTTGTCCCCACATGAGATTTTCAAGAACTTTCCACCATATTCTAGATGAATCTAGAAGTGTCTAATGATCATTATATAAAGGAGGCATCATAGATTGGTCAAGGTTGGTGAAACTTGGTGAATTGAGCAGAGAGGAGAGAGATTCGAGCTAGGGTTTCAAGGTGCTCCATTATTGCATTTCAAGATCAAAGTCATTGTTGCAAGCTTCCTCATCCAAGAATTGTGCAAACAGAAAGTTTATCTTCATTGGAGGATCATTGTGGAAGAGAATCAAGCTTGGAATCGTGCCCTAGCATCACATACCATCATCACTTGACAGGTTCTTTCTCTTCTCTCTTTCACCTTAATTATGCATAGATAGATCACATGTTAGGTTTAGAATGGCTAGGCTAGACTAGGTGATGAAATTCTGAGAGTTTGAGAGCTCTGTATGTAGATCCATAACAGGTGCAAGATTCTTTAGGTTGCAAGAACAGACTGTGTATTAGGTTTTAATGATCGTGCTAGGGTTTAGTGTGACTAGGGTAGCATAAAGAACACCCTCAGGCCATTAGATTGAAGCTTTGACATGATTGATCTCAGAGATCCATGGTGGAACCCAAGTCTTTAAGCTTTCTGTTAGAGTGACTCAAAGAGAATTAGGAAAAAGTACACGTGCAGTCTTGTTCCTCTTAATTAGTAGAACAATTTTGGTGTTGGAATTTTAGGATTTCATGGACTGGTTAGAGAGAACGAGTGAGGGGAAAGCTTGTGCATGGAGCTGCGTTTTGAGTGAAACCCTAGAAATATTTTGGGGACGATGAACTCCCACCGTAGGATCCTTTCATTTTTCTTGACCAATTAATCTAATCGTGTGGCTCCAATTGAAAGTTCAAAAACGGAGGGAAAAATAAGAGTGAAACGGTGCGTTTGAGTTAGTGAAGGGAAATGGGCCCAGACTCAAATTGCTATACAAACACCCTGTTTGAAGCCCAATGACTTTAACACGTGGAATAACTGCCGTTCTCACCCCCTACACGCCTTTCTCTATTTCTTGTCTTTTTCTGACTAATTGGGCTCAGATCCAATCCACTAATCACACCTCCACATTAGGCCCATTAGGAGATGCAAGAGGAATAGCTTGCTGAACATCCCCCCCCACGTGTTTTTGGTTTTATTTTTCTGATTAGCACGCTGGGCCTAAGCCAATTGATTTTCGCACCCCTGATTCTGGCCCACTATGGATATCAACTAGCGAGCCCTGCTACTCGCACCCCCTCCCCTTTAATTGTTTTATTTTCTTTTTAATTCTTTTAATATTTTTCTTGCATTTGTAAAATTCATAAAAAATAGAGAATTTAATATTTTTCAATTCTTGTTTTTTTCATGTGTTAATAAATCTGTCTAGAAAATTATAAATAAATAAAATCTCCATTTTATTTTCTTTTCATATTTTTAATAGAATTTTCTTTTAAATAGCTTTTTAATATGTTTAATTTTGTATATGATTTTGTAGATTTTCTTTTAGGACCTTCCTTTAGTCTTTTTAATCCATTCTTTTTTGTGTAATTAGATATTGAACCATAGCTCCCCATAGGATTTAATTCTTGATTTTTAGATTAAATTTGATTAGTTTAGTTAGGTTAGCCTTAGGATAGTCTAATTAGGGTTTAGGTTGTGCATAGGTGAAGGAATCCATTTTCTTTAGATAGTTTTGTCTTGATTTTTGGGAAAGGGCATATGTGGATGTTAGGGGTGGATGTTGTAGCCCCTTGTGAATAATGGATAGATTTTTCCCCCTTGGTTTAGTATTTTTAGGTATTTTCTGAAGTTGCCTGATAATCTTGTATGTGTTGTGGTTATCTGTTCATCTCTGGGGGTTGTTTTTGGGGAATTTGTTGTGGGGCTTGTGTTGTCTTGAAGATCTTGTTGGAGAGCATCATGAAGAGAAGATTGAAGATCAAGGTTCAGAGACCCAGAGCTTGGCTTTTTCCCTGTCTGTGAGGTTTGAGATCCTGAAGTTTGAAGGAAGTTCATGGTACTTTCTTGAGGAAGGCACTATGAATGACTTTCATTCTTTCTTCTCACCTCTTTCTTAAGTATCCAATGATGTTGGAGCCAACTTGTGAGTTTAATTTCTCCTGAGGAGGAATGTAAACTGATCACATGTTGTTGAGCCACATGGGATACGACTCCTAAGTGGAAGCCTCCTAGTACTTTCCTGAGGAAGGTCCTATGGGTCTATTCACTTAGTTCCATTAGTTTATCTAGGATTTCTCAAGTATCCAATGATGTCGGAGCCAACTTGTGAGTTTAATTTCTCCTGAGGAGGAATGTAAACTGATCACAGTTGTTGAGCCACATAGGATACAACTCCTAAGTGGAAGTCTCCTAGTACTTTCCTGAGGAAGGTCCTATGGGTCTATTCACTTAGTTCCACTAGTTCAGATAGGATTTCCTAAATATCCAATGATGTTGGAGCCTGCTTGTGAGTTTAGTTTCTCCTGAGGAGGAATGTAAACTGATCACAGTGGTTGAGCCACGTAGGATATGACTCCTGAGTATACACCTCCTAGTGCTTTCCTGAGGAAGACACTATGAGTCTGCTTACTTAGCTCCCTTTCTTTGGTAAGCTTGTTTTGAAGCTTGAAGATTGGGATTGTTTTCTCTTTTGGTTAGGTTTTGCTTTAGGGCTTTGCTTTCATTTTGATTCAGATGTTGTGTTAGGGTTAGGATTAGAGAGTAGATCCTTTCTTTCTCAAGTTTGTGTTTTGTTGGCCTGATGGCAACTTCATTTCCCTTATCTGTTATTGCTTGATAGCATGTTGTTTATCTTCAGTATGATTACTGTTATTTCATGACTGGCTTGAGGTCGAGACGAGCTTGTGGAGGCTGAAGCCCCACACACATTTCCTCCCTCACTTGCATTGCATGCATTTTACTGTTAAAGCTGATGCTTTTGTCTGTTTTGGTGTATCATTGACATGATCCCTTAGGACTCTCATTTCCTCTGATGAGGATTTGATGATAGACTTTTAGGTTGAAACCTATGCATGACAACTTCTAGGAGTTCCCTGTCCAAACCTCAACCATAGGATGAATCCATGGCATGACAACAGTAGGACTTGATAGTCTCCCTCCTAGTTGGGCCTGCTCTCTTCTCATCTCAAAGCAGTTTAAGATACAGTAATCATGAATGATTTCTTTCGTACGTTACGAGCCTTAAGCCATCTGAGGATAGATGTTTAGTATGGTACCCTTTGGGTGACATGCGACGCATTCACTCTCAGGTCATAGTCTCTAGTGCGGTTGAGATCGCAAATAAAAAACGCTTCTTTCAGGAGATAACCCGTAGTTTCCCGAACTACGTTTGCTCTGATCTTCCATGCTGTGTGGAAGTACGTAGGCATAGGATGCGACATCCTAGCGAGCAACCTCTCCCCACCTTTCCCCGTAATCCTTCGTAGGTCGAACTACGTTGACTCTGATTTCTCATTCTCTGATGAGAATACGTAGGCATGAAGTGCGACGCTTTGCCGAGTCATTTTTCTTTTCTTTTTCAGCCAGCCTTGATAGGTAGATAGAATAAAACCAACCCGTCCAAGTAAACAAACAAGCGTGGATCCCGTCGAGTACGACGGACGTGAGGGGTGCTAATACCTTCCCCTTGCGTAACCGACTCCCGAACCCAGACAATGGTTGCGACGACCTTGTCTTACCCTTTTTTCGTCAGGTTTTTCCGATCGTTTCCTTTCCCGCTCTGAGGGATAAATAACGAAAGGTGGCGACTCTTCTGTCATGCCGGCACCTTATTTTCGCGCAAGCGACACTTGGGTCTCTACCAAAGCGTCTCTTAGATGCTCCAAAACCTCGGTATGATTCGTTTCTATTCTATGTTTAATGCTTCCTCCATTTGGCTTACATATGAGTTTCTTAGTTCACTCAGGTGTGTTCATGATCTTTCCCGCACAACCGGTACCATCCACTTCAGAATGTTTAATGCTGACTATTTATTAACTCATAAGCAGGTAGCGGAATACTTTGGCTTTCCCGCCAATGAAGGATCTGCTACCCTTGCACCTCTAGAAAGTGTCTGAGAGGATGAAGCCTTTCAGTTTTGGAACCAAATCACCAACACCATAACCACCAAATGGGAAGGCCTAAAGGCCACTACCATCCACAACCCATCGATCCGGTACTTGCACCGTATCCTCGCTTCCACCATTTTTGGACGTGAGAATCCAGGAAATGTGAACTCTAAAGACCTATTCTTTATCTATTGTGCTCTCCTCCAAACCCCTGTTAATCCCACACCGTTCCTCTTAGCCCATTTTTCCACTGTTTCAAATAGAACTAGTGGTCCCATTTGCATTGGTGGTGTCATCACTGCTATCGCTTGCTGTCTAGACTTAGAGGTCGATTTAACAAACGCTAACAGTATACCTTGCCTCTATGCCAATATTGACTTTATTTGTCATATGCGGCTTGTCAAAAGTTTGCCTAGTGGTAAGTATCACATTATGGTCCATACCACTGAGTTCTGAGGTTCCTCTCTTCCCTGCTTTGAGCGTACCGATGTGAACCAACGTGCTAATTGGTTGATTGATTTAGGTGCTCCCAATTTAGAGGAGGAAAACACAGAAAGGAAATATTGTGAGGTTGCGGAACAGCCTTCCGAAAGGCCCCATACTCGTAGACGCACTACTGGCACACCTAGGCCTAGTACCCAGGAACCCGCTGCTCCTTTTTCTAATTTTGCAGGTATTCGCTCATTGCTGGATGACATTTTATCGCAAATCCGGCAGCAAAGAGAAATGGACGCCGAGTGTGACATAATGATGCATGAGATGCAGAGGCACCAATACGAGTTTATGGACAGAACTGAGCTAGACTTGCGAGACATTGTCTCTGACATAGCAGGCTTGCGCAGAGAGGTGAGACACTTTACAGACTATGTCCAGCATGTTCCACAGGACAACCCAACCTTTAACCAGGACAGACACCATCGTGGAGGCCGTGGCCGCCACCACTGACTTCTCCAGGTTCTATCGCTTCTTCTTTCACCTTAGACTTGGCCATTGAGGATAATGCCCAATTTAAGTGTGGGGGAGGAGTTGTTTACTACTTTTATTTACTTTCTGTCATTTCCAGTTTTCTAGTTTTAGTTGTTTCTTTTTTGAGTCATATGCGCGTTTGAATCAATAATTGCTTTACATTTTTCGTATTGTCTGTTAACTCTCCTATTTTGACCATAATTTAAAATTTTGATTCATGGCACGACACTCTGAGAGTATATAGATTGCTTAGGATGTGTTAGTTATACTTGGGAAAGTTGTGAAAATATCAGTATTGTTCCTACACCTTAGATTCCTTAAGTATGCGATATTGATTTAAATAGACATTATAAGACCTTATGCCTAGTTTCTTAAAAGCAGCCTCTTGACTAGTTTATACTAGCAGTCAGCACCATCCTTGTGTACAAACTAAGTAACGAACCGATGCAAATATGTGTTGATCTCAAAGATTTGAATAATGTAATTTTCTTTAGAAAGTGAATGAAAGACATGATCCCGCTAAGTTAGGTGGTCCTCACCCGACCATTTAGCCTAAAGGTCCAGACTCTTAAAATTCGTAAGCAAAAGAAAACATAATGTGCAAAAAGAGAAAAATTTCTGAATATCGAGATCATATAACACAAACAGGCCCGCTTACCATGTAAGCGCAAGGGATAACAGGCTTAATGTGATTGTGCGAGAATGAAAAAGAGGCGAAATAGGATAGAGGATACAGGTCTAGTCATAATTTCGTGATTTGAATTGGTATTGCATAGGAAGGGAGTGTTCATCCGCAAATGTGGAGATGTATTGGTACGATATCCTTGTTTCCATTATTTAGTACCTATCAATTGAACTTTAGCCTAGCAACCGTGTATGATCAGAGTTTCGATGTGCCAATGTTTCATACTTTGCTTACTTTCTGTTTACCATATTGGTCGATTACTTGAGGACAAACAAAGATTCTAATATGGGGGAGTTTGATGACTCGACTTTGTATCACACTTTTCGATTAATTTCGTGCATCTTTATTCGTTATTTTACAGAGTCATTATCGTTTTAGCTGTTGATTACTTACATTTTCTTCTATTTTTACTTGACTGGTGTTAAATCAGCAACATAGAAGAAAAGGATCAAAAAACGAGCTAAACAGTGAAGAAAGCCCTTCAAAAAGAAACATTATGGCCTCCTCAAGACAATGACACTCACCATTGCCTGTGGAAGGCGTTCACCATGCAAAAAAAAGAGGGAACCTCAATTTGAAGCTAATGGCGGTCGCCATTAGGCACACGACGGTCGCCATTTACCGCGGGGAAAGTTTACCCATAGCAGTTTGGCAGTTCTGAAGGATTTTCAAATTCTAATATTTTGGAGCCCTTTCCCCTCTATATATAGACCCTTGTAGGTCAGAGTTAGGAATCCAAGTAACCCGTGCGGAAGCGCTGTCAAAATTATGTCAGACCTTCCTTACATATTCATTAACCAAAGCAGAAATCGCTCACACCGAGTGATTACTGCCTCGTTGTACCTTTACTTTTTTGTAATTTCTTTGTACGCTTGGATCAAATTTGTAATTTATTGAAGTTGTTTCTATTTCAATTTATCTCAGGTTATTTACAATTCCGTTTTACTGCATTACTTTATTTTCGTATTATTTGCAATTATGTATGTTTTAATTTACAACATGATAAGTACCTTAGTGTCGCAACTGCGAAAAAGGCCGGCAGAAGACAGAAGAGTCTCCACTGTTTGTTATTTATCCCAAAGAGAGGGAAAGGAAACGATCAGAGAAAACCTAACGAAAAGGGAAAAGACAGGTCATCGCAACCAAATCTCGGGCTCGGGAGTCGGTTACGCAAGGGGAAGGTATTAGCACCCCTCACGTTCGTCATACTCGACGGGATCCACACTTGTTGTCTATCTAAAAAGGGTGTAAAAACAAACTAAGCTACAGGCTGGCCACGAGGACAAAATAAAAGAAAAGAGACTCGATAGAGCATCGTCGCTCTATGCCTACGTATTCCCTCGTGCAATGGGAAAGTCAGAGTCAACGTAGTTCGGAACATTACGGGTGAAAGTGGGGGAAGGTTGCTCGCCAAGACATCTCCATCTTGTGCCTACGGATCCTCATCTGGTATGAGAAATCAGAGCAAACGTAGTTCGGGATAACAAGACCACAGGTTGGTTCAAGTGTTTTAAACCGAGTAGGGTTAAACCTTCGTTCTAGCAGTTAGGTGTATGTTGCTCGACCATTGGAGACTTAGGCGTTACCTGTTTGCGGTAGAACCAAGAGTTAACAACACTCTCTTTGTGAAAATGATTTTCCATTAATCCCGAAGGATAAAGAGGTTTGATGTTTTTGTTTTTGTGTTTTTTAAGACAAGAAGTGAATTGAGTTATGGTTTGAAACTCATGTCGCACTAAAGACTATGACTCGAGAGCGAATGCGTCGCATATCGCCCAAAGGCCATACGCTAAACACTCTAGATAGTTGAGAGGAGGCCCCCCAACCATCATTTCTCAAGTACTTAAGGCTTGTAGCGTACGACACAAATTATCCCTTATTAAGTGTCTTGAATTATTTAGGAGAAGAGAAGAGGAAGACACAGACTAAGGGGAAACTGGACCCTAAAGTTGTCATGCACAATGCTCCTAAAGTTGGGATGAAAGGGAAGAACTACCCTAATGTTGTCATGCATAGGATTGACCACCTAATGTCTCTCCTACTCCCATCCTAAACGGAGGGACTAGGAACCCTAGGGGGATCATGGCACGAGGCCAAGTAAACAATAAATAACTCAATAACAAATGAAATGAGAAAGAAAAGAAATTGACTTGGACAAGTCAACATGCAATGCAAACAAAGGATGCAAAGAAAAGATGCAACAAACAAAGAATAGAGAGAGGAAAACATGCAATGAACAAGTGACAAGCCACAAAGCACATTAATTTGTAAATTTAAAATAAAATGATAAAATTAAAATGAAAATTACAATAAAAATGAAGAAAAATAAATTAACACATTAAAATATGATTTTTTTTGGATTTTTATGATATTTAAAACTATTCTTAAAATAAATAAATAAAACAAGAAATAACTAAAATAAAATAAAAAGGTAAAATAAACAAGTTGCTAACAAAATAAGAAATGCTTCACCCACGGCTTGAATCCAAGACCTTGGGGTCATAGGCTTAAAAGTAAACCAACCCAACTGTCACACCCTAATTTTTGACCGTAAGATCTCATCTCCTTTTGCGTTCTCATGTTGTTATTTTACTTTATATTTAATATTTACGCGACTAACCAATTTGTGCAGACGCAGTAATATCGAGTGGAGATAGCGTTCATTCTCATGATCAATCATTTATACATAACTAACTATTCTACCCATTTGTTCGTGTTTTGTGAAGTTAGGTTTGTTGTTGAAAGCTCAGGAAGCCGTGAAGGCTTTGTGTGAACTTCTTACCTCCTACATGGTCCTATAGTCAGAACAAGGCCAAATTACCCCTCAGGGATTTCTTTCTATTTTAGCAGGGTCAAAGTTTGTGACAAGTTGAATCACAAGAACTTATCCTCATTGCCATAAGGTTCGTCAAGGTTGGGATTATATCGAGTAAAAGGCGTCTATTTTATGGGATGCACATGAGAGATTGCGGGAGTCAAGAACGCTCGAATGTCATTAAGCCTTTAGGCATCTCTTTCCTTTAAATTTTGGCTTATATCTCGGACAGTTCGTTCAAGTACAAATTTAATTGGAATCCAAATGGCAAGCATTATTTCAGACGATGACATTATTCATTTAATCTTACGGTAAAGCATCTACTGTTATGAGAGGTGTTATATATCAAAAGGGAAGGTGGTACTTTAGTAGAGAGTTGAAGGCTATTAATGGTGACATAAGTGTAACCTTTTTAGGCTTAACATTTATCTCTATGGTATATGGTGTAGTGGCCCGTTACTTATTGGGTATTGGCATCCCCAATTGTGCTACCAATTTGTATGACGATATCATGATAACAGAAATTATAGTTTGATACAAGTAAGGAAACTATGGAATGATGAGGTAAAGAACAAATAGCAATATTGTTAGCTGACGGTAGAAGCTTTTAGTTTATATCATGAATGTCGACCGAAGCCTTATTTACAAATGACGGGAGTCGTCGTATTTCAACATAGAGTACCCATATATAAACAAAGTCTTGTTAAAAATAAAAAAAAGAAAGCTGAAGTCTTATAAGGACACGAGCAATCACTTGCTCGAATAAGCTAATGACATTGAAGTAGTTCAGAAAGCCCCATCCTCAATCCATATTAGAAATTTCGCACTTCATCTTCTTCGCAGCACCATCGTATTCCTTCCCAATTAACTCAACGACACCTTAATGAAGGTACCGTGCGGTTTCCATTTCAGCTTAGTTTATTGAATCCTTCCGCGAAGCCTTGGGATAAGTCGGTTGGGAACAACGACCTACATTCAAGAAATCAAGAGATGAAATCGGTTAAAACCACAGGTTTTTAAAGGAAGGGAGAGCATACAACAATACTCGATGTTAAAGCCTACCGTCATTGGGTCTGTTCTAGGCGAGGTCGAAGATTAGCAAGAACCGTATCATCACATAGAATTGGAATAATCAGTGGTTTGAAATGTGATAACTCTATTAGAGGCATAGTTGAGAAGAAGAGACTAACCGCACGATCACTCCACACATCAATCAGTCTTCCTTCTGGCATTGGTGAAATGAGCAAAACAACTGATGCAGCTTTACGATCCAGAAATGCCACAAACAGGTTTTTACCAAGTAAGAATTCTGTTGGAAGCTTAGTTGAGAATAAGAGATTGGCTACATCGTCACTTCACATGTCGGTCAATGTTCCATCCGGAACTGGTGTAGCAAGTAAAACCACTACTACTGCATCAGTTAAACCCATAAACAAGAACTTTACCGAAATACGCCCGCTGCGAATCACTGGAAACAACAAGGGAAAGCAATAAGTTTTATGGCAGAAAGACACACATGATTGAATGGATGTTACATGAAATTACAGATATAGTTACCCCAACATTTCAGTAATAGCTACCTTTAGTTTCATCGGTCCATTTGCGAAATTAATGTGTGAACCTCGTTGTTCTACTACCGTGGAAGCTGAGCCTTTAGTCCCTGCCAGGGAAAACATCTTGTACAAGACCGCACCGAACTCTTCCTTGTTTACGTCGTAATGAGACACAGTTCCTCCTGGCCTTTGGTGAGCTGCACTTCACCTGTTTTTCAGAAAGAAGGTTATCAACATAACTAGAGATTTTGGATCTTTTGCTGCAATTACATAATGATAGACTTTGTTTCACTTCCTTTTGTCCCATGGATCTTAAACCTACATAGTTCACACCTTACAGAGAACACATGATAAATTCTATCCTATTTGCTGAACTATTTTTTGGAGCAGAGTGTTTCTTACCAATCCTGACACCGCATAGCGCCACGGCTGCTAAGTGGCGGAGCAACTCCACGTTGTGGCTGGTGTGGAATTTGTCAAATTGATTCACGGAGCCAGAAATCTACCAAAGTCCTGTTGTTTGGGAAGGAGATGAAGTCAGTCAATTCACCGTTTTTTTTTCTTACTCAATTCCAAGTAAACCTCACCTTAACATCAAACTCGGTCGAATGCTTTTAAGGTGCCACTCCAAAACCGAAGTCAGCAGCCCAGTTGGGAATATCACTGCTACAAATAGAAGGAGCTCCATGATTGGGACGCAACATCGTGCAAATCCGGAAATAATTAAAGGCGCCGAGAAGGTCACGAGACAAACCGAGAAAATACCTGCATATTGTTTTGAATAATCGGTGAAGTGATCACTTAGTGCTCTGTCCGTTGTCAACTTTTGTTTGAAGACACTTTCTGATACGCAAGAGCAGCTTCTGAACAACCTTTTATGTCTCGGAGGAAGTTTAAAGTTGCGGCAAGCGACGAGGTTGTTGTTGCAACGTAACTACCATTTCGTTCGAGCCAGAACTCAAGTACAGCACCTGCAAATCCAATGGAAATATGGTCAGACTAATTAAAGTGCTTTCAGGAAGAAAACATCTCACGTGTTCAGGAGGAGGATTATGGCTATAGAATCAAAGCGCATCATTATTCCCAGACACAATCACGCAAAATGGAAACTATAATTCAAAGCAAATCAGAATTTCCAAATATGTTCAAACATGTCTGTTCGAAAGAGGAAAGGATTTCAAAGCCTCAAAACCCTGTCTTCTCCGAGGGCTATAAGAACAAGCCACAAACGAAAACAAGGGGGGAACACATGCACCAATTGACAGATTTACCGAACCCTCAGAAGTATCCCTAATCAAGAAACCCTAACAGCAACCCAGAAACACCATAGAAATTCCAAATCAAAAACCTTAAAGTTTGGTAGAAATAGGAACTTATCTTGTTACAAGCTCCACCGTAGAATCGATCCAAGCCTGCGAATCCACTGTCACCTTCAAACAACTTCATCGCACAGCCGCCGTCGCGACCCAAATCCCCATCGTCCATCGTGAACCCCTTCGAAATCTCGCCGCAAAGTCACCGACGAAGCTTTGAACCATCCTCATCACCCGTTCGGTACACCGTTGACCCTCTGTTTAAAGTTTTCCTTGTTTTTTTGATTTGTTTTGTTCGTTTGCAGGTAGAAGAGGAGAAGACGGAGACGAAGGAAGAAAGAGAGGCGATCGAAGAGGCGAGAGCGGAGAATAGCGAAAGGAAAGAAGTGAAAGACGGAGAGTCAAAAGAGGAAGAAGAAGTGAGGAACGGCGGAGCAGATTGATAGTTCTAGGGTTTAATTTCTGTTTTGTATTATGTAATCCAGTACACTTGCACACACCGTAACCACGATGCACCTCACCACGCGCACCCGTCAGATCCAACGTCTGACGTGATCACACGCCACACGTGCACGCTACCGTGAACCCCATTCACTCGCATCGCACAGGATCAAGCGCCCCCTTTATCACCACTTAACACTAAACTTTTCTTTTAAACCCTTAATTAATTATTTAACCTTCAATTAACCTTTAATCAGTTTTACACTAAAAAAAACCAACTATAACTTTTCATAATTAACTTTTACCTATTAATAAATCCAATGTTATTAATTTATTTAATTTATCCATTCAATAATGTCCTTTTATTTAATAACAATATTTTGTTTATATCCTAAATAATAAAAAAACTCATTTCATAGTTGAAACAACTTTAAAATAAATAATCAAGCTTTATGCGTAAATCTACTTTTTTTAATTCCTTAATAATAATAATTTTAAGTAATTTGCAACTAAACACTTTTGTAATAATAAATTTTTTATCTAATAATAACAACATTTTTCTATAATATTAGAACCTATTTCATAATAATTCAATTAATTTTTATTTTATCTATTGACCAACTTTTTTATTCAATAGAAATCTCCTTTTATTATTAATCAAAATTTAATCAATCCACCTCCAAAACCTTTTTTGCTAATAAAATCAAATTAACATTGTAATACCCCAAATTTTACCCTTTCTTTTTTATTTTTATTTTAAATTCTTATTAACTTAATAAATTAACCTTTTTTTTTAAATCTTGTTTTTTTAACTAATAATAATTTAATTAAATTTTTTTTTATAACTTTACTAATATTTTTTATTAACTTTTTTTTTCTATTTAGTTTATTTATTTAAATCATTTTAAGCCCTTCTTACTAACTTTTAGGATTTAGATTAAAATTTAACTTTTTTTTTCTTTTCTTTAAGAGTAAATTTTTTTATAACCTTTTTTAATTAATTTCTAACACATTTTTTTAATCAAATTCTATTACCTTTTTAAAATTAAATCTTTTTTCTAACTTTTTTTAAAAGATAAATCCTTTTTCTAACCCTTTTTTAAAGTTAAATCTATTTCTAACTTTTTTAAAGTTAAATCTTATTTTCTAATTTTTTTAAAAAAATCAAATCTTTTTTCTAACTTTTTAAAAGTTAAATCCTTTTTCTAACTACTTTTTTAAAGCTAAATCTTTTTTCTAACTCCCTTTTAAAGTTAAATCTTTTTTCTAACTCTTTTTTAAAATTAAATCTTTTTTCTAACTCTTTTTAAAAATTAAATTTTTTTTCTAACTCTTTTTAAAGTTAAATCTTTTTTCTCTAACTTTTTAAAAAAATTAAATATTTTTTTCTAACTTCTTTTTAAAAATTAAATCTTTTTTTCTCTAACTTCTTTTTAAAATTAATTTTTTTTTCTAACTTTTTTTAAAATTAAATCTAAATCTTTTTTTTGACACCTTTATTTTTCAAATTAGAATTCTAAATTCTTTTTAAAATTAAATTCTAACGCCCTTTTCTTTTTCTTTTTTTTAAATTCTAAATTCCTTTTAAAATGAAATTCCAACCGTTTTTAAAATAATTCTAACACTTTTTTTAAATCAACATTCAAATGTTTTTTATTTTAAAATTCTAACTCTTTTTTTTTTTTTAAAACTTAAAATTCTAATTTTTATTTAACTTGAAACTCTTATTTTCTTTGCTAACTTTTTAAATTTAAATCCAACACTTTTTTAATCAAATCCAATCCCAATGAATTCCAGATGGAGCAAAATCAAATCAATCAGATCATATCATCATCATAAGAAAATCAGATCTAAATATCAACATCACCATCATTGAATCAAATCTGAAATCATCATAAAAATTCATTCAAATCAAATCAGAGATTGAAAAAGATTGAGATATTCAAATCAAATCTGAGATTGAAAAAGATTTAAAAATCAAGTATAAAAGGACCCTCAGAAGCAACAAAACGGGGGGATCGACAAACATCAAAAAAACTCTTACCATCTTCATCAAAAGTAACTAACTCTTCTTTTTTTAATTTCTAATCTTTTTATATCTTTTTTCAAAATTTCTACAATTTTTTCTTAATTAAAATTCTAACATGCTAACTCTTTTTTTATTAAAATTCTAACCTTTTTCTCTTTTATTTTCAAACTTTTATTTTTATTTTCTAACCTTTTTTTTAAAAACCAAATTTCGAAGTTCTAATTTTTTTGCTAACTTTTAATTCTAACTTTTAATCTATTTTCTTTTTCTTAATCACATTAAAAACTCTAACTTTTCTAAATTTCACCCAAAAAAAACCTAATTTCATTCTAACTCTTTTCTAATTACCTAAATTCTCATCGTCTCAAAACATTCATCACTTAACTTCTAATTATCGTCAATTCCAATTTTCATCCTTCATTCCTAACAGTATTATTGATTATCCATGAACCTGTTCACTAATATTTATTTATTTATTTTTGTATTTATTTTTATATTTGTACATAATCTGACATCATCATTGCTATTTCATATTCCATTATTACTTGTATATTATCACTATCTTCATTGCGTATCAATTTTCATTGTTTATTAATTTTTCGCTAACATCCTCATTTTTAAGATCCAAATTTCTAACTTTTTTTCTTGTTTCGTTAAAATTATAATTTTCTACTTAAATTCCTAACATTCCCGTCTAATTTTTTGTCTAACCCCGTATAATAACAGTCTCAGTTTGTTTTAGTTTTTTTGCAGCTGACTAAGTTCAGTTGATTTTATTTTCAGTTTAAATATTCAATTATCATATTTGTAACTGCTTATAGGGTGTAATTTTGCGAGACAATTGTCGCATTTATCTTTCCGCACTTTATTTTCTGCCATTGTATGTTCATCGCGTCTTTACCAATAATCTCACTCCTCCGAAGGAATTAGGTCTAGCCGTTTGACCGCCGTGTCAATAGTCCTCAACTTCAAACCCTTACAACCTCACAAACCCTAATTTTCACAAATGCCTCGCCGCAGGCAAAATTACAATTTTACCCCTAGTTTTAGGTCAAAGAGTCGTCGTACTCTGTTTTAGGGTTTCCCGCCGCGGAATCCCTAACCTAATTTAACCCTAATTACAACTTAACAATTCAACGTAGAGATTTGGAGTTTCCACACTCCACGTGAGCGTGTCCTTAAGACATGTTTATTCCCCGTGAGACCTTGACCACAGTCAAGAAGTCTCTAACCTCCCTTTTGAGGGGAACTACGATTACTCTGATTCCACTCCCGTAAGGATACGTAGGCACAAGATGCGATGTCTTGCCGAGTAAACTTAGAATTAACCCCTTAGGTCTCTTTTCTCACTTTTAATCTTTTGTACATATACCTTAAGCAAATAAATAAAGCAAATAGTAAACATCTGAACAAAAGGTTCCTGTAGAGTACTACAGAAGTTTAGGGTGCTAATACCTTCCCTAAATTTAACCAACCCCCGAACCCTAGATCTTTCCCCGCATTGTGTTTACGATGCAAAATAGGTTTTCCCTCTTTTGACCTTTTCCTTCGGATAAATCAAAGAGCGGTTGTGAATTGAATTGCGATTCAAACTCATTAATAGTTTGTGATCCTATTTCCACCGCAACAGAAAATGGCGACTTCACTGGGGATCTCTTAACTTTTGAGGGTTATCCCTAACTTGTTCATATTTATTACTATCTGTGTTATTATTCATTTGCATGTATATATTTGTGTTTTGATTGTGGGACTGTTCCTTGTGCTGTGAGATAAGTCCTACGCCCGGACTAGTGACATTATTATAGGATGGGGATATATTCGATGAGACTTATAGGGAGTGAATCCCGACCAAGCTGATTCGAGAATCACCGCTCAGTTGAGACCTTTTCGAAAATGGTTCGGTTGAACGAGTAATCGTAAAAACTTTTTCCATGGTCGATTGGAGTCTGTGATATTGGGGACCGTAGTACCTTAACACCACCTTGGCCTTATTTAGGACGTAGTGCGGGAGCTATGTGGGAGTAATCCTACAACGGCTGCTACGCGATACTACACTCAAAAGAGGTTCTCTTGAGAATATTATTCACCCCCGAGTCAGTCGGAAGGTTGATAATATCCGAAAGATGGGCTGATGACTTTGGGCACTTTGTAGAACCTTGTTCGGCAGGTACAACTAACCTATAGTACACTCCTTTTGGGATGGGTAGACCTTGACTCCGCTCACGTTCCTTTAACCTAGGACTTTGTGTGTTTTCATGCATTGCATCCATAAAGCATCTCATTGCATTGTATTTCATGGAGTTCAAATATCATTTATGGATATCGCGGGATACCATAAATAAAAAAATAAAATGAAAAATAAGAAAAGGATTTCTTTGGTACCCCACGACATTCGTAAATGTTTGAATTCCATGAAATCTTCATTTGCATTCACATTTTAGCATCATACTTTTTGCATTGCATGTGTCTCCCGATTTCTCATACTCGGTTCTCTCACCCTCCAGTTTTGTCACCCTGAGTTCTCTGCATCAATACGGCCCTTCAAAAGGATGGAAGATCAAAACCAAGAGATCAACCGTGTCAGCCATGAATTCGAAGATCTTCGAGGAAGTGTAGGGCAGATTTTGGAGATGTTACGAGCTCTTAGTGTGAAGGTGGATGCTCAGTCTACTGTTGTTTCTAAGACTAATACCGTTATGGAACCTCAACCAGCTGTTACTGTCGAGAATGTACCTCCTCACGGTCTTCAATCCGGTTTGGTGCCTCCCAGTGCTCGACCAGTTCGACGAGCTACCCCTTCAAAGTGCAAAGCTCCTAACTCCGACCATGGTAAAGGACCTACACGTTCAAAGAACCGCAAAAAGGCTACTCCTCAACCTTTACAATATCAGCAGAGTTATGTTCAAGGTTATCTGTTTCTATATGTTCAACAACCCCATGTAGCTACTGTTGCACCTCCTTTCGATCAGCAGTTTCCTACATGCCAGCCTGTACAGTCAGCTCTGGTATATCAGGCACCAGTTTATCAACAACCTTCCGGTTATTCGCCTATGCAAGTTCCTGTCGACAGTCAACGAGTGCCCAACGCTCCTGTTCACCAGCAATCACAGGATCAGGTTCCTTATCCCCGTAAGAGTCAGTATAAGCCTTGTCCTCCCATTCCGATGACTTTCACTGAATTATACTCCCATTTGGTACAACAAGGTCTGATTACCACCCGTGCTTTGGGTCCTCCACCTAATCCATTACCTGCAAGTCACAACGCCACCGCTCATTGTTTATTTCATGAGGGTGCGCCCGGCCATGATCTAGAGAATTGTTATGCTCTTAAGAAAGTTGTCAGAAATTTGCTAGAAACGAAGAAGTTGTCTTTTGGCGATGCTCAGCTGAAGATCGAGACTCCTCTCGGGGTCCCTCACTTGTCAAGTGCGAATTCTGCAAAGCATGCTACGCCTGTGGCAAATCAGCTGAATTCAGTAATTATTCAAGGACCTAGCTCGCTTCATTTCAGTAACCCTCAGGATGATATGACCGGGATCAACAAAGAATCTGGGAAAGTTATTTTGAAGCAACGACTGAAAACTGTTGAAGATGTGACCAACGTAACTGGGGCAAGCCATGACGACTCACAGTGATCGTAAACCAGACGTTCTTTCCATTGAGGCTCCGCCAAAGGAAACTGTTACTTTTGAGTGCAAGATTTCATAAACATTTAGAAGGATTTTTTTCCGACAGTTCATTTGTTTATTTATATGTATTTCTCTTTGATTGAGCATATTTAGCATGTACGAACTTGTTATCTTTGATTGATGCAACGCATATGTTTGTCTTGAATAAATCCATTCGTTTCACTCATTCAAAAAAATGTTTTCGTAAATCATAATGCCAACTTTACCCGATCTCTTGTGCTGATGGAGAATTGGGGGGAGGATGACGAACCCAAAACGGCAGATTCCTTGTCGTATGCTTTCGATTGGAACCCGCTGATGATGTAAGGCATTGTTTCAAATCCCAAACACTGGAGATATAAGGATGTTAATCCCTAGTCAACACTTTGAGCCTTGAAGTAGGAGTTTTCTTTCTTTTTAAGAACCTTCATCCTAACCTGGGGCAGGGTAGGTTTCAGTTAAACCGATCGAGCGCTTAGATCCTCAAAAAGGAAAAGCAAACCTTCGAGAATTTATCCTTAGCATCTTAATAAATCCAATACAATGACTATCCCTCGGTTACCTAAGGAGTGGGGCAGTCACGAGCCTTTCAAAAGATTTACACGACTTGTGCATAAAAGAATATTCAAAAAAAAAATAAGAGCCCGCTAAGTCAAAACCTACGAAGGAGACTTAGGCAAAACTGGGGCATCCCGCTGGACTCCAAAGTCAGATCAAAAGACGTTGTCCAGGCAAAAGTTAGGGAATAAGAACAACAAACCAGTAGTTTTTAGGATCCCTATAAAGAACAAGGTCGTGTGATCGAATTGCCATTAGAAATAGGTGAGTGACTGCCATGTCCAAAGCCTTGATAAGTTCTCGACCATAGCAAATCCGCTTGAGATATGAGCGTTCGTATCCGGTTAACTGACATAGGATTGGAGAACATCACGAAGAAGGGGTGGGTACAAATATAACTTTGAGCCTTTATCCTTTTGTTTCTTAAACCATGAACCGAGCCACGATACAACCTTTAAAAGACCTAATTGAAGTAGGACTTCGGTTGAAAGCATACTTGACAAGATCACGTTTCCTGACTCCTACGAGCTATGCTCAGAAAAAAATTCATGATGGCATTATAATTAAAACTTATATCCTGACTAGTGATTTCAGTCACAAGTTATGGCGATATCTTTTTCAAAACAAAACATTCAAGACAAATATATGTGTACATTGACAAGCTCAGGATACGACTTTGCTTGATATCTTAGAGATTTACATATGAACATAACCCGTGGAACTTGAAGATCCTGCTGAACAGGGGCAGGCAGTTTCCCAATTCGCTTACCAACGCGAGTCTGAAGTTCTTAAGAGCTATTTCTCAAAAATTTCGTCGTAACACGATTAATTTGTGCCAGTTACGTCAAGACCTGACAAATCTCTCAAAGAGTTTGAGAACAATGGGGCAACCGGACTCGGTGTTCTCTATAAAATCCTCTTGAGATGACCCTACCTCGCAACGCAAGTATCCTGGGGCACCATGTTTTTAAAGGAAACAAATGGTGACTACTATAAGGTCCTTCAAGATCAAAACCATGGGGTTTCACGACTCTCTTCATGCACCCGATGGATTTTACTCACGGCGGCCTTCATTCTCCAGTAAATCTCAGTGTTGCAACAGGCACCTAAACTATTGCCTCATCACAGTCCCCAGAGAGACTATAAGCTGACAACTTTTTCTTGGATAACTTGGAAGTGTCCCTCAGGTTTTCTTCTCCCCATGAGAAGACGTGATACTGTGCACCCAAGCAGATTACCTTCTCCCCAGAGAATTCAGAACTTTAAAACTAGATTTGGTTCTACCATTGATCTTTCTTACCCATGATTGACGTATTGGTTGCAGAGAATGCAGGGTATTTCCGTCGAGATGTTTATTTCATCTCTCGTCCCGTCTCTAGTCTGTTTCGTCAGCATACGCAAGGGCATAAGCATCACATGCCTATTTCATTACATATTCATTACATATTCATTACATATTCATTACATACTCATTACATACTCATTTCATAACATCTTGCATACATAAACATTAACATACATAGACATTAACATACATTCACATTAACATATGCATTAACATATGCATTAGCATTCACAGGTTCATTGTGTTTCACCATCATTTGGTTGTTACCGCCGAGTAACTGGGTTCGTCCATTCTCTTCAAATAGATTGTCAGCCCTAAGCATAAAATACATATGTGTTTCCAGTTTCCCCACGGAGCTCGATCCTCATGGATGACGGTTACTTCAGCTATCTTTCCTCGCCAGGATAAGATATCTACCCTTCGGGTTCATTCCCTCGATGGAGTCTTGATTACCAGTCTTCTTTCTAGCTCGATCCTAGATTGAATCTCAGTCTTGTCAGTCGTCGAGCCCAACCGGACGTGCATTTATTTTGCACCATCTAAAGATTTTCACCATACCATGACAGATACGCGACTGTTCTCGCCCGAGAAGTTTATTATTGTACCCGGATGTGCATTTATTTTGCACTATCTTTCAAGAAAATCAACTACAATCCTTTACAGATACATGCCAGTTCATGCCTGGATAACTTATTATTACAATCCTACATCTTACAGCATCAATATACAACATTTCTCACCTAAGAAGCCGATCCTATCTTCGTTATGACTCGCGGCAAATGGCCATCTCCATGGAGCAGTTGGGCTTCCATTTTCCCTGTCGTCTTGAAGTATAGAGGGTTTTGAACCAAATCGTATTCAGGAGAGCACGATTCTGAAGTATGAGGAAGTTCAGTTAGCCCTTTTCATATTCAGGAGAGCACGATTCTGAAGTATGAAGAATTTCATTTACAAGAAAGAGCCGAATCATATTCAGGAGAGCACGATTCTGAAGTATGAGGAAGTTCAGTTCACCCTTTTCATATTCAGGAGAGCACGATTCTGAAGTATGAAGAATTTCATTTACAAGAAAGAGCCGAATCATATTCAGGAGAGCACGATTCTGAGTTATGAGGAAGTTCAATTAGCCCTTTTCATATTCAGGAGAGCACGATTCTGAAGTATGAAGATTTTCATTTATCCTTTAGCCGAATCATATTCAGGAGAGCACGATTCTGAAGTATGAGGAAGTTCAGTTTACCCTTTTCATGTTCAGGAGAGCACGATCTTGAAGCATGAAGAAGTTTATTTATCCTTCAGTAAGAGAAGAATCAGAATCGTATTCCAGGTGCCGACCTTAAATGCGAGAAGATTTATTCATCAGATAAGCAGCAACCTCTTTATTGGAGTGCTTATCCATTTTGGCACATAAGTCCCTTCCAACGATAAGTGACAGTTCTCCCTCGAGAAGCTTATCAGGGCATTTCCCATTAAAGTCCATTTATTTTGGCATACAACCGGTCTTTACCCTGTATATTTGATATGGATTTCTGAAAAATCCATTCGATCCCATCACGAAGGATAGTTTATAGAAGCTTGGATGTTATTCTTTGCTCAATGCTCCAGCATTTTGTAATCGATCTTGCAACCGTGTAGATCCAGTTATTATTAGACATTCCCAAGTGGAGGTCATCTCATAGGTGCCATCTTCATTTAAGGATCTTACACTCAAAGTCCATTTATTTTGGCATACAGCCGGTTTTTTTACCCTGTATATTTGCTACGGAGTTCCGAAAGGCTCGTTTGATCCTGTCACGAGAGATAGTTTACAGAAGCTTGGATGTTATTCTTTGCTCAATGCTCCAGCATTCTGTGATCGATCTTGCAGTCGTACATGATCCAGTTTTACTTTTAGATTCCCCAGTGGAGGCCGTCTCATAGGTGCCATCTCCATTTGAGAATCTCGTTCCAGTTCTAAAAATGACAATTGGTCGTGTTCGCACCAGTTGACCATCATTTTAGAATTCCCCAGTGTTGTACTGTGTCTCAGCACGTCGTTTTCCCCAGTGTGTTCTTCTCGTAGCGTCTGTCCCTGTGTCGTCGTATTCGTCAGCATTTTCGCAATTCATCATTCCAGCATACGCATCATGTTATCTGCATTAGTCTGTTCTCGCTTTGTCCATAGCATTGCATATCGCCGCATATAAGGGCAAAATTTTCGGTTATCTATATTTAAATCTCTCCACCACGATTCCTCGAGTCTCTGTCACTCAAATCGTCCGGTGTAGCTATTTAAATAGGGGCAACTGTAATACCCCAAATTTTACCCTTTCTTTTTTATTTTTATTTTAAATTCTTATTAACTTAATAAATTAACCTTTTTTTTTTAAATCTTGTTTTTTTAACTAATAATAATTTAATTAAATTTTTTTTTATAACTTTACTAATATTTTTTATTAACTTTTTTTTTTCTATTTAGTTTATTTATTTAAATCATTTTAAGCCCTTCTTACTAACTTTTAGGATTTAGATTAAAATTTAACTTTTTTTTTCTTTTCTTTAAGAGTAAATTTTTTTATAACCTTTTTTAATTAATTTCTAACACATTTTTTTAATCAAATTCTATTACCTTTTTAAAATTAAATCTTTTTTCTAACTTTTTTTAAAAGATAAATCCTTTTTCTAACCCTTTTTTAAAGTTAAATCTATTTCTAACTTTTTTAAAGTTAAATCTTATTTTCTAATTTTTTTAAAAAAATCAAATCTTTTTTCTAACTTTTTAAAAGTTAAATCCTTTTTCTAACTACTTTTTTAAAGCTAAATCTTTTTTCTAACTCCCTTTTAAAGTTAAATCTTTTTTCTAACTCTTTTTTAAAATTAAATCTTTTTTCTAACTCTTTTTAAAAATTAAATTTTTTTTTTAACTCTTTTTAAAGTTAAATCTTTTTTCTCTAACTTTTTAAAAAAATTAAATATTTTTTTCTAACTTCTTTTTAAAAATTAAATCTTTTTTTCTCTAACTTCTTTTTAAAATTAATTTTTTTTTCTAACTTTTTTTAAAATTAAATCTAAATCTTTTTTTTGACACCTTTATTTTTCAAATTAGAATTCTAAATTCTTTTTAAAATTAAATTCTAACGCCCTTTTCTTTTTCTTTTTTTTAAATTCTAAATTCCTTTTAAAATGAAATTCCAACCGTTTTTAAAATAATTCTAACACTTTTTTTAAATCAACATTCAAATGTTTTTTATTTTAAAATTCTAACTCATTTTTTTTTTTAGAACTTAAAATTCTAATTTTTATTTAACTTGAAACTCTTATTTTCTTTGCTAACTTTTTAAATTTAAATCCAACACTTTTTTAATCAAATCCAATCCCAATGAATTCCAGATGGAGCAAAATCAAATCAATCAGATCATATCATCATCATAAGAAAATCAGATCTAAATATCAACATCACCATCATTGAATCAAATCTGAAATCATCATAAAAATTCATTCAAATCAAATCAGAGATTGAAAAAGATTGAGATATTCAAATCAAATCTGAGATTGAAAAAGATTTAAAAATCAAGTATAAAAGGACCCTCAGAAGCAACAAAACGGGGGGATCGACAAACATCAAAAAAACTCTTACCATCTTCATCAAAAGTAACTAACTCTTCTTTTTTTAATTTCTAATCTTTTTATATCTTTTTTCAAAATTTCTACAATTTTTTCTTAATTAAAATTCTAACATGCTAACTCTTTTTTTATTAAAATTCTAACCTTTTTCTCTTTTATTTTCAAACTTTTATTTTTATTTTCTAACCTTTTTTTTAAAAACCAAATTTCGAAGTTCTAATTTTTTTGCTAACTTTTAATTCTAACTTTTAATCTATTTTCTTTTTCTTAATCACATTAAAAACTCTAACTTTTCTAAATTTCACCCAAAAAAAACCTAATTTCATTCTAACTCTTTTCTAATTACCTAAATTCTCATCGTCTCAAAACATTCATCACTTAACTTCTAATTATCGTCAATTCCAATTTTCATCCTTCATTCCTAACAGTATTATTGATTATCCATGAACCTGTTCACTAATATTTATTTATTTATTTTTGTATTTATTTTTATATTTGTACATAATCTGACATCATCATTGCTATTTCATATTCCATTATTACTTGTATATTATCACTATCTTCATTGCGTATCAATTTTCATTGTTTATTAATTTTTCGCTAACATCCTCATTTTTAAGATCCAAATTTCTAACTTTTTTTCTTGTTTCGTTAAAATTATAATTTTCTACTTAAATTCCTAACATTCCCGTCTAATTTTTTGTCTAACCCCGTATAATAACAGTCTCAGTTTGTTTTAGTTTTTTTGCAGCTGACTAAGTTCAATTGATTTTATTTTCAGTTTAAATATTCAATTATCATATTTGTAACTGCTTATAGGGTGTAATTTTGCGAGACAATTGTCGCATTTATCTTTCCGCACTTTATTTTCTGCCATTGTATGTTCATCGCGTCTTTACCAATAATCTCACTCCTCCGAAGGAATTAGGTCTAGCCGTTTGACCGCCGTGTCAATAGTCCTCAACTTCAAACCCTTACAACCTCACAAACCCTAATTTTCACAAATGCCTCGCCGCAGGCAAAATTACAATTTTACCCCTAGTTTTAGGTCAAAGAGTCGTCGTACTCTGTTTTAGGGTTTCCCGCCGCGGAATCCCTAACCTAATTTAACCCTAATTACAACTTAACAATTCAACGTAGAGATTTGGAGTTTCCACACTCCACGTGAGCGTGTCCTTAAGACATGTTTATTCCCCGTGAGACCTTGACCACAGTCAAGAAGTCTCTAACCTCCCTTTTGAGGGGAACTACGATTACTCTGATTCCACTCCCGTAAGGATACGTAGGCACAAGATGCGATGTCTTGCCGAGTAAACTTAGAATTAACCCCTTAGGTCTCTTTTCTCACTTTTAATCTTTTGTACATATACCTTAAGCAAATAAATAAAGCAAATAGTAAACATCTGAACAAAAGGTTCCTGTAGAGTACTACAGAAGTTTAGGGTGCTAATACCTTCCCTAAATTTAACCAACCCCCGAACCCTAGATCTTTCCCCGCATTGTGTTTACGATGCAAAATAGGTTTTCCCTCTTTTGACCTTTTCCTTCGGATAAATCAAAGAGCGGTTGTGAATTGAATTGCGATTCAAACTCATTAATAGTTTGTGATCCTATTTCCACCGCAACAAACATTTTCCTAAAATCAACTTCATCAATCAATCTAATCTTTTATTAAAACTAATATAAATTAATTCAACATTTCTCTTAAAATTAATCTCACTCAAATCAATCTAACTTTTTATAAAATCAATTCAACTAAAATCAATATCCTTCAATCAATCGTGCACGTTCCCGCATCCGTTCCATATTCACAATTCACACACCTTAGCGCTTTCATGCGTTTGTGTATGTTTTACTTATTTGCCTTTATATTTTCCGCAATTTATCATTTCCGCATTTACTTTATCGCATTGCATTCCGTCCAAAGGAAGAACTTGCACGTAACGTAAAACTTGCGCGTATGCATCCCATTTGCATATTCCCCCATGATCCTTGATCCCATTCAAGTCGATCTTCTAAGTTAGATCCTACCCCCATAGGAAGGACCTTTATCTTTACAACTTAGATACAAACAAATCAACTCAATCAACACTATTCAAACACATTAGAGAATAAGATGTTAATCATCTTAAGTGGGATAAAACTTCTACCACATAACAACATAATCAATTTTCCTACAACGTTGTGGTGGTTTAAGTCAAGTAATCTCCCTTAAAATGATAACTCATCTTTTCTCCTAAAACCAATCAATCAACTACCCTAAACTCGTAGGAACTTTGACCACAGTCAAAGAAATCCTCAAACCCTTTAGGGAAACTACAGATACTCTGATTCCACTCCCGTAAGGATATGTAGGCATAAGATGTGATATCTTATCGAGTATACTTAGAAATAAACCCCTAGGTCTCTCATCCTTAAGCAGATAACCCTTAGCAATAAACAACATTAAAACAAGAGGTTCCTGTAGAGTACTACAGAAACTTAGGATGCTATCACCTTCCCTAAGTTTAACCAACCCCCGAACCTATAACTCTCTAACCTTTGCATGTGCATTGCATTGTGGGTATTTCGATCTTTTTCCCTTCCTTTGGACAAATCAAAGTTCGGTTGCAAATGAATTAAGATTCAAGATAATTAATAGTTTGGTATCCAAATTTCACCGCGACACCAACCACCTTCATGTGTGTGAAATGAAAGGAAAAGGAAAGTAAAAATATTAGAAAACATGAAAATGATAAAATAAAATAAAAACAAGCAAAAACGCCCCCGCTGGGGGTCGAACTCGGTTTTAGAGGCATGGCAAGGTACTTAAAGCAAGGCAATTAACCACTGGGGTAGCGATACATCCGTTGTATCAAGCCACCCAATTAAAACAAATACCATCCACGCGCGTATTCTGGGCAAGCTTCAAGACAAGACAAGTCAAAATGGCCAAAAACGATTCAATTCTAACTTCTTCAAATCTTAACCAAATTCAATGAAATTTAAACCAAAACTGCTTGTTTTTTCATGAGGAAGAGGATGGGGCAATTCATTTTATGAAATCATGCACCCACAGAGAAAAACGAATGAAAAAACAATTGGAAGCTTTGAAATGTATTTTGAGTTTCATGGATCAAAACAGATGAGATTAAGAATAGGTGAGGGTCTGCACATGTTTCAAATATATTGCTGAATGATTATGTCCAAAGAGATGATCTCAAATTATCATTGAATCCTAAAATGGTTGTTGAGTTGCAAATAGTGAAATGGTTTTCATGTTTATGTTTTCAAACAAAAACAAGTGATTTATGACAACACCTGCTGTCAACCCACATTGTAACAGATCATGAATTGTCTTTCCCTCATCAAGCATCAGCCAAAACATGGTTCTAGAGTCAAGTCCTAAAAGGAGTTTAGATGGTCACCCTCTCCACAAACTTGACAGCAGGCATAACAGCAGTATAAAGGGTCTACCAATTGACATCATCCTATCCTAAAACTAAACTGATCTATGAGAAACAACCCTATCCTCACTACATCAAAACAGCAGAGAAATCTCACTAAAATCTAAACTCAAACCAACTTACACCGGTATAGATACTAATGGCCAACAGCAATAAGGGCTCAGCATCAACCACACTAAAACTCAATGTTTGCAACTCAAACTTGGCATGAGTTCAAACAGCCACATATTCATCATGATTAACAGCATTTTTCCACAACAAAATCATAACCAAATTAGTTTTTGTTTAAAACAGGAACAACAACAAATTTTATTATCACAATGAAAACATTAGTTCAATATATTGCAAGCAAGCACCAGTTGAACAAACTCAAAGCAAGGAGCTGACAGAAACAAGGACCAATACTTCACATGGTCACAACATACCAACCAAATTCAAACTGACCTAGGCAGAAAATATGACATGGATGATATCATACCACCAACTGAGGTTGGATGAAAGGTTAAGTTGGCAGACCTCAACATCAACAAATTTAAACAATCAGACTTCAAAGCCAAAGTTCAAAGATGAACCACCTCTTAAACAAACCTGAATCTGCCAATAATGTGCTGCCAAGACTGCAACAAACATACTTTGATATAATTATGCTAACCATCCCTCAAATGCATTGATAACCAAATATGAATCAGCCCACTTAAACCAACAACAATCCTTGGTAGAACAAAGCAAATCAACCATGCTAATTCTCTTAAAGGCCCAACTGAACAACAGTCACAGCAGCAACATCAGTGTGTCAACAAAGATGAATCCCCCAATCTATCAAGAACTCCAACAGTCTCCCTATGACAACCTATCAACACAACTCAACAAGTTTGAGACATCACAAGACCTCCTTACTTACAACATACCAACTGCACTAATCAATCCAAACATCTCAAGATCACAAACCTGGTTTATAACTACGGTTCCAAACAAAAACTCCTCACAGGGAAATCAAAGCATAAACCAAACACTTAAAAACCTGAACCACATTCAAACTGCCATCATGGTTCCAAACAGAAATAAGGCATACATCAGCTTCTAAAATCCTCATGACAGCCAACCTCAAAGCCTCAAAGGAACCTAACTAAGACTTAGCAAAAACAAACACTGACATTACAATTCCTAGGATATCCAAACAAAGAGGTAACTACTTGAATATCTGACCATGGCCTGATAATTCCAACTTCACACATCCTGTCAGCAGCCCCTAAGCCAAGCAATCTCAAGCAGTCCCAAATCTTAATAACAGAAACTGACAGCCAGCTATAGAAATGTGCTCCAACAGCATTGTCTTTACAAAAGCAACTAATACACCTATTGATCTAAGCAACAGCCTAACAAAGCTTGACAATTTTCACAACAAACAAACATAACCAATAAAGTATCACTTAAAACAGAAACAACAGCAAGTTTTGTTAGCACAGAGTTATTCCATCCAAAAACCAATTCCTTACATACTTCAAATGACAGTTGCTACCTCAATGTAAGCAAACACAAATCAATTTTCAACACAAAATCAGTTCAAACATCTTTACATGACAATGTTAAACATCAAATCAATTATAGGTTTCACATGACAAAACAAACTCATGACAGCAAGCATAAACAAACCAAGCACAAAGCATAGTTCAAACAAGAACAAAGGCAAACTTGACATGACAATGTCAACCATCAACCAAACACCTCAATGCATATTTCTCATGATAACAGCTTGCAAAAATCAACACAACAGTGTTGTACATCCAATACCAGCAGGCTTACAAGTCATGTTTATGCTTCAACTGAACATTGACAGACATCATGGTAGCAAACACAACCAAGTCTTAACATGAGAGCCAAGTAGAAATAGAAACAGATGCAAGCTTAACATTAAATAATCAATTCATTATATGTTTCACATGATGGTCACAACTTTGTGACAGCAAGCACAAACCAAGTTCAGCATGATCTAATGATTCACGACATTTTAACTCATGCATATCAATGAGAGAGTTTGACGTCACGTACCTCTTGTAGACCTCCAAAATAATCTAGTGCCTTTGATTGAGAAATACTCTGAGCAAGATATCCACCTTTTGATGCAAGCTTCAAAACAGCTCCTCCACAAGTTGATTCTTTGCAAGCTTTGAAGTTACTTCTTCTTAAAGTAATGAGTGATCCTTGATGACAGTTCTAACAAGTGGTGTTCCAGCTAGTTTTTAATGACTTGGACAGTTGTTACAACATAAATATGTGGTGTTCAAAGTGTCAAAGAGATTCAAACTGATCTAGGCAGTGAGTTTTATTGGTTTATGCAGGAAAGTCAATGTTCATGGTGTGGGAAGTTGACTTTTTGAGTTATGGTGTTTTTGGCTGGTTTAATGGTTGCAACATCTTCTAAACATGATTTTGAGGTTGTGTGGATGATTTTTGAGGTGACTCTATGGTTAAAAGGGGTGCTGGTATGCAGTTTGCACCAGACATGTTTTTGGTGTTTTGAAAGATTTGAAATGGTTCACAAAAAATGAGAGAGTTGGAAGAATGCTCAACTTCTATTTTTTTATGCAGAGTGGTGGCTAGGGTTTGTGTTGACTAGTATTTAGCTTAAATATGGAGTGAAATCAGGCTTGGAGGAGATTCACTATGGTAAAATTTGAATGGACAGATTTGCATTTTCATGGTGATTTTTGAATCAATGGTTGATCATGAAGATGGTACATGAGCAGGCCTGCATCCTTGTCTTCTTGTAGGTTTCTTGCGAGTTAAGAGAGTAGAATAGCTGGGCTGCAGGAAACAGAACAAGAGCAACTGCTTCTCTTTTCCTTATTTTGGCAAAAGATTCAAAAATGGGGCAAAGAGGTATATGCCTTGGTTTGGCTCTTTTAGGCAATGTTTGGTGGGCCTCAAAACCAGCACCATGCGCATGAAACAAGATCATATGGCTGATAAACAAAAGTAAATAAAAAAATCACATATTTCATCCTTTGAAAAAGTGTTCAACACACCAACTTTGAGCAATGATAACTTGGCGCACACAACTCCATTTGCTTAGATCTTGTGCTCAAATGAAAGAGGGCATGGAGTAGAACAAATTTTATGTTGGTGGAAGTTCCATTGGATCATTGGAAGATCATAAAATTTGAGGTTGAAAAGCATGGCATGCAGGCTGTTTACAAATAACTTAGAAAAAAATTCTAAGCATGCATTTTTCCTTATTTTTCCTCAACTTTGCACATCCATAACTTGAGCTTCCCAAATCATATTGAGGACTTTTTGGACTTTTTAGAAAGCTTGTAACATGCTCTACAACTTTCATTTGGAACAAAGTTTCATTTCACATCATGAAAGTGATGAAACTTGGCTTGCAAAGTGAGTGCAAAAATCTGTCCAACTTGCTAACTTTGAAGTCATTAAAAATCTCCAACTTTGGTTGATCATAACTTTAGCTCCAAGTATCATATGATTATGAATTGGTACTCAAACGAAAGCTTGAAATACAAGGAACAACTTTGATGTTTGATCCAAGTCCATTTGAAACCTTTATCATAAAGAAAAATGGCCTTGAAGATGGCTGCTTCGACCACGAAACTTTCCATAAATGGAAAGTTTCTAAAACCCTAATTCCCCAAAAAGACAACTTTCAACAATTCTTGATTTTTCATGATTCCCTTGAATTTTCTTGATAAAATTCCATCCATGGCTCATATTGAACTTGAGGAACATGATCTTGACCTCAAAAAGTCAGGAGTTGACTTTTTCACTGCACAATTGACTTTTTCCCCAAATCTCCTGATTTTCAATTGACTGGTCAATTGAAGCTCTTCTAATTAAAATTGATGGCCAATCTCCCATCCCTAAACACCTTAGGGCATATGGAAGGTCATGGAAACAAGTTTTGCTTCAAAAAACAAGTTTATCCTGTTTAAAAGTGAAACCCTAATTTCACCCTTTTTTGCCTAAGCATTTTGCAGATGAACTGAGTGAACATTCCAACTCCACCATGACCTCTAAGGTACTAAAAAAGATTCTACCTCATGCCTATACCAATGATGAAACCTCATAGACCCTTTGACAACCTTCTGATGGTTCTTTGATAATATTGTGGCACACCCCTCCTCTCTAGGAGCTCAGATATCTTCATGATGATGACAACCACATAACAACCTCTACCAATGCCTCTGCTTGAGCTTGTGGTCAATAAAGCTCTCCTTCTTGGATATGACACAAACAAACACTTGATCCCCTGTAAGAAACTATGTTATGCAGATGCAAGATGCTAAATGCAATGAAACATAAGCCAAAGATTAAGAAAAGAGGTTGGTCAAATTTTGGGGTGCAACACTTAGGTTTAGAGATGAACATGTATGAGTAGTTTCATTGGAGTTTGTAGTCTGAGTACCATCACCCGATGGGACTCTGTAGGAACCATCGATGTTTAAATTAGTCATTCTAAAATTCTGGTTCTGGGGTCTATTCTGAATTTAGCCAGTCTTGTCGCGAGAGCGAGAGGCTGGTTAATAGTGTTTTGTCACGAGAGTGAGAAACACACCAAGGCATGTCTGATAGAGCGAGAGTTTGAGGTGATCGTCGGATAGTAGACACCGAGCACTGAGTCTGAATGTAGCAAGAGCGCTTTAGGTCTCAGTTAGGCTTTGCTAGTTTTCAAAGCGTGCCTTTTAACTACCGAGCAAGCGAGAGAAAAATCTTGGGTTATCAGGTGTGGTTGGGTCAATAACGCGAGAGTGTGAGATCGAATATTTAAACCAGTTTTTCCTATAGAATAATTTTGAGACCTTTGTTAACACCCGAGATCTACGGAGTCCCTTAGGAGCACGTGGATCATTCTTCGGACCCGTTTCTTTATATTTTTCAAATCCCGTTATAATTAAGTCATTTTACCGCAAAAACCAAGCCTTAACTTTGCACCGCAACAATTGATCACTCTAGATTGGTTATTAGCCCTTGTGGGTTCGACAGTCTTTTAAAACTACGCGATAGACTGTATCTTTCAGTAGTAATCCGACAAATATGCAAAGTCGCGATCAGTAGACAAGGAATTGAATGAAGTTGCGTTCATGCAACTAAGATAAATAAATAAGAAAACAAGATAAAAACGGGAAAGGAAAGTGAATTGAAAAAGACTTATAAAGTAAAATGCTTGAATATAAGTTGGACGCACGCATACATTTGTGTTGAAATAACTCGTTTCTCTTAGACGCTGGTACTTTGAGTGTTTTCTTTGCAATGTTACAAAATATGAACCCTGATTTGAAACTAAATTCTACTTAAATAGGCATAAAAAATAATTGTTGCTTTGTTGTCGACTATTCACAGCTTGTCACACGTCCATCCATGCACACCCACTTTGTTTGTCACTTCCTCATGTTCTTATCAACTGCTTTCAAAACTTGCCTGTGTTAACTTGGCTTCGAATTCGATCTGTATGGTTGTCCGCCAAACTCGCTTCAGCGACGTCGGCTTACTTCGACGCTTCTTTGTTTATGATGCAAAACTTCTCACTTTGATTCACTTATTTTTCCCTAATCCAAATTTTCTAGTTAACACACATTTATCTTATTTTTGAAGAATATAAGGAATTTGGTTGTCTATTTAAAAACCTCTCCCCCTTTCTAAAAAAATTATCCAATTAAAACCAATAAACACCTCATGAAATTGTAAGTTTCATAAGTGATCTCATCGATTCTAGAGAAGGAGACGCCAAGGCAACATCACTAGCATTAGGGGCATCATTATTATAAGTATCACTAGATAAGCTCTCGTAACTCTCAAGCATTTTCATCTCACTAACCTTCAATCTACTTAACCATTATTGTGCTTCAAAATCATCAAACATCAAGTCAACAACTCACATCTCTCAAAATATATTATAGGTTCAATCACCTTCTCAAACGAGTCACACTTCTCGATGAACATGAATAGATAATTGGAATTTTTTTTACTGCTCTACCCCTTTGTTGAAATTTATATGCCAAAGTACCCCATTCTGGAAAAAAATTACCCAGATTCCTTGACGTCAATACGTGCTTGTCCACTGGGGTGGCGAGCAGCTGGAGGAAATTTGTGCATGAAGGTTCTCGCCCACTGGGTTGGCAAGCACCTGAGTATTTTAATATTTTTTCATTTTTTTTAGATTATTTTATTATATAAATATTTTATTTAATAATTTTAATTATTAAAAACATATTTTATTAATTTAATAATATTTTAAAATAATTTTATTAATTTTTCAAAATAATTTTTTTTATAACCTTTTAGAAATGATTGATACTCGCTCAATGAGTTGGCGAGTGTTACACCTTAATTTTGACCCTGAATCGCCAGACCATACATAACATTGCACCTTCATCATCTATGCGTCATATCCATCATACAGGTCATCTAACCATTATGCCTCCAAAAATATGTGTCTTTTGATTGTTTCCTAAGCTCAGATTTTGCAAGATTGAATCAAGGATCAGGCAAAGTCATCAAGTCAAATTCGTGTGCAGTCTTGGTTGAAATTCATTGGAAGTTTGACCTAATCTTGGTCAAACAAATGATTTGATTTAGTTTCAGTTTATCAGGTTATGGCAAAGATTCTGAATCAGGGTTTTGGTTCTCAACAAGTCATTGTGGCCTCAGTGTGCACTCAAGGCGAAGATTATGGTTTGTCGGTCTTTTTGTTTAAGATGAGAAAGTGTCATTCAGTTGAGTTTCATATGAAGTAGGTCCAATGTATGTGCAATACTGTTTCAGACCAAGTATGTGTGTGGTGTGGCTTGAAATTCAATGGAAACTTGACCTAATCTTGGTCAAAGAAGTGGTTTTTTTAGTATCAAGTTATTAAGTTGTGGCAAAGACAATTTGTTTCAAGGAGGATAATCATCAGGGCTAGGTGAATTTTAATTAGGGTTTTAGTAAAGTGACAATGCAGTCAATGTCTCAAGTCATTTGTGTCATTGGCTATTTTGAAGGCAAGTGTGGTTTGAATTCAAGTACTTGTGTTTGAAGGTCAAGATTAGGACTTCATGCGAAACTCAAGTTTATCTCATGAAGTTAAGCTGTAAGAGCCATCAAAATTCAAGGCATTCAATCATTTACTTCAAGTCCTGATTATTATGGTGTATGTCCCTATCATGGGAGAATTCGAGCTTTCTATTCAGTTCAAGACCATTTCAAAGGTGGGATCATGATGTTTGTTACTTCTCATGAAATTGATTCAAGATTTCAATACATTTATGGTATGATTTTGTTGAAGAGTTCAAGATGTTTGGAATATGGTTTTGAGAACAAATCTTTGGATCAAGTCAGGAGTGTTAGTTATTCAATTGTTTGAAGTGGTTCACTTTTTGAATTGATTCATGGTTTGGTCGAAATTCAAGGATTCATGTTCAAGGACCAATTTCATTTCAATTCAAAATCAATTCTAATCCAAACCAATTCAATTTCAAGTTCTATTTTCTTTCAATTTCAATTCATGTTCAAGTTTCGAGTCTATATTTCAATTCAAAGTCCGAGTCTCAATCTCATCTCAACTCTAGTTCAATTTCAATTTCATGTTCCATGCCATTCAAGATTTCCATTCAAGTTCAAGTTCATCCAAGTCTCCGATTCCAAGTTCATCTTAGAATTTCAAGTCATAATCCAAATTTAAAGTTTAGTCTAAGATTCAAGTTTATTTTCGATTTCAATTTCATCCAATTTCATTTAAACTCAAATAAAATTCAAGTTTCAATACTTTTCCAATTTTTATTCAAATTCAAGTTCCAAATTCAATCCAATTTAATACAAATTTCAATTCATAGTTTCATCCAAGCTCATTTCAATTCAAGAAAATTCAAGTTCATTTTTCCATTTCAAAATTCAAATTGTCAATTCTATTCAATTCCAATTTCAATCCAATTTTATTCAATTTTATTTTCAATTCAAGTTCAATTCCAATTTCAAGTTTCATCTCATGTCAAGTTTTCAAGTATCGAATTCCATTCATGTTTCAAATTCAAATTTCATGTCAAAGTAACTAATTCAAGTGTCAAAATCGAAATTCCCAAATTCAATGTCAAATTTCATGTCTAAGTTACAATTCAAAAAAAACCATACCAAGTCACAAAGCCCAAACCAACCCAGGGCCCATTAAAACAATTTGTTTTTGTTACAGTCAAAGAAAAAATTATTAATCTTTATGCCACTTGTATGAAATACAATATGCCTCTGCACCTCCCAAACCTCCTCAATGTCCATACAATGTCAGCTATAAGACACACTACACAAAGCTTGCACAAAGTTGTACAATACCAACAAACCATACAAGGACAGCAACCACAAATTTTCAACAAAAAAAAAACACTACCACTTTCGTCAAGGCAAAACAACACAACGTGCTACCAAGATTTCCACGCTGCAAACTGCGACACAACTTGCAAAACACGGTACACTACAGCATAACAACAAAATGTATGAACCTGCTACAAAATCTGTCAACAGCACGCCAGACAACATGACCTCCAAGACGTCTCAACTCGTACGTCCAATTTTCACGAAAACCACAATAAAAAAGCAATTCAAAAGGCCAAGAAGGCAGGGAGAGGTTTTTTTCACGCAACAAAAAAGATACAAACAATTTCCTTCCTCCTTTCATATCCTCTCTGAATTTTCTCATTCTCTCACCTTCAATAAAACCCAAAAACATCATCTTTTCATAGACAACAATGATCTTCCTTCAAATCTAAACCAACATTCAATCTTCATAAGAAAAAACTCTCAAAATCAATAATCATCAACAACCAAAATTGAGAAAATGAAGTAGAAGAAGAAGGAAATACATAATGACGATCTAACCTGAATTTCTCTTCGATACCTTTCGAAGTTTGATTCGGTTTGAATTTTTTTTGGTGTTGGGATTTTGAAATGAATTAAAGTTGCAAATCTGCAACATCTACAGCAATCGTGACCCACCCCTTCACTACCATAGCTCGCAGCCCACCAAAAGCCACCGCAAAGCACCATTAGTTGCGACAACCACCTCCATTCATTCACAAGCCTCATGCTACACATATACAACTCATCACTATCGAATTTCTACACTACCATCAGCTTTGACAACATCACCATTCCATCAAAAACCATCACCTCATTTCCCCTTTAAAACCGAACGAAGCCATTGCAGCTTTTGCCGTTGCTCGCTGACAATACCGTTCATTCGACACATAAATCGGCTCAACAAAGTCACAGGTTCTGACATTTCTTCTTCACTCTGATATATGGAAATCCATTCAAAGTAAGCATCCTCTCCTCACCCGTTTGAGTAAAGCAATACTTTCTGTTGAATGCAGCTAAGTATCTTTTGTTAAATCAAACTAACATCTATAGTCTGAACTACGGACGCTATGATTTCTCATTTGTCAATGAGAATACGTAGCATAGGATTGCGAGATCCTAGCGAGAAACCTTCTTTTCTCCCGTAGTCTAAACTACGGATACTTTAATTTCTCATTTATCAATGAGAATACGTAGGCATAGGATTGCGAGATCCTAGCGAGCACCCTAATTTAAAAACCACCCATTTCTCCTTAGCAATCTTAATCCTTTTACCTTACTTTTTCTCCTTTATTCCTTTAGAAGAAAACAAAAAAACCTAGCTATCTGCCGCTACCACAAAAATAAGGTGCCGGTGTTGCACCCTAATTTTTGACCTTAAGATCCCTTTTTTTCCTCGTGCTTTCTCTTGCATATCTTTGGTTTGTCATTCCTGTTGTAACTAACCATTTAACCAGCTGTCTGTTTTGTTTTTTTACGAGGTATTCTTTCGTTATAGAGGTTTCAAAGGACACGTCAACTGTCAAAAGCTATTCTGGTCTTCTCTCAAGATGCGAAGATCTCATTCTTGAAAACTTTGTTTTACAATTATTATTTGAATTGTACTACGACGTTTTCATTACTCAAGAGGCCTGGTTACGAAGTTTTTCCACGTGATCTATAAGTAAATTCCAATTCCAAGATTTAAGGATGGATTCCAAGTGTCATCATTTGTCATCCTACCGGATTCAAGTCTCTTACCTCCTTTCAATATTATTAAGTGTAAGAGATCTCAAAGTTTAGTATCTAGATCCGACTTCGAAGCATTGAGTTGACTTGGTTATTTAGAAATTTATTATTGAGTTATAAGCGCAAAGTACAAAAGCTCGAGGAGGTATGTGCTAGGATATTTGGTAATTAATCCAAAGCCTCGTGGGTGGCCTTACAAGATTAGTGGTCATAACAAGAATTAAAACTCAAAACATCAGTGGGCATTCTCATGTGATTCAATCCAAGCCTTAATGCTATAGTCAATTTCAAATGTACCAACTCAAGAGTTTTTAATTAATTGCAACAACATACAGGCCTTTATGATACAAAGCATTGCAAACCGGAACTTTGGAAAGTTACAAGACATACGGGTTGGATAATAACAGAAATACTAGAAATTCAATTAAATAACAACTTAACTACGACTGTGTGTAGATCTCCACAACAGGACAAGTTCAGCCTCTTGGACAAAAACGTGATAGAGCCTCATGCTCATACAGGCTCTGATAGTTAATACATCGATCAAAGAGTCATGTTCCAATTCTGGCACAATAGTAATAACACCACCACAATCTCCTATTGATATTCATTTAATCTGCACCAGTAGCTGTTAAACAGACAGAAATGTCAGAAAAGCACAGTTCGCAATGATATTCGAAATCAGAATGTTCAAATAATTAGCAACCTTCAACTTCAATGAAGATTGATGCCGCTTCGAAGATTAGTGCTGAAACCGAAACTACAGATGAGAGTTCTCAAGCGAAAACAAAAAGTTGGAATAATTCAGTCACCTCAGATATCTAAAGAATGATTCGCCAAACTCCGGTGGGCTCCTTTTCTATCAGTAGCAGCAATGTTCAAGCTGTTGGAAAAGTAGCATTGCAGCAATATGGTGAAAAGGACTAGGTTACCTCTGAGACTCTGATGCGTGTAAGAAGTATCTCCGTGCAAGGCAAGGTCGTAAGGCTATGGTTGGAAACATCAGTAGCAGCAGGTCTAGAAGCTCTTATTGAATGTGTTGTGTTAGAGTGAACTTAAATTCCAACAAATGATAAAGTGAAGATGACACGGAGATAGGTGGTGCACCTGTAGTATTGTATGCTCTCACAGATACACTGTTCCCTCGCTCCCACAGTCACCAGCTCCTTTGCAGACTATCTCGATCGGTTAGCACAGATAAAAACACCAACGGCGAGAACAATAACTTGTGCAATACCTTACTCCAATTCCCCAGGCACCATCTCCAAGCACATGAAAAGAACAACAATATTAGATGCACCTCAAACAAGAATGGAGAACAAAGCAAAAAAAGCAATAACCTCGCTGAGAGAACTCTGAACACTTCCACGTAAGTCTACACCAAAGAACACCAAGAAAAATTGTGGCTCATTACATCAAATGTCAAGTTGTTACTCTGGGCTTCTAGTTCATCTTCTGGCCCAGGTCAAACCGTTATCCGCACCTGCCAAAGCATTAGATACGAGTCAACAATTTACTAAGGAATATACCGATAAGGAAAAGAGAATATCCAATCCCAAATCCTCAATGCATCGAACCTGGACAATATTAAACAACTGACACACAAGATCAGAAATTGGAATCTCGTTAACAGAAATCATTGCAATCAGACGAAAGGAGAAGGTTTTCAAATCTACCCTAGACCAAATAGGAAGGTTCAATCAGCATTCAAATTATCATTCATTATTCGTTCAAAATCGTTTTCAATACCAAGGCCTATATAAAGAGATGAATAGGGAGAAGAAAAAGGGGGAGATCCGTAAAAAAGTACATCATAGTTCACACACTCAAAGAGACGAGAAGAAACTCATCTGACGAAAGGTTGTCCTCCGTGACCTCCGTTTAATCGCAGTTGCCTCCGCATCCGTCGAACGCCCTCCATAGGTGGGTTCCACTCCCGATTCAGAGTGTCATCCGCGACAACTCCCTTTTAATTGTTTGCTATCTGTTTTTTCATTTTTTTCTGGGGATTTTAGGGTTTTCTATAATTTGGGGATTGCGAGGGTTTTTGCTATTGCTCTGCTTGCGGTGTGCTTTGTTTTATTTGTTTTGCAGAGGAAAGGTGGAGAGGTAGATGAATCAGAATCGGAGAAGGGATGAAGAACGGGGAAGCGAAATCGATAGAGAAAATGGAGAAAGAGTTCGCGAGCGGATAAAGGCGGAGGAAAAGAGAATGGGAATCGCAGAGAGAGTGAGATTGAGTGATCAAGGGCGGCCGATTTGGGGAAGGGGAATTAGGGTTCATCGCCTTTGTTCTCAGTGTTTTATTTTTCAGTTATGTTGTAATGATCGCACAACACTCACTAATTACACTAATCAGCACACACAACACTACACAAAAACCTGTTAATTGCTAATCACCGTAAACCTACCACTTTTTTTTTATTAATTAAACCTTAATCAACCTTAAAAAAAATTAATTAATTAAACTAATCCTCTTTTAAAATCACCTTTTCTTTTTTAAAAATAATAACTATTTTCTTTATAAATAATATGCTTTTAAGATCATATCACATTTAAAACAAACTCTTAAAAATAATAAATTATAACAAACCTTTATTATCTAAATTGATCTTTTATTAATACATAAATTATTAATTTTCTTAAAATCCAATCACTACCAACCTTTTTAAAAATTATTATTAAAATCAATCTTTATTTTAATAATCAAATAGAATTGGTTAATATTCTTTCGAATCAAATAATATAACTCTTTATCTAAAATCAACTTCACCAACCCAAACAGTTTCTTAAAACAATTAAAATCAATCCCCTTAATCTTGATTTAAAATCAATCAACATCGTAAAATTCAATCCAATCGTACACACTCACATTCACTTACACTTACACCTAGCGCTTTCATGCGTATGCTTTATTATTTTCGCTGTTATTTATCCACAACTCACACACTCACATTCACTTACACTTACACCTAGCGCTTTCATGTGTATGCTTTATTATTTTCGCGGTTATTTATCCACAACTCACACACTCACTTAGCGCTTTCATGCGTACGTGTATGGTTTAATTTTTTCGCAATTTACCTTACATCCATTTACTATTATCAATTTACATTTCCGCATCGCACTTCGTCCAAAGGAAAAACCTACACATGAGTCAACACTTGTGTGTAGTGCACGTCATTTGCATCATTTCCCCACGATCCTTGATTCCATTCAAGTTGATCGCTTAAGACAGATCCTACCCCATAGGAAGGACCTTTATCCTTACAACATAGAATAAACAAAACAATCAACTCAAAACAATAATTCAAACGTTCAACAACTCAACATTCAAAATTCAAATACATTAGAGAAGGATGTCAATCATCTTAAGTGAGATAGAATCTCCACCCCACAACAATACAATCGAGCCGTAGGAACTTTGCCTTAAGAGAAATAAAGGCATACTCGTCATACAATCCGAGTACTTAAGCCTTTTTCTTAAGACGATGCAAAGACTATTTTCCTACACCATGTGGTGGTTACATCTCCCTTAACATGAAGACTCATCTCTTCTCCTAAACCCAATCAAAACAACTACCCTAAACCCGTAGGAACTTTGACCATAGTCAAAGAACTCCTTAAACCCTTTAGGGGAACTACAAGTACTCTGATTCCACTCCCATAAGGATATGTAGGCATAAGATACGACATCTTATCGAGTATACTTAGAAATAAACCACTAGGGTCTTTAAACCTTTAAGCAGATAAACACTTAGCAATAAACAAACATAAAACAAGAGGTTCCTGTAGAGTACTACAGAAACTTAGGATGCTAGTACCTTCCCTAAGTTTAACCAACCCCCGAACCTATAACTCTCTAGCTTGCATTTGCATTGCATTGTGGGAATTTCGATCTTTATCCCTTCCTTTGGACAAATCAAAGTTCGATTGCAAATTGAATTAAAGATTCAAACTAATCGATAGTTTGGTATCTGATTTTCACCGCGACAGCCGGCAAAACAGAAGAGTCGCCACCTTTCGTTATTTATCCCTCAGAACAGGAAAGGAAACGATTAGAAAAACCTGACGAAATGGGTATAAGACAAGGTCATCGCAACCATTGTCTGGGTTCGGGAGTCGGTTACGCGAGGGGAAGGTATTAGCACCTCTCACGTCCATCGTACTCAATGGGATCCACGCTTGTTTATGTTTATCTGACGGGTTGGTTTATCTATCTACCTATCAAGGCTGGTCTGAACAGAAAAGAAAATGACTCGGCAAAGCGTCGCACTTTATGCCTACGTATTCCCATCAGAGAATGAGAAATCAGAGTCAACGTAGTTCGCCTGACTACGGGTGATGGGGAAGGTGGCTCGCCAATACATCAGTATTGTGCCTACGTACTCTCAACAGGTCTGAGAGATCAGAGCTTAGTAGTTCGGGATAATACGGATTACGGGGATTCAGATTCATCTGTTTTATCGAGTAGGGTTAACAAACAGTTCCAGTAGTTTGGTGTACGCAGCTCGACCCTTGGAGACTTAGGCGTTACCATTTGCGGTAGAACTGGGAGTTAACAACACTCTTTTCTTCAGAAAAGCTTCCTTTGAATTACGGGCCCACGGGGCAAAAAGGTTTGAAGTTTGTTTTCTATCTTTTATGGAAGAACTGTTTTTTATGTTTGTCTGTACTTTGCACAGCACTAGAGACTATGACATGGGAACGAATGTGTCGCATATTGTCCAAAGGACGTATACTAAACATTCTAGACGATTGAGAGGAGGCCGCTCAATTATCATTACCCAAGTAGCTTAAGGCTCGTAACGCGCTTATACTAACTTGCCTTTATTACGTTTTTTACTGTTGTTTCAAGGTGAGAAGAGAGAGGGACAACTACGGGGAGACTATCAAGTCCTACTGTTGTCATGCCAAGGATTCATCCTATAGTTGAGATTTGAAACAGGGAACTCCTAGAAGTTATCATGCATAGATTTCAACCTAAAGTTCTAATCGTCACTTCCTTATCAAAGGAAGTGAGATTCCTAGGGGATCATGTCAATGATAAACAGAAACAGATAAAGCATCAGCTTAAACAGTAAACAGTAAACGACTGTAAAATGCATGCAATGCAAGTGAGGGAGGAAATGTGTTTGGGGCATCAACCTCCACAAGCTCGTCTCGACCTCAAGCCAAGTATGAATAACTTCAATCATAAAGGAAAAATAAAATTCCATCAAGCAAATCACAAACCACATAGGCGAGGGAGCAGGGCTCTACCGAATACCCGCAAGCAAAGCCATACAGTAAAAGTACAAGCAGAGGGAGCAACTCAACCTCTAATGCAATCATGCTCCTAGATTAACACAATTTAAACATGAACTTATTCTAATGCATCAAGCAAATCAAACAAGTCACATCAATACAGTTGCACAAAAAGAAAACAGACAGGAAAGAAAGCAGATCAACAGCTTCCATAGCTTCACAGCAAAGCAATCCTTCTAACAGCAGTTCAGTCCTCAGTCTGTAACTGTTCTTCAAGTCTATCCTCTTTAAGAGAATGAAAGGTACTCCATCTTCAAGCTTCAATCTTCAAGGTAGACTTCACCTTCAGGCTTTCATCCTCAATAGCAAGTATCAACTTGCTTCTTCAAGCTTTTAATGCATCAAACACAAGTATCAACTTGTTCTTCATCTTCTTCAAGCTTCAGCTCTTTCTTCAATCTCAATTTGATCTTATTCACACAAGTATCAACTTGTTCTTCTTGATCTTCAAGCTTCAGCTTCAATGGCAGTCTTCAAACAAAGGGGAAGTGCAACCTCTAGCATCTTCAATTTTCTAGCAAGGAACTCCATCCTCTAGCAAGGGAGAAAGATTCATCTAACAAGAGCAAGGTGGGATAGGGAGAAGCAAGGTGAAGACCAAAGGTCACCACTAAGCACTCCACCATCAAAGAAAGGAACCCTCAAAGGTTCTACCAACTTGTGAAGAACCACACATCCTACCAAAGGAGGGATGAGGCCTTCACAAGGGGACCTTACATCATAGGGAGGAATGGAAGTGATCAACACCTTCCATGTTTCATGAAGGAAGAAAATCTATTCTAAGAGATCTCCCTAAAAACCCTAATCCTTAACCCTAAACAAACTACACCAAATGGAGAGCAATCTTCAAGTCCAAGCTCCACCATGCATTCCACAGCAGCCCACACAAGTCTTCATCATCATCCAAAAGCAAGAGAAGCAAAACCCTAGTCTAAGGGAACTAATGAAGTCATTCTAGTTGGGTTAGCAAGTTAGGATCACCTAAAACCTAGCATTAAAGTTAATTCTAACTAAAATACTAAAATCAATTATAAAATCCTACAAAAATAACTATGGGAACCTATGTCAATCATGACTCTACCATGTTAATTCCAGAGATCAAATCCTCAAATAAGAGCTAGAAATAAACTCTAAACTACAAGGTACTAAACTTAAACCCTAAAAGGGAGCACCTAAAGTTTCAACCTAAAAACAACACCTAATTTCATCACAAAAATGTGAGAAAAATACTATGGGAGCATATATGTCTAAGCTAATCACAAACAAAATCTTAAGCAAAAACTCATCACCAAATGATCAAACTAAATTCATCAAACAGAGGTATCAACCATGGTAATTTTATTATCAAATAAAATGTAAAAAATGCACATAAAATAAAAATGCATGGTTTTCCTAATATTTTTATTTCATAAAATTCTAGATTCAATCATGAATCAGGGAGAAAAACCTGGAATTAATTGACCTATTTTTCTATTTTTTATGAATTATTATCCAACTAGTATGAAATGAAGAAAATAAAGAAAAACAATTGAAAATAACAAAAGTACGTTGCAAATAGCAACTAAACCCAGTTCAACTCAGTAGATTGGGCCAGAGGGGGGTGTAAGTATCAGTGCAGTCATTAAGCCCAGGAAAGTGCAATAAGTGAAACGGAACGTTTTGCAAAGGGGCCAAAGTCAGAGTTTTCAAACTCAATCGTGGCCGTGTGTTTCTCTTACTTGGTCAAGCCTGAGATAAGATCCAACGCTCCAGGTGCATCTTCCCCATTTAAATGTTCAGACTGGAGGGAAACCATACGGTGGCCTGAGCAGTGGCGACATCGTCTTCTCCGGTGAAGTTCTTTACACAGGTCAGTCAAAGTCACAAAACCATACATCAATCAACTCAGTTTTTCACCCTGATCAATAATCTACCACTAGAATCATCTAGTTCCTTCTCTAACTCAAAACACAATAGCATCTTCAGAATGTGTCAAAATCTTGAATCTCACCATTCTTCAAATTAAAAGCATCAATGTGATCCTCATCTTATGGTGGTCAATCCTCACTATATAATCTTGATTATCCATCCAATAACTGCTAGATTTCAGCCTCAACAGAAAATGATCCACATCCTAGTTCATCTCTAATTCACCAATTTCTGATCCTATATCCAACTACACATTGCAAGGATCCTAACCACCTATAGATTTCTATCTATCTCCTTATAACTTATGCATAAGGATGAAAGTTACCAACCTGAGTTCAGAGGTGTAACATAAGAGGTTCTTGATCAATCCAACCTTCAAGATGATGCAGATACACTCTAAAAGTCCTTCTGAAGCCAATGCCACCTTCAATTTGCCTTGATTACTTCTGGAACTCAGAACTCGATTCTCTCTTGCAACTCTGAATTTTCAAACTCACCTTCTGCTACCAACTTCAAACTCTTCCAAAAAACGATCTGAACCCACTCAACACCTTATATAGAACTCATTAGAATCATCCAGAACCTTCTCAAAGCTTCAGAATGAGAAATTGGATTTTCAAATTCTCACCAAAATGTCATTCATGACAGTCACGATTCCCTCTCTGTTTTGGCCTCAGCAAGCTTGCATTCAACTTCTCATGAGATATTGAACATGAATGGTGGTGATTCTCCCCTTGTTTCAATCCAATGGCTCATGTATGTTATGTTACTTCATCATGAAGCAATGTGATAAAAGTCCATGAAATGGAACTCAAATCAAAAATCTAATACTGCCAATGTTTCTAAAATACATTTTCCATTCAAAAAATGCTATTATTTTGCTTCATTTGCGCACATATCATTTATTTTGAATTATTGGTCTTTAATTCTCTTTAATTCTTCCTTTTTCACAATTTCTTGAATCAAGTCTCTCCTTGAGCCATTTCAATGCCTCCTTGATTCATGGTCAAGGTTAAAACCTCATTTTGAGAAACTTTCAAGTTGCACCAAATTTCATTTGAGATGTCTAAGTTGGTGAAAATGACCCATAACCAAAAATGACCCATAATCACAACTTCCCAAAATGCCCTTGACTTGTCAAAGCCATAAGTTGAGTTCTACGAATCCTATCAAGGACTTCTAGTACTCTCTAGAAAGATAAGAGGATAAGGAACAACATTCATGTTGACCAAAAGTTCATAGGAATCATCCTTCTTGGGCAAAAGTGTCATGCAAGTTGGGTAACTTTCAAGCTCCAAATTCACATGCCTCAGATGACTTGTAACTTGTCTGGCTCATAACTTGAGTTCTATAAACCCTATCAAGGACTTATAGTACTAAAATTAAAGCTAAGATCATGCCCTAAAACAATCATGTTGGGGTCAAGATGAGATGACAATCATTTCTTGAGCTAAATTTCCTTGAAGACAGGGGTCAAACTAGGGGATTTTACACTGTCAAGTCTTAGAAACCCTAGCTTGAAACTTCTCAAACTCTTCAATCATGATGATTTAGCCTTGGAATCATCCTTATAACATCTCAATGTATCAATACATGATCACATGGCTCTTGAGTTAAGTCTCAACTTCCTTCAAATCATCAGTTGACTTAGGGTTGACCTAGTCAAACCCTAGCTGCACCAATCATGGCTGAGTCTTCTTAATCTTGCACAATGACCTATCTAGGCTTCAAAGTGATCTTAAACAGTTCTCATGAGCTCTCTCAAGACCTCAAGTCCATCTCCATGACCTCAGAATCATATGATGGCTTCCACAACCCTCAAGTTAGGAGACACACACTCTTGGTTTCAACCACTCTCTTTGAGGCTCTTTTAACTTCTCTGACAAGGATATTAACCCTTGAACACTTGAATAAACCTTCCTAGATAGCTCCATGTTCTTGTGTAGCTCTTAATTGGTAATCATACCTCTTGATCTCCTGCATACATGTCAATGAAATGCAAATGATAATGCTAATGTGAATGAAATGAAATACAAGCTAGGTAAAGAAATGTTGGGCAAATTTTGGGGTGCAACAGCTGCCCCTATTCAAACGGCTTAGACCTGAATGGGTGAGAAGCGAACGCTCTCGAACAATCAAGGTAAAAGACGGTTGAATACCAATAAACCCGGAAATTTGTCAACTGCACAAGTACACGGTACTCTGATGGGGACAAATCTTCGGAAACTGAAATAATATTTGCGCGGCAACTAGCTGGAGAATACTAATCTGAATCTCCATCAGGATGATTCTCTGATTTATCTGATATCATTGCATCCTCAAGTCGTCAAGGGATCACTGGTTACGCAGTAACTGGCGATCTTCCAACCGCACAGGTAAATGATACTCTGGTTGGTAGGAACATCTTCAAAACCGAGCAGGACGGTTGCACGGCAACTCTGTTGGGGGATTGGTCACACGGTAATTGGTGAAGGGTCTAATCTCAAATCTTCATCAGGATGATCATCTGATTTTGCTGTAGATCTTCGTCCTCAAGTCATCAAAGGATCACCGGCTACGCGGTAACTGGTAATGGATGGTTGATTATGTCGTCAGGCATTCTGCGTCATAGCAGAAGAATTCCTTATCGTCGCCTATGGACTCATCATGTCGCTAGGAACATCGATAGTATCTTTGTCGGACTTCATTAGTAAGTCAATAAGGGATCACCGGCTACTCGGTAACCGGTGAAGGGCTACTCTCAAATCTCCATCGGGATGATTATCAGATTTCGTTGCAGCTTCTTCCTCAAGTCATCAAGTGATCACTAGTCACTCGGTAACCGGTGATACATAGCTGGTACTGTCATCAGGTATTCTGCGACACTGCGGCAGAAGGATTCCTCGGGATTCATCAGGTCATTAGGAACTTTTTTAACAATCAAGTTAATTATGTCGTCGGGCATTCAAAGAAATTCTCGGGCGTCAGCCGGACTTCATCAGTAAGTCGGGAATAGAATTCTCGGTCAATCATGAACCAAATAGGGATATCTAAACTTTTGCCATCAGACACTCCGCATCAGCTGGGGGAACTGCTTCGACATCACAGTTGGACTTCATCAGTAAGTCAGGGGTTTTGGCACCGCTGCCAGATTTCAATCATCAAGTCTTCAAGGAAGTTTCAACTTCGCTGTTCAGAAATCTGCTGGGGATGACATATCTCCGCTGGGGACTTCAAGAATCATCCTGAACCAATAACTTCTGGTGGAGATTTCAGGAATCATCCTGAGCAGATGCTCTGCCGGGAATCCTAAGCATCAACTTGAGCAACCAACTCTGGTGACTTCACTGGGGAATTCAAGAATCATCTTAAGCCATCAACTTCGCTGGGGAATTCAAGAATCATCTTGAGCAATAACTTCAATGGGGAATTCAAGAATCATCTTGAGAAATCAACCTTGCTGGGGAATTCAAGAATCATCTTGAGCAATAACTTCAATGGGGAATTCAAGAATCATCTTGAGAAATCACTCTTGCTGGGGAATTCAAGAATCATCTTAAGCCATCATTCTGCGGAGGAACACCTGCAAAACAAGAATGGTAACGACCTAGCTCATGTTTCATATGCGTATGTTAGGCAATGGTGCAATGCTCCACACGGTGGAAATGCTACGCATTTTTGGGGTAAATGCTATGCAATCATGCAAAATGCTACGACCCCATCAGCCAAATAAATGCTGAAGGGAAAAGCCTCCTGTCAAGGAGAAAGAACCACTCTGGTGGAGGAAGGAATCATCCTGCCGAGGAGAAGAAGTCACGCCAATCTCAATTGGACTCCGCCTGGGGAAACGAACTTCATTCGACTGCTGCCGGGGAATAAAGCTCTCCGAGAACCTGAACCTGCTCATTCGGGTATATGAACCACCATTGCTGAGGAAAACGATGTCAATCGCATAAATAAACTGCACAGCCTTCGCGGCTAACACTTTCCTGGAGGTAACGACTCCGATGGAGAAATACAGCATCAGCTACTCAACACTCTACTGGGGAAAACCAATCATGGCCTGAACGCTTCCAAGGACTCGGCTCTCTTGGGAAACTACAAATTTGGATGAGGGAAGAAGGAATCATCCTGCTTGTCGGGGAGAATACGACTCTGTGGGGAATTTCAATTCCGCTGGAGACCTCAGTCTGGGCTTATCGAAAGTTGCACACTTGCGAACAGTCTTCTACGAGAAAACCGTACGTTGACTCAGTGCTGGAGATGAACATACACTTCAGTGTATTACTCAGCTGGGGAGATAACGATCCTGTTGGGGAGAGAATCTATCTCTACTTGGGGAGACATATCAACGCTCACCATCCCATGTTCCAGTTCCGTGGGGAGATGCTGCTAAACTCGCTGGGGTAGAAGGAATCATCCTGCTTGGGAAACATACGGCGTACTGTCTGGAATATGCTATACCTGCATCAACACAAACAAACAGACAATATACCCTTCTCAAAGGGACCTATCAAGGTTATCATCCTGCGACAAAGTTCAAGTAATTCAATGTTTCAACAATTAGTGGCCTAGGCTAGTAAGTTTATGTATGCGCATTTTATCAAAAACATCGGCGTTCTTTTTTCGCAAACAAAACAGATAAATGCTAAACAGGCATACAAAATTGCTGAATAGTATACGTTTCATTGATAACGAACCCCTGAATGGGTGAAAATGTTTTACAACAGATGCAAGCTCCTGGAATGAGGAAGCTGCGCAAGTATAAAAACATAAATATACATCAGTATATACGCAAATGTCGGCAATATGGCGTAGACGAACACCATGAGTTGATCCCTCTATGACCCACTCGACTTCGATATTTCTCCGACGCTTCAGCTTCAGAAGAGATTGATTCAGATAAACGGCCCTCAGGTCTTCCAAACCACTAAACAATGAAAGTCCATATGTGGAACGCAGTCATTTGCTTTTTTCAAATCCCTAACTTTTGCTTGAATCGCCCTTTCGGGTTTTCGATTCACCGGGATACCCTTTTTTTGCCAAATTCGCCCTTCCAGGTTTTCGACTTTGCGGGTGTACATTTTTCCATTTATATCCCTAATTTTTGCTCGAACCTTTTTCATTTTTTATGGTTCGCCGGGTTGCCCCATTTCTGCCTGGATATTCTTTTTCTTTCCAGCGGGTCGTTTTTAAGCAAAGTATTTTTTAACTGCGTCCGCGTTCACCGGGGATGCAAAATCTTCGCCATCCATCGTGGATAACAACAAGGCTCCTCCCGAGAAGACCTTGCTGACAACATACGGACCTTCGTAATTGGGAGTCCACTTGCCCCGGTGATCGGAGTGTGGAGGAAGAATCTTCTTCAGGACGAGATCACCCGTCTGAAAGCTTCTCGGACGCACCTTTTTATCATAAGCTTTCTTCATTCGACTTTGGTATAGACGACCATATGCAATCGATGCTAACCTCTTCTCGTCCATCAGGCTGAGTTGGTTTAGTCGGTTCTTAATCCATTCTGCCTCATCGAGTTTTACGTTAACCAAAACTCGTAGAGAGGGAATCTCAACTTCTAACGGTAGGACAGCTTCCATACCGTACACCAGTGAGAAAGGAGTTGCCCTGGTTGATGTATGTACCGTCGTACGATAACCGTGCAATGCAAATGGAAACATCTCGTGCCAATCCTTACAGGTCACAACCATCTTCTGTATGATCTTCTTAATGTTTTTATTGGTCGTTTCAACGGCGCCATTCATCTTCGGTCGATAAGGAGATGAGTTGTGATGTTCGATCTTGAAACTCTGGCACAGCTCCTTCATCATCTTGTTATTCAGACTCGAACCATTATCAGTAATGATCCGCTCGGGAATTCCGTAACGACAGATGATGTCTCTCTTTATGAATTTAGCTACCACCTGCTTGGTCATGTTAGCATACGAGGCTGCCTCCACCCACTTGGTGAAGTAGTCGATGGCTACTAAAATGATGCGATGATCGTTAGATGCAGTGGGCTCGATCTTGCCTATCATGTCGATGCCCCACATGGAGAACGGCCACGGGGAGGACATGACATTCAACGGGCACGGCGGCACATGAATCTTATCAGCATAAATCTGACATTTATGACATCTCTTCGCGAATTTAAAACAATCTGATTCCATCGTCAGCCAATAATATCCTGCTCTCAGGATCTTTCTCGTCATAGTATGCCCGCCGGTGTGCGTACCAAATGTGCCTTCATGGACTTCTTCCATGAGCATACTTGCTTCTTTCTCATCTACACATCTGAGTAGCACGAGATCGTGGTTTCTTTTATACATAACTCCATCAGGATTGAGATAGAAATTTCCAGACAGCCTCCTCAGAGTCTTCTTATCCTGGGTTGACGCTCCCGCAGGATACTCCTTAGTCATAAGGAAGGTTTGAATATCATGGAACCATGGCTTTCCATCGGAGGCTTCCTCGATCGCAAAGACGAATGCAGGTCTATCAAGACGAGAAAGAACAATTCTTGGAGCTTCATTCCAAAAATTGACTTTATACATCGAAGCCAACATGGCTAAGGCATCAGCCATCTGATTTTCAGCTCTGGGCACATGATGGAGTTCCACTCGATCAAAGAACGGAAGCAGCCTTCTGGAATTATTCATGTACGGAACCAAATTTGATTGACGAGTCTCCCACTCCCCTTTAATCTGGTTAATCACAAGTGCCGAGTCACCATACACATCTAGGTTCTTGATTCTCAAATCAATTGCTTCTTCTAGACCCATGATGCATGCTTCGTACTCCGCTTCGTTATTGGTGACCGAAAACGTCAGTCTAGCAGTGAACGGGATGTGGGACCCATAGGGAGTCGTGATGATTGCCCCAATGCCACTTCCGTAAGAATTAACCGTCCCGTCAAGTATCAATTTCCACTGGGATTTCCTATCTGGACCCTCGTCGGGCAGCGGTTCATCGCAATCTTTTGCCTTGAGAAACATGATATCCTCATCAGGGAATTCAAATTTCATCGGCTGATAATCTTCGATCAGTTGTTCGGCAAGGTATTCAGATAATATGCTTCCCTTGATGGCCTTCTGGGAAACGTATTGAATGTCATATTCCGTCAACACAATTTGCCATCTGGCAATCCTGCCCGAAAGCGCTTGTTTCTCGAAGACGTACTTGATCGGATCCATCTTCGAAATTAGCATGGTTGTGTGATTGAGCATGTACTGTTGTAAACGTTTGGCAGCCCAGGCGAGTGCACAACACGTCTTCTCCAGCATTGAGTAACGGGATTCACAATCTGTGAACTTTTTACTCAAATAGGCATGCTTCATTCTGCCCGTCTCGTCGTGCTGACCGAGGATACACCCCGTACTATTCTCAAGAACTGTCAAGTACATGATTAAGGGTCTTCCAGCCACTAGGGGTATCAAGATCGGAGGTTCCTGCAGATACTGTTTTATCTTATCAAATGCCTTCTGGCAATCCTCGTTCCAGATAATCGCCTGATCTTTTTTCAGTAGTTTGAACATCGGTTCACACATGGCCGTGAGTTGAGAAATAAACCTTGCAATGTAGTTTATTCTGCCCAGGAAACCACGAACTTCTTTTTCAGTTTTTGGCGCTGGCATTTCTTGTATTGCTTTTATTTTCGCAGGATCAACCTCAATGCCTCTTTCACTCACGATAAACCCCAGTAGTTTTCCCGACCGTACTCCGAAAGTAAACTTGTTAGGATTCAGCCTCAACCTGAATTTCCTAAGTCTCTCAAAAAGCTTCAGCAAATTGACCAGATGTCTCTCCTCCGTTTGGGACTTCGCAATCATGTCATCAATATAGACTTCAAATCTCATGATGAATCATATCATGAAACAAAGTAACCATTGCTCGTTGGTAAGTGGCCCATGCGAAAGGCATTACCTTGTAGCAAAATGTTCCCCAAGGTGTAATAAACGTGGTTTTCTCCATGTCCTCCGGCGCCATCTTGATCTGATTGTAGCCGGAGAAGCCATCCATAAACGAAAATACGGAGAACTGAGCTGTATTGTCGACCAACACATCAATATGAGGGAGCGGGAAATCATCTTTAGGGCTCGCCCTATTCAAATCCCGGTAATCGACGCACATGCGTACCTTACCGTCCTTCTTCGGTACAGGCACTATGTTGGCGACCCACGGAGGGTAAGTAGTGACTGCTAAGAAGCCAGCATCAAGCTGCTTTTGCACTTCTTCTTTGATCTTAACGGCCATATCTGGTCGCGTCCTCCTAAGCTTCTTCTTAACGGGAGGACAATCTTCTCGCAGCGGCAAATGATAGACCACTATGTCAGTATCAAGTCCGGGCATATCTTCGTATGACCAAGCAAATATGTCACTATACTCTCTCAGCATCTCGACCAATCTCTGCTTGACATCACTCTGCAATGCAGCCCCTATCCTGATGTTCCTGACCAGTTCCTCAGAACCCAGATTCACAATCTCAATCTCTTCCTCATGAGGCAAAATAACTTTCTCTTCTTGTTTCAACAAGCGGGCCAACTCTTCGGGAAGGTCTTCGTCTTCAACAATCTCTTCTTTTGCAGTTTATATGGAGGTCGTACATTCAATTCCCGGTGCCCAATCTTAGAGATAGTCAAATCTGGAGTGCTACGATTTCTCTTATCTGTTTTTATACTGTTGAAATGCATCAAACAGATATGGTTAAACTCCAGTTCAGGTTTGAACAAGAAATCCCTTCCTCGCCAAGGTGTCTAAGGGAACACCACACAATGACGATGAAAAAAGCCAAAAAAATTCATTGACGAGAATTAAACAAAGAGGAGGTGAAAGAATGGAAACATGGAAGATATTTGGTTTTGCAGGGGGGACGAGGTAGTTGGTGAACGCAAGTCAAGCTAAGAGTATTTAAATTGGTTTCGTGCAATTCCTTATGTGCATATTTCTCCAGACCAATTTTTGATCAACCCTCGTATACAAGATTCGCCTCCAACACAACCAACTGTCGCACAAGTGCATCAGGATGTGCCACCAATGTACACATCCCAATTTGGGGGACACACATCTTCATCTGCTCAGCATACATACTGTAACACCTGAGGTGAAAGAGGACGGTGGTTACATGTAACACCCGTGGGCGAGGGAGTGGTTGTCGGTGTCATGAGGCATGACAATGAGACACTCCTAGCAGCTTCTAGGGGAAAACCGAATTCACATCCGAATGAGAGGGATCCTGAGGCTATGCAGGTATGGGACTGCATGGTTGAATGAAGGCTTATAAGGATTAATTGGTACTACCTATACCAACAAGATGCATCTTCTTTTCGGTAGCCTGTTCATAAGAACTCCATAGTTAAGCGTGCTTGACTTGAAGCAATTCGGGGATGGGTGACCTTCTGGGAAGTTTCTCGGAAAGCGTGTGATTGAGGACAAAGCATGCTGAAAAGACCCGTGTTGGTTTGTGGGGTCAGTCGGTAATCCTGAAAGCAATATGGGGCGTTACAAATGGTATCAGAGTCATACATCTCCCAGTACGATGTGGTTCGGGGACGAACCAAGCGGAAGCTGGTGGGCATGTAACACCTGAGGTGAAAGAGGACGGTGGTTACATGTAACACCCGTGGGCGAGGGAGTGGTTGTCGGTGTCATGAGGCATGACAATGAGACACTCCTAGCAGCTTCTAGGGGAAAACTGAATTCACATCCGAATGAGAGGGATCCTGAGGCTATGCAGGTATGGGACTGCATGGTTGAATGAAGGCTTATAAGGATTAATTGGTACTACCTATACCAACAAGATGCATCTTCTTTTCGGTAGCCCATTCATAAGAACCCCATAGTTAAGCGTGCTTGACTTGGAGCAATTATGGGATGGGTGACCTTCTGGGAAGTTTCCTGGAAAGCGTGTGATTGAGGACAAAGCATGCTGAAAAGACCCGTGTTGGTTTGTGGGGTCAGTCGGTAATCCTAAAAAGCAATATGGGGCGTTACACATACCATCGCACACAGACCACCAAACAACACACATTTTATGCAACCTCATCCCAACACCAAACTCCCTACACTCCACTCCCTCAACAAAACTACCACTACAACTACAACCAACAATATCAATATCAACATCAATCTACCCTTCAACCACTCTTACAGTTCACTCCAGTTCCTCCGTCAAACTTTTATCAATCAAACCCTCAATCCCAACATCAAACTTTTAACACTTCATTCTCTCAACCCACCTCCACCTTCATGGTTGATGATGTCTACTATCAACCCTTCAATAAACCCAACCTGATACGTACACCCAACCACCACAACCATCGTATTCATTCCAACATTTTTTGTTGACAGGGGATTAACTGATGCAAATGTCAGATTTTAACATTGATGACCTTCTTGCGGAGCAACCTACGACACAAGCGGACCCTCCTTCAAGGCAGACGGACCCCCCCTACAACACATCACAATCAAAATATGTCTTTCGATTCATCTTCATCACTTACAAGAAATGCAAATGAACGTTTGGGCAGGGGATATCGACAAAAAAGGGCAATAGGTGTGGAATTGGCGGGCATTTTTGATGAAATGTATTTTATTTATCAATAATCAATACAAAAATATTTATTGCATTTAATTTTATTTGAAAAAATTTCATTTCTTAATATATTTTTTATTACATTTAATTTTAATATTAAATAAAAAATCATTTTTAATTAGTATATAATTATTAAATTAATAAAATATATTTTCAATAGTTAAAATTAATAAATAAAAATTTTATATAATTAAATAATCTGAAGAAAAAAATGAAAAAATATTAAAATACTCAGGTGCTCGCTAACCCGGTGGACGAGCACCTTCATGCACGAACTTTCATCAGCTGCTTGCCACCCTTGTGGACGAGTACATACTAACATCAGGGCATTAGGGTAAAAAAAATTCAGAATGGGGTACTTTGGTATATAAATTTCAATAAGAGGGCAGAATAGTAAAAAAATCTAATTGAAAAGAAATGACACCAAAGCGTAAGAGAAACGTACATGAGTTGAAACATCGTGAAGGAATGAAATTTAAGTCAGTGGAGCGGCAGCCGAAATAAAAAATAAAATTTGTGCAAAGCAAGATGTATAAACTAAAACATTGATAGGAAGAAAGGGAGAGTCAAACCATTGAAAAGGAAAAAACATTATCTTATGAAGTGGTCGGCATGATTAGATATACATCGAGGGCTATATTTATAGGATGACATAGAGACAAAAGCCCTAGACTAATGTGATGGTTTCCAAGGCATGTTAATTTTCACACTAGTTAATATGTACTCCCTCTGTCTCAAAATAAAAGTTTTTTAGCCAAAAAAATTGTTCTAAAATAAGAGTCTTTTTACATTTTCAATGCAACAATAATTAATTTTTACCAACTTTACCCCTAATAAATATTTTCTACACAATTTTCAAGATATTACATCACACTATACCTTTATGACGACCAATAGTAATTAAGGACAGTTTTGTAAAATTATTATATTTAATTAATCAATCATTACTTTTCTTAATCCATGTGCAACAACTATAAAAGACTTTTATTTTGAGACGAAGGAAATACTATTTAACAAAGACCTATTATTGTCAAAAAGATGAGATATGATATAGTATAAGCTAATTCGCCCCTACAGATCTCGTGCTGGGTATTATGTACTACCAAGATTTCTGACTTAAGGACTTCGCCCTTACAAACCTTAACCACGTGCTTGGGTATTATGTACTACCAAGGTTTCTCACTCAAGGACTTCGCCCTTACAAACCTTTTGCTTGGGGACCGCTTACTGCCAGGATTTCTCACTTAAGCACTTCGCCTAAAGTCTCGTTCTTAAGGTTTCTCACTTAAGCACTTCGCTTACAAGCCTCGTTCATGGAGGACTATGCACTGCCATGTTTTCACTTAAGCATATTTCCCCTACAGGTATTGCTTGCAGAATTGGGTGTCGATATATCTGTAATATCATAAGCCCACTTAGCATCAGTCAACCTCGACCCTCCAAACGTAGAGCTCACTAGAACCCTAGAGAGTACTCAAAAGGGAATGGGCGAGTTCATGCCGATATTGAGTAAGATCAAAGAAGCTTGCGATTGTGAAAAGAGAGGTGAGTTCATCCGTCCACAAGGCCGACATGACCCCGGGTAAAGAGAGCAGCTCAACCTCTAACCCAACGATAACTCGTGAAAAAGTTCCATTGATAAACTTTAAAACACTCGTACAAAGGAGTTAATGGTAAGTTAATGACAAATATAACAAGATGGTCATTCTGAGAAAATAAGACAAGGTAATTGGGATAGGATTAGCTGCCTTTTCTTTCCGGTAACTTTGTGTCTTTGGTGTAAATTTAGTGTAAATTTAATGATACACATGTTATTAAGATAATATTAAAAAATAATATTAAAAAGAGAGAAAATTGGTTTAGAGAAATATAGACACAAACTTATCAAAGGCACCCATGTTCAAAGGTAGTGAATCCTCTCCCTTAATAATCGAGATAGGATTAGTTGTCTTTCCTTTCTAGTAACTTTGTGCCTTTGGTGAGACGATTATACTTACGTCAGAGATAAAAGACATAGGTGGGTGTCAATCACAAATCACTTAGACTGGTTCTTCTACTAGTGAAGTTACATACGGTGTACTTATCTCAAGTAGATGTTCCTTACTATTTTTATTCATGGACTTGCCAGTGTTGTGACTTGTGAGAATGGAGATTCTGCATGTTTGCATGTTTAAAAGATCCTTAGGTTCATCCAAAATATTTCAACCTTGTTCCCTTTCTTGACAGAGAGAGATATAGCAGATACTTCCCAATAATGCTTAAAAAAATTAAACTAACTGTGTGAGAGCGAGCTCTGAAGCATTAAACATACATAATTTTGAGCAAAACGAAAAATCCTTAATTCATTACTTGAGATGAGAGTTTATATATAAATGGATTACTATATAATTGACTGAACATAAAAATTATAGACCTAACTGTCATAATAAACTGAATAGGGCATAAAAACATATAATAAAAAATCAAATTACTATACATCAAATTCATCAATCTCATTCAAGGTCAATCCTGCTACACATGCTCTATTTAGTTAACACTGATCTCCAATAACCTACGAGATGAGTTTAGTTGGGCATATGTCTTTGGGAAAAAAACTAAGATGCAATTAACTTGTTTTTATTTTACTATTTTTGTTCTCATTATCTTTACTCTTACCACTTCTGTCATCAAAATGAAGAAAAGGGAAAAATGAAGTTACTATAGTTCCAAAACATGTTCTATAGGAATACCCAGTAAAGAGTCAAAACATGTTCCCATCCCAGAATCCTGAAAAACAGACACGTGTAGTCATAATTAGTGTAAAGTCATCTCTTTTGAATGTTGGATTATTCTGGACAGAAAAATGTTATGAAATGAAGAGCAATGTTCAATAGGTGTGAAACAATATTCTATTAATATCATATTATAATGTTTGAGATGCTCTAACATGTTACTCCTTCTGTTCCATTTAAAGTATTTCTAATTCTTAACTCCTTTTAATTTGTCATTTTCAAAATTCAAATTAGTATTAACTATTGTTTTGTCAAAATTATCTAACTATTTATTGCAAAGAGAAAATATGTGAATTGAGATAATAAATATAGTTAAGAGTATTAAAGAAAAAAGATGCATAATTCTATAAAAAATAATGTAGTAGTAGTATTGAAATTACCATTGGTGATTCTATTTCAAGACTCTGTGACTGAAATGCTCCAATTATATCTTCAACCATGTAGCCCAATAAAGGAGCAAACAACCAGCTCCAGAGGGAAGCCAGGCTAAAAAAGCTCCATCCATGAGTAACCACTTCTATTCATCTCTGGAATAATCTCTTGAAAGTGCGACCATCCATGCATGCAAGCCACGAGGAGCATCCCGCTTCACCATTACTTCTAGCCTTCCAATATCCTGCTTTGAAGCACCATAATTCAGCAAAAGATTTCCAAGAGCTCTGAATGTAAAATCATCTGGCTGAATTCCAGATTCTATCATTTCTTTGAAAGTCTCTTTAGCTTCCTTTAGCTTCCTATCCATTGAATACAAGCCAAGCACATGATTATAACTCAGTAAATCGGTCATGAGTCCTAGTTTTCTCATCTGTTTTGCAATTTGAATGGCTTCACCCATTCTTCCAATTTTCTTATACATACATAGCATCATTGCATATGAAAACTCGTTCACAATGTTGTCCTTCTTCAAGCTCTCAAATATTTCTGTTGCTTGTTCAACCATAAGTCGCTCAGTATAAAGATCAATCATACAATTAGAAGAAAATACTGAAGGACCTTGATCCGATGATTGAAGCAACTTGTATGCTTCTTGTGCTTCCTCCAAGTAACCTACTTTAGTACACAACTTTATCAACGAGTTATGTATGGTTGGATTCCCTGAGAAACCTGCCTTCCTCATTTGATCTACATAAATAGTAGCCTTTTTAACATTTCCAGCATCAGCAAAAGCATTGATTAATACACCATAAATAATAACATCAGGTTGCACAGCATACTTAATCATCTCATTGTATAATGCTTCCGCAGTATCTAATTGGCCTAACTTTGCAAAGCTTGATATCACAGCACAATAAGGGACACAATCACTCATCAATCCTGCCTCCTGCATTTTGTTCAGATAAGGTTTTGCAATGTGTGGCTTGCCAGCACAGGACAAAATATGTATGAGAGAACTGTAGCTGCATTCATCTGCAACAACACCAAAATTCTCCATACAGTCAAATAGTTGGCATGCTTTATCATAGCATTTCCCTATCCCATAAGCTTTAATCATCACATTAAGTACAAGGACACTAAGCTTCTTCCTGTCTTTGCAGCACATAAAGACTTTCTCTGCTTCTAACGTGTACCCTTTCTCGCCATATGCATCAATGTTGGCAGAATAACATCTAGAAGTGATATTCCCAGCTAGGTGAAACCGCATGAACCATAACCATGATTTCTCCAGCATATTCGATTCTACATACATCCTAGTCAATCCAGATTGGGTGAATTCGTCAATCTTAAGACCACTTTCATCCATCTCCCGTATGAGCTCTTCAGCCTCTTGGACCATTTTCCTAGTTGAGTACGCACACAAGAGGGTGCGATAACTCACTAGATCTGGCTCAAGGAAGGCCTCTTTCATTTTTGCAAGGTATTTTGCTGCCAAAGTGAAATTATTATGTTTAACACATACAGAAATAAGGATATTATATGTCCTAGTGTCAGGGGAACATCGAAGTTCTTCCATTCTTTGCAACAATAAACTTACTTTTCGTATGTGTCCACGGTTTCCATACAAGTGAATCATCGTATTAAACGTCACCGTAGTCAGCACTACACCTTGTTTGATCATCTTAGCAAAAATTTCACACACGGCTCTAATTTGACCAGCCTTCCCATACGTGTCAATCAAGGTATTGTATGTATGTGAGTTTAAACAAACATTGGCATGTGATACCTCATTGCCAATATGAAGAGAATCAACTGTACTATGATCAACCTCTACTCTCAAAGGCTCCCCTCTTGACCATTTCCTAAAAAACTCTTCGGCTTTTCGAAACTCTCCGGCTCTCTTGTACAACTGAACAACAACCCCCATTGTAACCTCATCCGGTTCCATCCCTTGACTTAGCATCATTTGAAGCCAAGCAAGTGCTTCTTCTTTCAACCCATCTTTACTATAAACATCAATCAATGTTCCATACGTAGAATTCACAGGTGCAACCCCATTTAGATTCATTTCATCCCACAAACCCACCACAAGGCTCCATTTCTTCCCTTTTCCAAGTATCAAAAACATTATATTATAATGAATCACATTTAACTCATAACAACCCTTTTTCTTAAACCACTCAAAAATCTTCAAAGCCCTCTCCCAGCAAACTTGTTCCTTCAATATGATACTCATTTCCTTGTTGCTGAGTCTCTTTTTCCAGGGTCTAAAAGCCTTATCCAAATCATGAATGGTATCCAAAGCATGTAGAATTGTAGGAATGCGGCCACTGTAAGATACCCATTTCTTCAAACACTTGGAGTGCACCTTGTTTTGCTTCAAAACAAACCCATTGTTGTTGTTACCCCTTTTGTTTGGAATAACAGAATCATTATTTTGTTGCAAATTCGATTTTTTGAATCGAGATTCTCTGTCTGTGGCATTGAGAGGATGAAGAAGTGGTTGTTGTGTGGTTTCATTGGAAGTGGGTAGAGGGTTTTCACGCGGTGCAGCAACAAGTGCGCTGGTGTCAAGTTTCAAAAGCATTTGTTTTTGAGAGGATTAACACAAGAGCGGGATGAGAAGAATGAGCAACGGCAGATATGGTTTTCGTATTTGGCAACTGCTATCTAAATGGGATTTTCGTTTTCCTTTCTTAATTTCATTTTATCTCTATCTTTTTGGTAAGTTCTTCTCTCTCTTTCTTTTGTACAGTTGATAAAATTTGAAGAGGTGGAGGACTTGTTTTTATTTTTTTATTATTTTAATAAGCAATTGGATATATGAGTACTAAGGGTATTTAACCCAAAATTGAGAGATGTCAACTCGCGACTCTTTCTTTACTTATAATTGGCACATTTTATTTTTTATTTTTTATTTTTTAATAAGCAATTGGATATAAGAGTACTAAGGGTATTTAACCCAAAATTGAGAGATGTCAACTCGTGACTCATTCTATACTTATAATTGGCACCTTTCATTTCTTATTTTTTATTTTTTAATAAGCAATTGGATATAAGAGTACTAAGGATATTTTTAACCCAAAATTGAGAGATGTCAACTCGTGACTCTTTCTGTACTTATAATTGGCACCTTTCATTTCTTATTAATTGACAATATTGATCCTATTTTTTTTCACTTATTTTTTGAAATTCACTACCCACACGCGCATATTTAGAATTCTATAGTGAGATATTGTCAATTTCAATTAGTCTATCGAAAATTTTAAAATAGTATGTTTTTTTTACCGTAAATATCAAATTTTGCATGGTTTTTTATCGCAAACTTTAAAATTTTTGCTAATTATGAAAATATTAATTCCGAAAATTTTACAAATGACCTGCAAATCTCTAAAAATTTAGAATTTCGGTTAGTTATAAAAACTTTGTTTTTCTCCGGAAATTTTACAATTTTTAGAAAAATTAGAAAATTTTTTATAGTTATTAATTTTATTTTATTTTTTGCAGTGAAATACAAGGACAGAGACGACATTATTGCAGACAGAGCGACAGATAGAGCGGCAGTCTAGATACGGGTTGAACGAGTGGTTTCAACCGGTTCACACTTAAAAGGGTTAGATGAGTAGGGACAGTTCTGCACACCGGGGGGACCCCGCGTTCAGCGGTTAGATTAGTTGAGCAGCCTAGAGATGATGTTGAGGTTGTTTATGCTCAGGATGTTTATGACACAGTGGTCGAGACAGGTGCGACACATATATTATTATTGAGGTTGGTGGTGAGGTGGTTGTTGATGAGGTGGTTGCTGATGAGGTGGCAGATGAGGAGGTTCAGCCAGATACCCATGTTGCATATGAGGTGGTCCAGTCATATTTCGCTGTTCCAGATGAGGTGGTCCAGCCAGTTGTCGTTGTTGGTGATCTGGTCTCATCCATTACTGCTAACGCAGAGGTTACGACTCCTTCGACTGAGTCTTATGTGCACACTAGTGGAGGATTCCTGGGAGGACCCATTGATTGGTCGGTGCTTATCGAGTATGTTGACCATGTGGCATACCGACTATGGTAGGGAGAGGTATATATATTTTATGTTTAACTTTAATTCATTTATTATTGTGTCATGAAAGCTAATACTAATTTTTTAAAATTTTGTTTGTTACAGGACCGTCTCAAACTGAAGGTGACATTGCACGAGTCGAAGCTGAAGAACTTCCCGAAAACTCTGATGATTGAGCAAGTCAGGTGTATTGTATGTGATTTTGAGCTCATTTAGTTTATCTGCTGCTCCCTCACCCTACTTAACGCCCCACTACTTACTGCTTTTGTTGAGATATGGTACAAGGAGACATCTTCATTTTATCTTCTATTTTCGGAGATGACTATCACTCTAGATGATGTCTCCTCATTGTTCCATCTCTCCATCGCCAACATATTCTTCACAGATCTTGTTATTAGCCAATTGCTTGAATGTTTGACTACTGTACAAGATTTGGGAGTTTCTAAGGAGGTCGTGTTGAAGGAGTTCGACTTCAACAGGGGTGTAACACCCTTTTCTACCCCCACAAATATAATGGCAAATCAATCATATTTATCAGAATAAATTATTGAACGCAATAAAATCATCTCAAAAGGGCGCATATTTCTCAATAATTCAAATATAGTCAATGCTCTGTAAACAACGGGTTTTCCCAAAATTACTCAAAAGAAAAATATCCAAAGTTTTCCTTGCGCAGTAACTTAATCAAAATAACAATAATCAATAAAATATGGTTTAGCTCAAAAGACCCCAACCCAATGTTACACTATTAGAGCAAGACCCTCTAAGTCAACAACAATGGCCAACGACCCAAAAACTTCAAAAAGTCCTCGACGACATCCACGACTAAACCTGGTCATCTGCACGTTACCCACGTGGAGGCAACATTCAAACATGCAGGGTGAGTAAAACGATTCATAATAATCAATATAAGAATCAATATATAAAATGGCATCATTTTCATATTCAACATCATCATAATCGTCAAGGAACATCAAAGGCCACAACATTATAAGTTACACCAAATTGTCACATAAATACATAAATGCAAATGCAACAAGACTCATGCATGTGGTACCAATCAACAAAATTCGATGGACACTGGGTCATCAACCCTCCATAGATCCACAACAGTAGGATCGATTCTACACGAGAACCGGAGCACAACAAAATAGCTCACATCCGCACAATGGGACTGAAGCCACAAGAATCAAGGTCCTAGACTGAAGACCGGAATGCATATGAATGCATGATGCATGCGTCAATATCATCCTCATAATAATTTCATTAGGTGCATCATCATTCATAAAAATAATCATAAGAATCACATCATCATAGAATCATTAAAACCTCATGGAATCAATGTCACAAATCATCACAGTTCCTCATGGAAATTCATCATACAATCATGTCTTAATCTCATAAGAATCACAATTATACTCATGGGTACTCATTATACGGTCATGTATTAATCACATAGGAATCACAGCCATACTCATAGTAATTCATCATACATTCATTTAATCACATAGGAATCACAGTTACACTCATGGTAATTCATCATACATTCATTTAATCACATAGGAATCATAGTTACACCCATGGTAACTCATCATACATTCATTTAATCACATAGGAATCACGGTTACACTCATGGTAACTCATTAAGAAAATCACAGCATCAAAACATCAAGACATCACTGAACCAGAACAGAATTCGCGAAACTCTGCTACGTTCGCTAGCAAGTTCCCCGTACGAGTCTAGGGCGAATGTTCGTCGTGTGAAGGATTCTTCGCTGTGCGAAATCGCGATTACAACAAATCCCTGTTATGCACCAGCACCAAAACCAGCCAAAAAGCCTCTACGATTTCCTTCCCCAATGCCCTAAAAACATCCCTAAATCATTCCTAAGGTATTACAACGATAAAGACACAAGATCTACGACTTATTAGGTCAATCCTGTATCATATTTACGCCTCCAATTCCCATAATTTCTTACAAATACTCCACAGTCATTAAAGTTCTCACAATCACTTACCCTATACGGTTAAAACCTCAACAACATATTTGGCCATGAAGGCCTAATTTCCATTACTCCCAAATCAGCCTCAAACCTATCAGACCATCCGTTCAAATCCCTCAAACTCATTGAACTCATCACCATAAAGGCAACAACAATCCAATATTCAAAAATCCCTAAACCCTTAAATCAGCTTTAAACACATTAAATCACATATTGAAAACAATGAAGGCAATACTCCTCATACCTTAATTACCGACTCTAAGCCTTTCTCCTTTGTTTCTCGAAAACCTCGCGAAGCTTTGCCTCAATCCTCTTCCTAAGAGCTCTGGCCTCTATTTCTTCCCTTTTTACAGTCTAACAAGAATGAATTCTAATTCCCTCAAAATTCTTTTTTGTTAAACCTAACTTTGCGCCTTAAAATGGGCTTTTCAATTCATCCTCACTAACTCCTCCTCAAATGTCCATTTTGCCCTTAATTCACTTATATTTATTTAAATTAATAATAATATCAATATATTCATATTATATACTATTATTTAAATAAATAACTCAAATTCCATAATTCTCAATACTTCATACCAACCACCACAATTCACCAAAAATATGAATATTCATATTTAAATAAATTAAATAAATATTTCAATAAATTTGGGGTGTTACAAGGGGCACTCACCTTCGTATGTCTTAGATTTGGGATAGGTACGAGGATCTTATTGCGGTACAGAGGTATGACATTGTCGCTAGGGTGTACATGCTACATTTAGTAGCATGTACTCTTTTTGCAGATAAGTCAGGTGTTTATATTGAAGCCTGGCACGTGTGGTTGTTCAGTTGCCTTGATGTTACCAATTGAGCTTTGGGTGTGCTGCATTGCCCATCCTAGATACAACACTCAAAGTGGCAAGTGTATTTGAGACTAGGCAGCTTGCTGGTTATTTGAGTTTATTACAGGTATACTTGAAATTATTATTTGTTGTTGAGTTCTTATTTAAGTTTTACGAATAACATTTATTAACTATTATTTGTTGTGTACGTGTTCTAATATTAGTGTTGGATATACGAGTATTTCCCCCACCATCTCTAACATGAGGGTGCGGCATTCCCCAATGGGGTTCCCACTGACGAGGAGATGGAGGGCTAAGCAGTCACATATCGGTGGTGTTGCAGAGTACATGAAGAATCTAAAAAGTAAATAGCAAAATATCAGTTTTTCAAACATTGCAGAACCTTACACTATTTTGATCACACAAGTTTTATACTTCAAGAAAGTTACACGATTTGTTTCCATTTGTATCATTCAAATAGCAAGAACACCCATATCAGTTTGCAACAACTCTAATCCATAACCAGACTTCAATATAAAAGAAGCAATAAGCAAAGAAAATAAGGAGAGATCGAAAATCATCATAAGAATTTTTGAAATACATTATAACTCAAAATCAGAGCCAATCCTCAAATTAAAAACAATACCAGTTTTTTTTAACACAAAAGTTTAGAAAATTTTAAAATAGCCACAGACCAAGAACACAACACACACAATGATCATAATTTCAGAAGAACCCCCAATTCCTCAGATATCAACATAATCACAAATCGAACCAAAAGTAATCTTTCTTCTCATAGGAAACAAAATTGGTCAAGAAGAAGTCAAAGCGCACAAAAACAAGGAGGTAAATAATAAGACACAAAGCAGAAATCAAAGAGAGCGATCCATAGGCGTTTACCTTTGAGGTTGGTCAGAGAACCTCGCCAGAGTCTTAAAACTCTGGTGAGGTTGTTTTTGCCCTTGTCTTTGTGCATTCCATCCTTTTCCTTGTCGCTTATTACTTGTTTCACTTTGAATAGACATCTTCTTTGCGTTTATATCGTTAATTTGTAGTTTGTTAGGTTAGTGTTGTGGTTGGCCTTTGATTCCAAAAAATGGTTGGGTTTTTGGTGTATTGAAGTTGAGGGAGGTGACTGAGGAGGATGACCAAACCATTAAGAGAGAGAGAGAGGGAGAGAGAGAGAGAGAGAGAGAGAGAGAGAGAGAGAGAGAGAGAGAGAGAGAGAGAGAGAGAGAGAGAGAGAGAGAGAGAGAGAGAGAGAAAAGTTGAGGGAGCAAGGAGAGACATGAGATCAAAATGAAATCTCTTCTTAACGTTTCCACGGTTTTGTCATTAATACATTTATTTTCTTGTTTTTTTCCTTTTGCCACGCATGCGTCCAGTGGAAGCTTCTGATGCTTCCACGTAGGCGCTGAAGTGGGAGTCAACTAAGAGACTATGTGTGAGTCTCCCCCACCATAAGCCATCTGTACGCACACCCATCACCCTTTGATGGTGATGTTTGTTTAATCTAAGGGCAGGGATTGAGTCAGAAATTGACTCTCCCCACCATTTGACCTTTGACCAGCGAATTGGGCTTCTTTGGTGGGCCTAGAGGAATTTTGTTTTTAACACCCCTTTTCCTATGTTGTTTGCTCTAATCTTAGGCCATTTGGGCCTTACTTTTTTATTATTTTGATTTAATTAATTATTTAATTACCCTAACATTATCTTAACATCAATTAATGATTTAGTGATAAAATCATTTTTTTTATTTTTATCTTATTCTTTTTTATTTCTTTTGTATATTTATTTTATTTTATTTCTCAAAATTATTTTAATTATGTAATTATCTTTGCTCGATTAAGTAAAACATTTTATTAAAATTAAATAGACAAGTAAATAATTATTTCTTTCTTTAAATTTTGTTCTTCACTTTAATATTTATTTATTTTATTCTTTAATTATTTTAGTGTAAAAGTCAATTAAATAAATATCTATTGATATATGATAAATAAGATAGTTTGACCAATCTAGTAGGTTTTGGTCCAACATTAAGTAGTAATTTTGAATAAATCACTTTTATCCCAACTCAAAGTATTATCATTAAACACAATGTTACCTTTTTTCTCAATAAAAACATGAAAGAAGAGGATTGTTGTAATCTAACATTCTAGCATAACCCTCGAATGATCGGTCCCGAGCCTCACGCATTGAGATATCTGTTCATTCTTTTATTTTATTGTTAAAACACTATAATTAACTTGGACAAATAAGGACCAATATAATCTAGCATTCTGGTGTAAATCGTTGAACAATTGATTATTATTATTAAGCGTTCGTTGTCTATCCAAAAAATTTCTCAATTAATGTTGAATGGGAAAGGGTCGTTGGGATCTAGCATTCTAGCATAACTATTTGAACAATTGATTATCATCAAATGTTTGTCACTCCTCTAAAATGCAACCAACCAATCAAACTATTTTTCTCGCCGTCGTGCGATCTTAAATTCTTTTTCATAAACAAAAGATATTTTGTCTTAAGATGATGCAAGAGCAATGTTTCATCAACAACCATTAAGTTGAGATAAGTGACTTGAATGTATTTTTTAAATCCATTCAATATGGTGTAAATGTTTGTTCCTCTCCTGTTTTGGGTAAAACAATGTTTTTTTCCGATTAATACAAGATAACTTTCGCTAAAATTGACCAACAAATAAATTTTTTTTACCCAGAACTAGATGTGCCTTGATTTCTCTTTTGAGATGCATAGGAGCAAGATTGCAAAATCTTGTCAGGCCCCCTAGTAATAAAAACCCTTAGGTCCCCTTTCTCTTCAATAAAATCTAAAAACATTTCTCTTATCTTTCTTGTCCCACTCAATATGTAGAATATTAGGAACTAACATAAGCTAACATTCTTTCAACCCTAACTAAATGGTTCCCATTGAGTACAATGGGCGTGAGGGGTGCTAATATCTTCCCCCTGCGTAACCGAATTTCTTACTTAGATATTGGTTGCGATGGCCATATCCTTATCTTTCTTTTAGGGTTTCATTCGATATTTTTCCTTTCATTCTATGGAAATAAATAAAGATCGGTGGCGACTTTGTTAAGTGCATCCCACGAGCATGCGGTTGCGCTTTGCGAGATCGTGCACTCATTTTTCGAGGTACGATAGATGGCAACTGTAACACCCTTCTAACCCCACATGAAAATACATAAATAATCAGAGTAAATTAACATGCTTTCACAAAAAGGCGTCACACATAATTTCAAAACATCAAACCACCTGTCATCCTTTAAACACTCAAATAAAATAATCATGCTTTTCAAAGTTCACTTTGCATGTAGCAGCGGATTCAATTTATATTCATAATTCTTTTCACATAGCATTCATGTTCATCTCATAATTCAACAATACTTGGGCACTAAGGCCAACATCACAATATTTTGATACATTTAAAACACAACTTAAAATACATAAAATATCTCTAAAGCAAAAACCCAAACGATCCCAGTGTTACATAACCAGAGCATGACTCGACCTAACATAATTAAAATACTAAATGACTGCACCAGCAGAGACCTCGCAACTACTAGCAGTACAACTCCAAGATACCTGCACAATGTCATAAAGGACATCATTCCAGCAGAAGGGTGAGAAATATTACCATAATAATCAAAGCACATAATCATATATAAATGTGCAAGTACAGAATACATACATTTCACATTTTCTCACCACAATGCATATTAACATAATAACCATGCATATAATATATATCCATAGCATCAAATACACATATTATACTCCTCACCACAATACCTCACATACCCACTAACATACATCGCAAAGCATATATGTATAAAACCAAGCATTTCATCATGCATACATTCGCAATTACAATTAATCCTTACAAATATACACGTTATGTTTCATTCATCACGAATCATATAACATACGCCATCATGTTTAATCATCAATTTATTATTCAATATCTTTCTCAATTACTCAATCGCAACCCACAATTCAACAATTCATACTCACATGCATATTTCATATAGCACTCATAACCATGCCATGTGACTCACTTAAAACTCACCCAATATCACCAATCCCCTTTTTAGGATTATGGGTAGGTCACTTATACCCTACCAGGAATAACACCTCAGTTATTCTACCCCGGTAATTACTCCACTAGGAACGACACATTGCCATTCTACCCCAGTGAGTACAAATCTTTCACATAAACATTATTATCTATATTACTCTCATATTTACCAATCATTACCTATATACATGTACTATTATATTGTCAGGCATTATTCACAATTCATCACATACATTACACTGCATGTATATATATATATATATACACAACTAAGCATGCTCATCAATCATGCTTCTATAATTCACATCATTTTCACACAAACATTTATAATTATATTTATTCATACATCTCAATCATTCCATACATCACAATGTATCCATAGAAGTATCTATATATAAATAGAACATCAAGCATATACAATATGCATTCACCAATGTTTACATCAATCCATGTAAACCCACATATATATACATATCTTCAAGCATACTCACTCATGCCATTATCGCAATTCGCGTTAGTTCACATAAACATACACAATATGTTTATATCATCACCATTTCACATCAACATTCACATACATGTTTATTTCACCAATGCATCATATAAAGATGAATTATGCAACTCATAGAGACCGACTCACGACTCTATGCAGATGCAAATGCGGTACCGACTCAATTCAGCAGGTTCAATTGAAGAACCAAATGGAACCATCGCTCGTTACCGAAGTAACTCCCCGTCGGGCCTACGATGTTCACCCATTGCTCGCACCCCACATGGGCACACAATGTTTATGGATTGCTCACACCCCACATGGGAACACAATCTGATTGCTCACACCCCACAAGGGCACACAATCGTTTTGCAGATTCTACGCGGAATCAAATATAGACCATCGCTCACACCCCACATGGGCACACGATGTCTCTGCAGATCCTACACGGGATCAAATATAACCATCGCTCACACCCCACATGGGCACACGAGGTTCTGCAGATCCTACACGGGATCAAATAACACAAATGCATATCATGATGCTTCACATGCAAACATGACTCAATCAACTATAAACCATCGCTCACACCCCACATGGGCACACGAGGTTTCTGCAGATCCTACGCGGGATCAATCAACACAAAATGCATACATGTTTACAAACATACTCATGCATCTATCACATTTCACTGCATACATTTATTATGCATTCACAACATATATATCATAATGCAAATATATATATATATTCATCATTTATTTCACACCATTTCATACATGGTTCTCATACAAAATGACTCAATCAGTTATAAACCATCGCTCACACCCCACATGGGCACACGATGTCTCTGCAGATCCTACATGGGATCAATCAACACAAACTGCATACATATTCGCAAATATATTATCATGCATTCTTCACACATCAACACGCACAATCATCATGCACTCACAATGTGTATTATATTCATCATTCATCACAATTGCCATGCATTTTTATTCAATTCTAAACAATGCATAATTTTCCCAAAGGCCACGATTCAAAATCATATTCATACACTAGGATTCACGCCTTACGGCTACCCACAACACAACAATTAATAACACACAAATTATCCGTACGAGACGAGACCGATCGCATCTGGACGCTCTAGCTACTATAAGCTCTTCTCACTCAAAATCATTAATCCCGACTAATCAGTAAAATTGGCTAAAAGTTGGCTAAAAATAATATTTCTTTTCACCAAGTTGTAGAACATATTATTAGCTTCAGTTTGATATAAAGAACGTCAAAATCCGATAAACGGTGAAAAAGTTATGAATTTTCGAAGTTTTGAAAAATAATATTTTCTCACACTTATAGTGTTAATCAGTTAACGTATATGGTTAACCGGTTAACACCTCCAAAAACTCAGTTTTTAGACCAAAAACTCAGTTTTTAGGCCCCCAACACTGTGTTAATCGGTTAACGTATATGGTTAACCGATTAACACCTGAAAAACTCAGGAAAAACAGCTACGGATTCGGGCTTAAAAGCCCCAAAAAGTCGCCCGATTAAATAGTTTTCACCCGATTAAATACCTATCTATCCTTACTAATCATATACGGATATTTTAGGGTCATAAAACTCAACTTTCACGACATTCGATTTCCACTCAAAATCTTAACCTCAATTTAACCGAAAATGGTGAAACTCACAATATCACCCGATTTTCGCCAAACTAGTTCCAATAATCTTAGTCTAACATATCCCGACTAAGCTACGAAAGTTATTCTCGATTCTAACCGTCCGAACATCGGCTTCTATCGATTTCTATCATTTCGACCTAAATGGAAACAAGGTTGGAAAACAACCAAACTCATCCACACACATACACAATGATTAAGATAGTAAGATTTCACACCCTTACCTTAGATTAATCGAAGCCAGAGGATGTTCTTGATGATTCTCCAAGTTTTCCTCTTTTTCTCCTCTTTTCTCTTCTTCCTCTTTCTTTCTATTTCTTTCTTTCTTTCCTTTTTCCTTCCACTTTCTCATATATATATCTTTCCCTTTATTTCTTTCCATTGAATTTCCTCTCTCAAAACATCTATCAATCCATTTAAATAATCATCTAATTATTCAAATAATTATAATAATCCAAATAAATCAATTATTTAACACAAACAATTAATCATTGAAAATTGGGTTGTTACAACTCTCCCCCACTTTAGGAATTTTCGTCCTCGAAAATGTTACCTCTTGCTCATCAATCCGAACTAGCAATGTCTCAACAGTCAAATCCTTCCTCACTTGTACACCATCCACCCGGATGAATGTACTTGCACTTCCTCGATTAGGCATATACCATATTATGTAAATTCACAAGCGACAACGGTAAGACAATCAAACATGATACTTCTCCCACGCTTCCGCTGCGCCCTCTGATACTAAGCAACAAACCACGATGTGTGCTTCCGAGACTTCAAAGCTCGATCAACACCCGTCACCACTGAAACTCTCAGAACACGTCCTTTCTTAGATCTTCTTGATCTTCTCAGTTGTCTCTTACACAATCCTCAGGTCCGAGCACAACACTCTCTCCTGGATCATACCAATACAAAGGAGTCCTACACCTCATACCATACAACGTTTCAGATCCCTATCCGACACAATATTCGACGACACCTCATACAACTTCATCACCTCAGCGATATCCATCTCAACCAGCTCCAACATAGAATGATTAATCCTTATTGGTAGGAAAAAAAACCAATCTAGCCATTCCATCCAAAATCACTCGATTAAAATCATACTCCTCAAATTCTCCGGAAAACCCAACGCAAAATCCATGGGAATACTATCCAATTTCAACTCTGGAATATACAACGGTTACATCAGACCCAACAGTCTCAGACGTTCATTCTTCGACTTCCGACAAGTCTAACCAGCACATACAACTAAACCACTTCTCTCTTCACCTATGGCCATCAAAATAATTTTCTCAAATTCGGTTACATCTTTATAGCACTAGGATGGATACTCCATCTACCACAATACTCTTATTCCACTTAATAATCTCTAGAACATAACTCTATCACGACATCTCATGATACCATTCCCATTAATACGAAAATCAGTCCTTCGACTTCATTCATTAAATTCAACCATCATCATCAGTATATACCAAATCTTAAATCGATGCATCAGCTACCGCGTTGCTCTACCCGAATGGTAATTCAATCCAAAACTATCATCCCTCAGAAGTTCCAATCGTTTTCCTCTGCCTCATATTCAATTCTCCCAATTCAAACCAATACCTTAAGCTCTTGAGATCACCAACTGTTACAAATCTCACACTAACCAATTTGAGCCTCCAACTCAGGCACAAACACAATAACAACCCACTCTAAGTTACTTGTCAAATAATCCCTCTTATATGCTTTAAATTGCCTCTAAGCAATTAAACTTGCTGATGTTGCACTTAACATATCTCCCAATCATACCCCCATGGTATTCCACGTCTTACTTTCCTTAATAATCACCGAAAGTCATTATCCACCTTTATACTTTACTCCATAATCAGTTGTCGTAGCATACACACCAGACACAAGTCTCAAAACTACTCAATCAATTTTAATTCTTTGATCATCTAAACAGACATACCATATGGAGCTCTCAATATGTGACTAGTTTCCGCAACTAAGTCGATTACAACTCCACTTCACGTCCTGGATGTATAACACTTATCTTGTCAGTATAACTCTCAGGCAACCACAATCAAACGGTAAACCACCAACTTCCCACTTTCATTAATACTCAAAATTTCCATCAAAATTAAACATCTCATCACTGTCCTGCGCCGACTCATCAAAACAATTCTTAAGCACTCGGCTTCACTCAAAACAATTCACTGCACCACGCCATCTAAACTTGCAAGACACATCTATCCCATCCAACACAATCTCAACTACTATCAACAAGAGATTAAGGGTGATCAGTTCCTCAATTTGTCAATAGACAGCCGAAATCATGATGGGGTATAAACTATCTTTACCAAACTATAAGAGCATCCAACCACACTGAGCTACAACTCTACACTTGCAGTAACCTGGAGAAGCACAAGTTTCTCCCCCACTTTAATCATTCTCACTCCTTGCAGACAAAGGTTAGACAACCAACACGTACCGATAGTGTTTCACACACATGTCGCATACAAGGGAACAACTAACATTAGACAACTTGGCCGGATGGACCGACCTGCTCTGATACCATTAATGTAACACCCTTCTAACCCCACATGAAAATACATAAATAATCAGAGTAAATTAACATGCTTTCATAAAAGGGCGTCACACATAATTTCAAAACATCAAACCACCTGTCATGCTTTAAACACTCAAATAAAATAATCATGCTTTTCAAAGTTCACTTTGCATGTAGCAGCGAATTCAATTTATATTCATAATTCTTTTCACATAGCATTCATGTTCATCTCATAATTCAACAATACTTGGGCACTAAGGCCAACATCACAATATTTCGATACATTTAAAACAAAACTTAAAATACATAAAATATCTCTAAAGCAAAAACCCAAACGATCCCAGTGTTACATAACCAGAGCATGACTCGACCCAACATAATTAAAATACTAAACGACTGCACCAGTAGAGACCTCGCAACTACTAGCAGTACAACTCCAAGATACCTGCACGATGTCATAAAGGACATCATTCCAGCAGAAGGGTGAGAAATATTACCATAATAATCAAAGCACATAATCATATATAAATGCGCAAGTACAGAATACACACATTTCACATTTTCTCACCACAATGCATATTAACACAATAACCATGCACATAATATATATCCATAGCATCAAATACACATATTATACTCCTCACCACAATACCTCACATACCCACTAACATACATCGGAAAGCATATATGTATAAAACCAAGCATTTCATCATGCATACATTCGCAATTACAATTAATCCTCACAAACATACACGTTATGTTTCATTCATCACGAATCATATAACATACGCCATCATGTTTAATCATCAATTCATTATTCAATATCTTTCTCAATTACTCAATCACAACCCACAATTCAACAATTCATACTCACATGCATATTTCATATAACACTCATAACCATGCCATGTGACTCACTTAAAACTCACCCAATATCACCAATCCCCTTTTTAGGATTATGGGTACGTCACTTATACCCTACCAGGAATAACACCTCAGTTATTCTACCCCGGTAATTACTCCACTAGGAACGACACATTGCCATTCTATCCCAGTGAGTACAAATTTTTCACATAAACATTATTATCTATATTACTCTCATATTTACCAATCATTACCTATATACATGTACTATTATATTCTCAGGCATTATTCATAATTCATCACATACATTACACTGCATGTATATATATATATACACAACTAAGCATACTCATCAATCATGCTTCTACAATTCACATCATTTTCACACAAACATTTATAATTATATTTATTCATACATCTCAATCATTCCATACATCACAATGTATCCATAGAAGTATCTATATATAAATAGAACATCAAGCATATACAATATGCATTCACCAATGTTTACATCAATCCATGTAAACCCACATATATATACATATCTTCAAGCATACTCACTCATGCCATTATCGCAATTCGCGTTTGTTCATATAAACATACACAATATGTTTATATCATCACCATTTCACATAAACATTCACATACATGTTTATTTCACCAATGCATCATATAAAGATGAATTATGCAACTCATAGAGACCGACTCACGACTCTATGCAGATGCAAATGCGGTACCGACTTAATTCAGCAGGTTCAATTGGAGAACCAAATGGAACCATCGCTCGTTACCGTTACCGAAGTAACTTCCCGTCGGGCCTACGATGTTCACCCATTGCTCGCACCCCACATGGGCACACAATGTTTATGGATTGCTCACACCCCACATGGGCACACAATCTGATTGCTCACACCCCACAAGGGCACACAATCGTTCTGCAGATTCTATGCGGAATCAAATATAGACCATCGCTCATACCCCACATGGGCACACGATGTCTCTGCAGATCCTACACGGGATCAAATATAACCATCTCTCACACCCCACATGGGCACACGAGGTTCTGCAGATCCTACACGGGATCAAATAACACAAATGCGTATCATGATGCTTCACATGCAAACATGACTCAATCAACTATAAACCATCGCTCACACCCCACATGGGCACACGAGGTTTCTGCAGATCCTACGCGGGATCAATCAACACAAAATGCATACATGTTTACAAACATACTCATGCATCTATCACATTTCACTGCATACATTTATTATGCATTCACAACATATATATCATAATGCAAATATATATATATATATATATATATATATATATATATATATATATATATATATATATATATATATATATATATATATATATATATATATATATATATATATATATATATATATATATATATATATATATATATATATATATATATATATATATATATATATATATATATATATATATATATATATATATATATATATATATATATATATATATATATATATATATATATATATATATATATATATATATATATTCATCATCTATTTCACACCATTTCATACATGGTTCTCATACAAAATGACTCAATCAGTTATAAACCATCGCTCACACCCCACATGGGCACACGATGTCTCTGCAGATCCTACATGGGATCAATCAACACAAACTGCATACATATTCGCAAATATATTATCATGCATTCTTCACACATCAACACGCACAATCATCATGCACTCACAATGTGTATTATATTCATCATTCATCACAATTGCCATGCATTTTTATTCAATTCTAAACAATGCATAATTTGCCCAAAGGCCACGATTCAAAATCATATTCATACACTAGGATTCACGCCTTACGGCTACCCACAACACAATAATTAATAACACACAAATTATCCTTACGAGACGAGACCGATCGCATCTGGACGCTCTAGCTACTATAAGCTCTTCTCACTCAAAATCATTAATCCCGACTAATCGCTAAAATCGGCTAAAAGTTGGCTAAAAATAATATTTCTTTTCACCAAGTTGTAGAACATATTATTAGCTTCAGTTTGATATAAAGAACGTCAAAATCTGATAAACGGTGAAAAAGTTATGAATTTTCGAAGTTTTGAAAAATAATATTTTCTCACACTTACAGTGTTAATCGGTTAACGTATATGGTTAACCGGTTAACACCTCCAAAAACTCAGTTTTTAGGCCCCCAACACTGTGTTAATCGGTTAACGTATATGGTTAACCGATTAACACCTGAAAAACTCAGAAAAACAGCTACGGGTTCGGGCTTAAAAGCCCCAAAAAGTCGCCCGATTAAATAGTTTACACCCGATTAAATACCTATCTATCCTTACTAATCATATACGAATATTTTAGGTTCATAAAACTCAACTTTCACGACATTCGATTTCCACTCAAAATCTTAACCTCAATTTAATCGAAAATGGTGAAACTCACAATATCACCCGATTTTCGCCAAACTAGTTCCAATAATCTTAGTCTAACATATCCCGACTAAGCTACGAAAGTTATTCTCGATTCTAACCGTCCGAACATCGGCTTCTATCGATTTCTATCATTTCGACCTAAATGGAAACAAGGTTGGAAAACAACCAAACTCATCCACACACATACACAATGATTAAGATAGTAAGATTTCACACCCTTACCTTAGATTAATCGAAGCCAGAGGATGTTCTTGATGATTCTCCAAGTTTTCCTCTTTTTCTCCTTTTTTCTCTTCTTCCTCTTTCTTTCTCTTTCTTTCTTTCTTTCCTTTTTCCTTCCACTTTCTCATATATATATATATATATATATATATATATATATATATATATATATATATATATATATATATATATATATATATATATATATATATATATATATATATATATATATATATATATATATATATATATATATATATATATATATATATATATATATATATATATATATATATATATATATATATATATATATATATATATATATATATATATATATATATATATATATATATATATATATATCTTTCCCTTTATTTCTTTCCATTGAATTTCCACTCTCAAAACATCTATCGATCCATTTAAATAATCATCTAATTATTCAAATAATTAGAATAATCCAAATAAATCAATTATTTAACACAAATAATTAATCATTGAAAAATTGGGTTGTTACAGCGACTCTGGTGGGTACTTTCTTATCCCTAAGTGAGTCAACTCTAGTTTAGTTAGGTATTTTTGCATGTGTGTTAGCTTTGTTTGTTTCTTTTTCTTCTTAAATATATATATTTTTATCTCTGCTTTATCACATTTTTTATATCTTCGTGTATATTCATATGTGGGCTTTGGGATCTGATATCATGAATAAAACTCTACACTGAGCTTTGGAAAAGGAAGAGAGAAAACATAGTTTAGATTTGGAAGTTGTGTAATGTTAGTCACCAAGGGCCACTCCTTGTGTGCCTAGCATGAATACTCCTCTAGAGTAGATCTATTCGTAGATCTCGTTATAAGACAGCTAGCCTATCACATGATGTTGATTCATGAAGTGTCCATGACTCTAGGACCCCCTCTTAGAACTAGTTTCTACTTTGGTGGTTGCATAATGTTGGACTCCAAGGACCTCTCCTTGTTGCACCCAACATGCAAACCCTGCTCATAAGAGTTTTTCTCGCCACTCTTTTCATAAAGCGGCTAGTTTGTTGCATGATGTTGACACGACTAAGGTCTACGAATTTGGGAACCTTATCCATTAACCTAGGAACTATCCTGTGAGCGATTTATGAATAGAAAGTGTAGAACTGTCCATTATATGGAGACCTACCTAATAGGGTGTTCTGATTTACTCGTGTTATCTCTGATCCTAACCATACCTGCATTGCATTTTCTATGCATACAAATACAAAAACAAAAATCAATTCATGCATCAGCATTCATCAGCATGCATATCATTTTTCAAAGTACAAAATAAATCATCCGTTCACATACATTGCATTTGCATTTATGAACATGCATTGAATTTTATTCAAGAAAAAAAATCATCCTCATCTTGTGTCTATAACTCGCAGTTGATTTCCTGACACTTACATCGGACTTGAGGCAGTTCTCGAAAGATCATAGACCCTGGAAAGAAAAACCAGACTGTGCTAAGGGGAGATTTTGATTTGATAAGGAATCAGTTGAACCAACTTATGGAGGCTATTACAGTTTTGGCGAGAGAGGACAATGTTCAACGAACCGCCATCATTTAAAATTCCCTAGTTGAATACACACACAAGAGGCTACGATAACTCACTAGATCTGGCTCAAGGAAGGCCTCTTTTATTTTTGCAAGGTATTTTGCTGCCAAAGTGAAATTATTATGTTTAACACATACAAAAATAAGGATATTATATGTCCTAGTGTCAAGGGAACATCGAAGTTCTTCCATTCTTTGCAACAATGAACTTACTTTTCGTATGTGTCCATGATTTCCATACAAGTGAATCATCATATTAAACGTCACCGTAGTCAGCACTACGCCTTGTTTGATCATCTTAGCAAAAATTTCATACACGACTCTAATTTGACCAGCCTTCCCATACGTGTCAATCAAGGTATTGTATGTATGTGAGTTTAAACAAACATTGGCATGTGATACCTCATTGCCAATATAAAGAGAATCAACTGTACTATGATCAACCTCTACTCTCAAATGCTCCCCTCTTGACCATTTCCTAAAAAACTCTTCGGCTTTTCAAAACTCTCCGGTCCTCTTGTACAACTGAACAACAACCCCAATTGTAACCTCATACGGTTCAATCCCTTGACTTTGCATCATTTGAAGCCAAGCAAGTGCTTCTTCTTTCAACCCACCTTTACTATAAACATCTACCAATGTTCCATATGTCAAATTCACAGGTGCAATCCCGTTTGTATTCATATCATCCCACAAACCCACCACAAAGCTCCATTTCCTCCCTTTTTCAAGTATCAAAAACATTATATTATAATGAATCACATTTAACTCATAACAACCCTTTTTCTTAAACCACTCAAAAATCTTCAAAGCCCTCTCCCAGCAAACTTGTTCCTTCAATATGATACTCATTTCCTTGTTGCTAAGTCTCTTTTCCCAGGGTTTAAGAGCCTTATCCAAATCATGAATGGCATCTAAAGCATGTAGAATTGTAGGAATGCGTCCACGGTAAGACGCCATTTTCGTCAAACACTTGGAGTGCACCTTGTTTTGCTTCAAAACAAACCTATTGATGTTTTTACCCCTTTTGTTTGGAATAATAGAATCATTATTTTGATGCAAATTCAATTTCTTGAACCGAGATTCTGTGTCTGTGCCATTGGGAGGATGAAGAAGTGGTCGTTGTTGTTGTTGTGTGGTTATATTGGAATTGGGTAGAGAATCTTAATGTGGTGCAGCAATAAGTGCGAGCGTGTCGGTGTCAAATTTCAAAATAATTTTCTTTTTGAGAGGATTAACACAAAAAGAAAGGGATGAGAGGAATTACCAACGGCTTTACTCATTAAATGTAGATATGGTTATCGTTTGTTTTTTTCTTTTAATGGAATATGGTTTTCATATTAGACCATTGCTATCTAACCGAATTTTCATTTTCTTTTCTTTTTTGCATTTTATCTTTGTCTTTTGGTAGAGGTTAAAGAAGATACATTAAAGATTTTTTTTTTAAAATAACCATTATATTCATTTAAAATACCAAAAAACCTAAAATTTCAAAAAAAATACCAAAATAACCATGTTTCTGCATTGAGTCGCCATATGAAATGGCTGATCAAGGTCATGTTGACCTGAGTCGCCATTTCATATGGCATTTCCCTACCCTACAGAAAGTCTTCATTTCATATGGCGCATCTCTTCTGTAGAGATTTTTTTTGTTGCTTTTTTTTATACTTTTTTTTACTTTTTTTTTAGGTTTTAATATTTGTTTTATAAAATAATTAAATTAATATTTGTAATTTTAAATAATGTAAAAAATATATAAACTCAAGAAATAGTAAATTATAATCATTTATAATATAATAAAAATTACAACAAATCAAAAAAAGAAAATTAATGGCTGGCTCTATCTAAACGACCACCGGTACCACATTGTGGAGGATGCGCGCGACGTCGAAGTCTACCACGAGGTTGTTGAGTCTTTTCATGCAGCTCACTTTGTAGGCACGCAGGGTTTAGTTTTGTCATGCAGCTCATTTTGTAGGCACGCAGGGTTTAGTCTTGTCATACAACTCACCTTGCAGATGTAATCATAAAAAGCAAGATTTTATTGTTATTAATAAAGTAAAGAAAGTTGAATTATTATCATATCAATTAGTAAAACAATCCCTTCAAACACAAGTTTACTATAATATTATCTATGTCTCAAACACCACAATACATGATTAGTGCACATCTAAATGATGAGGTTTTTGAATGTAACATAGCCGGTTACAATTTTAGAAATACTGATGTTACGAGATTTTTGATTGACAGAAGGTCAAATTTTTTACACTTGAAGTCAAGATTAGAAAAGAATCTACAATGTGGTCCAGTTGGCCAAATAATCTACAAGAATCTGATGTTCTTTGGCGGGCACGATCAATGCAAAATTTTCCCATTAAAGATTCGAGACGATGAAGATATGCGTAGCATGTTCCGCAGTCATGAGTATTCTGGTTTCTCAGATATCGTGCTATATGTTACGTTACAACAACGATAATTGTCTCAACAACTTGATTCTTCTCAAGTTTTTTACGCATCTTATGAGGAACACACTGAAGTCGATGTCATTGATGAAGTAGAAGAAGCAGCTGAAGTCATTATTGACGATATGGTAAACAACGAGGAAGAGGGGCTTCCACTCGGTCATATTTATTGCCCACCTCAACACATGACAACTCTCGACTTAGGTGACGATGGACCTTCAACAGATTTTTTTTTAAACCCTAACTACACAACAGAAGGACTATTAAAAGAGGGTGACGAGTTTCGTACAAAAGAAGATTGTGTCCGAGCAATTAAACAATATCACATGGACTTATCAGCAGATTATAGAGTCGATCAAATAAATCCAACTCAGTATAAGATCTATTATTGTAACGAGGTGTGTCCGTTTCGATTAACAGCGTCTTTCAGGAAGAGAAGTGATTCATGGAAGATAGGGTCAATGGGTCCAGCCCACACTTGTATAATCACGAATCTGATGCAGGACCATCGCAAGCTCAGTTCTCAATTAATTTGCAATGAGATTATATTGGTCATTATCGATAACCCGTCTTTGAAGGTGAGTACCATAATTTCACATATGGTTCAAAGGTACAATTACACTCCTTCATATCGGAAAGCATGGATAGCTAGGACTAAAGCAGTTGAAAGGGTGTTTGGAAATTGGGAGGAGTCTTACAAGGAACTTCCAAAATTCTTGGTGGTTCTTAAACAATACTCTCTAGGGACTGTTGCCATATTGGAGACAATGCCAGCGTATACACTAGACGAAACTTGCGTTAGTGGAAATGGAATTTTTCACAGACTCTTCTGGGCGTTTGAACCATGTATCAAATGCTTTGCTTATTGTAAACCTATAATTCAAGTTAATGGCACATGGTTGTTCGAGAAATATAAGAGCATGTTACTCATGGCTGTGGCACAGGATGGGGAAAACAACCTTTTTCCAATAGCCTTCGCTATAGTTGAAGGGGAGACTGTTGGGGATTGGAGTTTTTTCTTTAAAAATCTATGCTTCATTCATGAAAGACGAAGCTGCCAAAGCCTACTGATAACTTCCTTGGTAAAAGCAACATGTTTTAGGCTAGGCACACTCTTTGATAACAGACGTATGAAGTGGGGTTCAGTATTACAATATAGTCAGTTGTACAGTAATAGTTCAACAACATTCATGAAAGACAAAGTTACCAAAGCCAACACACATGTGGTCACAATCTTTGACTGTAATAAAGGGTAGTTCAGTGTTACCGAGTCAATTGATCACAATGAAGGAAGGCCTAGGGGATGTTACCAGGTTGAACTGGATAAGAGCTGGTGTGACTGTGGAAAGTTTCAGGCATTTTGTATGCCTTGCTCTCATGTTATAGCAGCATGTTTGAAGGCGCGCCAGGACCCAACCAAGTATCTTTCTACAGTTCACCAAGTGATAAGTCTATGCAATGTCTACACATGTAGCTTTCAGGTGGTAGCAAAGAAAGACTATTGGCCTTGATACGAAGGCAAAATTGTCTGGCATAATTATTTGATGCGAAGAAAGAAAAAGGGTCGCCCTAATAGCACGCACATTCGAACAGAGGTGGATGCAGCAAACAAGATGGTAAGATTATGTAGTTCGTGCCGGCAACCAGGATACAATCATACAAAATGTCCTAATGTAGGATCATGCACAAGATCATAGTGTCTAATGTAACCGTGTCCCTTTAAAACAACAATAAATTTCATTCCGTTTAAAGCATACTTAACCGATTACAATTAGCAAGCAACATACATTAAACAAACATAATTTAATATCACAATAACATTCCGAAAATAATAACAACAAACCGACATAAAATAGAACAATGCATGAAGATGTCTATGATATCACTACCACCAACGTTATCTTCTTTGGTGTTAAAATCATCACAAGGACACCAACATCATTTTCCACTTTACTCCATTCACGAGTATCTCTGTTTCTCCCTGACTCCTCGACCAAACTCTCAAAACTCTAATTTTTTTAAGAAACTCTAATATTTAATTTATTTTTAAAACTCTAACATTTTTTACTTTAATTGTAATTTAAAACTTCTAACACTTTAAGTTTCTAACTTTTTTAACCAAAATTTCTAACTTTGTTTGTTTTTTTTCTAACATTTTATTATTAAATTCCTAAATTGTTTTTTAAAATTCTAACGTGTCTTTGGATTTAACCCTAACCTAGATTTCTAATCTTCTTGAATTAATGGCATAAAATCCTAACTTCTCCCCGATTAATTCCACCAATCCCCTAATCCTTTCATTCCGAACACCATTCCCGATTGTCCATGAACATGTTCACTAATCTTTTTATCTTGTATTTATTTTTATTGTTGTACATTATTTAACATTATTCATCCCTATCCTTAGCCCTTCTATATCATTTCAACATTTTCATTGTTTATTAATTTTCCCACCGTTTATTTATTTTCCGTAAATTCCCCTCTGAAGGAAAGGTCTAACCATTTGACCGCCGTGTCAATAGTCCTTAACCCTGTCCATCTTTCACCTTTCAAGTCGTAGAATCCGAGTCGTCGTACTCATACTCTTAGGTGTCCCGCCGCAAAATTTTTTACCCTTTACCCTAGCCTTAGGATAAGGAGTCGCCGCACTCCATGTAAGTTTCCCGTCGTGGAACACTTACTTACTTTACCCTTTTCAATTCAACTTACAACGTAGAAGTAGGAGTCTCCGCACTCCAAGTAAGCGCTTCCTTATGAACGCTTATTCCCCCTTGGAACCTTTGACCACAGTCAAGAAGTTCCTCACCTCCCTCTATGAGGGGAACTACGATTACTCTGATTCCATCCCCTACCCAGGATACGTAAGCACAAGATGCGAGTCTTGGTGAGTAAACTTAGGACTAACCCCTTAGGTCTTTCTCTTTACCCTTTAACCCTTAGCAATACCTTTAAGCAGATAACTATAGAAATATCACATTTTAAATAAGAGGTTCCTATAGAGTACTACAAAATTTTAGGATGCTAATACATTCCTTAAGCTTAACCAACCCCCGAACCTTGGATCTCTCCTTGCATTGTGTTTACGATGCAAAATAGGTTTTTCCTTTCTTTAACCTTTCCTTAGGATAAATCAAAGACCGATTGTGAACTAAAGATATGATTCAAATTAATTAATAATTTGATATCCTATTCTCACCGTAACAGAAAATGGCGACTTCACTGGGGAGAGTATCTTCTTGATAGTTATCCCTATCTTGTTGTTATACTTGCTACTTATTTCATTTATTTGCTTGTATATATTGGTGTACCTTGCTTGGGGTATCATGTTCCGTGAGATAAGTCCTACACCCGTACTTGAGTGCAATTATTATAGGAAGGTGATATATTCGACGAGGCTTATAGGGAGTGATTCCCGACCAAGTTGACTTGAGAATCACCGCTCAGTTGAGGCCCTCTTGAAAATTAGTACTGTTAATCGAGTATTCGTGAAAACACTTACTATTTTTGACCTAGGAGCCTGTGATACTAGGGACCGTAGTTACCTAAACACCACTTTGGCCTTATCTAGGACATAGTGCAAGGACTATGAGGGAGTATTCCCAAAATAGTTGTTACGCGATACTACACTCAAAAGAGGTTCTCTTGAGAATATTATTAACCATCGAGTTAATCGGCAAATTGATAATATCCAAAAGATGGATTGATGATTTTGGGCACCACTTTAAACCCTCGTTCTACAGGTACAATTAACCCTTAGTACTTACCGTTTGGGATGGGTAGCCCTTGGATCCACTCATGTTCCTCTAACCTAGAACCTTTGTTTGTTTTTGTGTGTTTGTGCATTGCATCCAGCATCATAACATTCCTGGTTTCAAGGAGTTCAACCGTCCTTTGCAAATTAAAAAAAAAAACTGACATTTTGAAGTCTAAAACTTTTCAGCTTTTCCTAAGAAAATATTTGCAACTAGCCGTTGAAATCTTTGAAACAATTGCATTGCATTGCATCCTGTTTTTTGCATTTGCATTTTCCCCCCGGGTTTCTCATTCTTGGTTCTCTCGCCTTCCAGTTCTGTCACCCTGAGTCCTCTATATCAATACAACACCAGAGCCCGAGCTCAGAAAAAGATGAAGCAACAAAATCAATAGATTGATCGTGTCAGCAATAAACTCGAAGACCTTCGGGGAAGTGTGGAGCGGATTATGGAGATGCTACAGGTCATTAATGCAAAGATGGATACTCAGCCCACTGTTGTTTCTGAGATTACTGGTACTATTGTGGATCCTTAATCATCTGTTACTACCACAAGTGTACCTCCTTATGGTCTTCAACTTGGTTTTGTGCCTCCTCCTGCTGCAATTCCTATTGCTCAACCAATTCAATAAGTTGTTCCTTTGGTTTCTGAAGCTCCTCGAGTGGTTCCGACTTTTGCACCAGTTGCAGTTCACACTCATGTGCAACCTTATTTCAATGAGCCAGTTTACGATATTCCTGATGTGAACGACATGAAAAGCTTCGTGAAAATGTTGAGATTATGGACAAGAGATTGAGGAAGATGGAAGGGGATCAAATCTTTGGTCCTGCTGCTAGAAATGTCTGTTTGGTTTCTGATCTGGTTATTCCTCCGAAGTTTAAAACTCCGAACTTCGATTGTTATGAAGGTGCTACTTGTCCGAAGAATCATCTGATTATGTATTAATGTAAGATGGCTGCTCATGTTGAGAACGATAAGCTGATGATTCATTGTTTCCAAGACAATTTGAAAGGAGCTTCCTCAAACTGGTACTTAACTTTGGATCAATATCGTATCAAGTGTTTCCAAGATCTATATGATGCCTTCATCAAACACTATAAGTATAACATGGATCTGGCTCCCGATAGAAGACAACTACTGAGTATGTCGTAGAAGAGTTCAAAATCATTTAAAGAGTATGCTCAAAGGTGGAGAGAGATTGCTTCGCAAGTAGAACCTCCTTTGACTGAGAAAGAGTTAGCAGATTGGTTTGTTGACATTGTTCGTCCAGAATTCTATGAGAGAATGATTGGTAGTGTGACTGCAAACTTTTCTGACATCGTTGTTATTGGTGTGAAAGTTGAATTGGGTCTGAAGAGTGGTAAAATGTCAAGTACTGCTGGTAGTTCAAGTTCCAAAGATCAAGCAAAGAAACCTTCATTCAGTTCTCAGAAGAAGAAAGAGGGTGAAACCAATGTTGTATCTACAGGTGGATGAAGAAATCAACCTTAACAACATTCGCATAATTACGTTCAACAACCAAGTTATCTAGTTCAGTATGCTCAACAACCATATGTAGCTGCTGTTACAACTGCTTTCAATCAACAATTTCTTACTTATCAGCCTGCGCAATCAGCTCCTGTTTATCAAGCTTCGTTCTATCAACAACCTCCTGGTTATCAGCCTGCACAAGCTCCTGCCAACTATCAACAAGCGCCCAATGTCCCTGCTTATCAACAACCTAAGAATCAGGCACCTCACCAGAATGGTCCGAATAGGAGACAGTACAAGCCATGTCCTCCGATCCTGATGACTTTTATCGAGTTGTACCCTTCATTAGTGCAACAAGGTCTAATTACTACAAGAGCTTTGGGACCACCTCCTAATCCTTTGCCTGCCAATTACAACGCCGCCGCTCATTTTTTATTTCATGAGGGTGCGCCTGGCCATAATTTAGAAAGTTGTTATGCTCTCAAGAACCTTGTCAGAGATTTGATGGAAAAGAAGATTTTGTCTTTTGGTGATCCTCAGCCGAATGTCAAGAACAACCATTTGCTTAACCATGGGGTTGTTAATGCAATTGATGACGTATCTGATGAAAGCTTTATCCTTGATGTTGCTCAGATCAAGAATCCTCTCAGGGTTTTCCATTCGAAATTATTTGAAGTCGGTTTAGTGTCTACTTCTCATGTTGATTGTGCAAGTTGAAATGTCAGTACTAAGGGTTGTTTATTCAGAGATTGATTAACGATGGTTTTCTACAAGTGGTTAACAAGGTGAAGAAGGATGAAGTTGTTGTGATTGAGCCCGTCTTTAACTTACCATAGCCAAATGCTAAAATGCCGGTTTTCAATCTGCCGAGATCAAGTTCTGCAAAGCCTATTTTCAACCTATCGAAGCCAGTTACTCCTATGGTGAATCAGCCGAAGCCGATAATTATTCAGAAGCCTAGTCCCATTTCAGTGATCCTAAAGCTGTACCCTAGAAGTACGATGTGACCATGATTGACAAAGAATCTGGGAAGGTTATTTCGAGGGAAGAATTGAAGACTGCTAATGAAAAGGTGACCAATATAGCTGGGGCAAGCAAGATGACACGCAGTGGTCGTATTTATACTCCCCATTTCAATGAGGATCCGCCAAAAGAAACCACTTCTACTATATCGGTCTTGAATACAAAGACCTAGTAAACTCCTTTAGAAGGGCTTGTCAGACAGTTCATTTTGTTTGCTTACATGTATTTTATTTCTTTGATCATAAAAGCATAATTAGCATGTAAGAATTTGTTTATTTTGAATGATTAATGCAATGCATATGTTTGTCTTGAAGAAATCCATTTGTATTCACTCATAATATTATTTTTCATAATCTATAATGCCAACTTTACCCAATCTCTTGCTTTGATAAAGAATTGGAAGGAGGATGATGAAATCAAAAATGCCTGATCTCTTGTCTTACGCTTTCGAGTGAAACCCTGCTGATGATGTAAGGCATTGTTTCAAATCCTAAACACTGGAGATATAAGGAAGATAACCCCTTCTTAACCCCTGTGATCCTTGAAGTAGGCGTTTTCTTTTCAAAATAAAAACCATCAATTTTAAACTAGGGAAGGGTAGTGATCGCGACTTTCTATGTCTAATACAACCTAACTGCAAGTGCACAGTCTATCGCGTAGTAATAATAGATATCGATCCCACATGGACTCGTAATCAAACTAGTGTTCTCGGGAGTTACTATGTTTAGCTAGGTAGAATATGTTTAAGGGAATAAGATTGTCACTAAAAGGGAACTAAGATTACTATTTAGATTATAATTAATTGAATCGATACGTAGTAATTGTGTTCTTCAGGGATTTGATAAATTACTGGTGTATGAAATAATTTTCAAAGTTTATTTAAGCAGAAAATGGAGATTTGACGACTCTCGTTTCACGATGGTTATTGACGCTAATCATAATCCTAAGGGCCAAACGTACACTTTCGTATCCCGTTCGGGGTTAAAATTATTTTTTGGAAATCTCTAAGTTCTAATTCATTTTAAAGTGCTTTCGCTGTTATTAAAACAAATGCCTAGTATTTACTATCTGACCTTACCGCAGCTTTCGCTTGTTGGTTCGTATCTTAATTAATTTCCCACTTTCGTGGCAAAACTCCTTTTAAATAAGTTCTCGCTTTCGCGACGAAGTTTATTCAGTGAATCAATTTTAAACACTCAGACCATAAATTACTTTTTGAAAAGAAAGTTTTTCAACCAGTGGTTATCAAATCCCATTCGAATTATTACTACATATCGATTACCTAAGTTTAGCTAGACATGAATTTGGGAAAGATAAAATATAAATAAGAACAATAAATAATAATTTGCATTATAATAAAACTGAAGTCGATCAAAATGAAAACCTGTAAATATGTCAATTGGCCTTTGGGCAGATCCTCCACAGATGTTGGCAGGATTCTGATCTTTAGTGCCAATTTGATCGTAAAATAAAATAGAAATTGCAGAAGAATGAAAATGGAAATACAGGAAAGGTAAAGAGAAACAAATAAGAATAAAATTGGAAAATAATGCTCTGGGAAGTAAATTCGGCAGCACTTCGTGGTATGAATGCAGCACATTTTCTGAAGTCCCCTGCTTCCCTTTTTATAGAAGTGGAATCCCAACGGTTATCACTGAAGATGATGGACCTTGAGGCAGATAATTTAGGGAGTAGTGGTCCACTCTGTGGGAATTGGAACTGCTCTTTTGACGTGTAATCTGAGTGGGGCGTTTTTGCCTGCATGACGGTCGTCACAAGGTGTGACGGTCGTCACCCGTGTGACGGTCATCATGAAGCTGTGACGGTCGTCACATCAGCAAAAATAGCTTGCTGCGCTTTTCATTGTATTTTCACTCCTTTTTTGTCCATATTTCATCTGAGATTGCTTCTTTTCTTTATGTTGCCTTGTTTAGACGTGATCGTTGAATACCTGCAAAACATCAGACAAATACACGGAAATAACCCGAAATCGGATCTAAAACGGTTAGATTTTAGTTGAATTATGCATGAAAATATCTATATGATTTCGTGTTATCAAACTCCCCTAAGCTTGAATCTTTGCTTGTCCTCAAGTAAAACATGTAAAAGTCGGCAAGCACGAGGCAACTTCTTCGTTCGCAGAGTTTGGAAAAACCAGGATTCTTGGTAGGAACAAGACGAGTATCATGACGACACTGGACTACAAGTCTTCGGAGGTCTCCTTTTTATGCAAATCGGTCTCAGTCATGCTACTGTATGTTGGTGTCAAGGTTCTCGCGGCAAGTTCACCCTGTTTGTTCTAGCGCAATCACATTAAGCCTGTTGTCCGCACACTTTCATGGCAAGTCGACCTGTTAGTGAATATGATCTCATTTCTGTTTTTGATCTTCTTCATTGATCATAATTTTATGTCATTGATTTTCAATGAGTTTTTCGTGCCGTTGGGCTAAATGCTCGGGTGAGGAGCACCTAACTTAGAAGGAAACGTGTCTTATATTTTTGGGTTATTTAGCTCTCTTTTCATGATTTTTCATCTTTTTGGAGATCATACACTTATTTGCATCGGTCGCTCGCTTAGAAGAGTTTTAGGATGGTGCTGACTGCTAGTATAAACTACTTGGGGTTGAGTTTGCGTAGACACTTGAGACTTTGGTACACGTAGGTGGTGAAATCGACTCGCATAAACTAGAGATCTAAGGTGTCTGGACGATACTGGTTTTGTTAGAACTGTCGTTTCCTCGGAGTTTCAAAACTTGGTTTGAACTCAGGTGCATTCTCGTGGTGCTTTTGCTTTTGAGGAACGAACTAAAATTTTTGTTTACGTTGAATAATGTGGGGATTGTCTGCGTAACGAGAAAAATATATAGACGAGCTTTATTTGCTAGAAATGGAAAGTGTAAAAATAGAAATTACTAAAATTCAAAGTGCAGTGAAATGGAAATAAAGGAAATAAAGGAAATTCAGAGTACAATGGAATGGAAATAAGGCTCCGCTCCCACACTATCTCGATTAGTGTCCTCACTGATTCTTGAAGCATGCGAGAGGGGGATACAACTGAAAATGAAAATACAAATAACTGAAATATAGTAAACAATGAAGGAAAAATGGAAATCTAGTCACGACCTCTGTCACGTCCGCGCTGGCGTCCTCTGGCTCTAGCAAGGGCTACTCTGTCCTCATAGCTCATAGCTCCGGTGTGGTAGAAGGTGTCTCGGAGTCCTTCGACCTGCAAGGTCAGATTCGCCAGGCTCTCAGTGATCGTAGCTTGGCCGGTGTGAAGTTGTTGCATTTGAGTCCGGTGCCAAGCTTCGAACTGGTCAACTCGCTGATTCTGCTGCTGCAGCATCGTGAGTATCTGTGCCTGCTGGTCTAGGGAGCGACGGAGGTCCTCTTCTGTGTAGTCTGGCACGGGATGATAACGGCGGCGGCGGGAGGATGTACCTACGGGAGGAGGAGGCTGCGATGCCTCTGGCTGCTCGGACCTGTCCAACTCAGCTTGGATTTCATCGTCGGAACCGTGAGTGTGGTCCTGAGTAGGAACAGCGGCAGCAGGAGGGGCAGTGAGGTCGAACAACCAGTTGGTACGGTCCTCTGGATGGATGCGGGTGCGGGACGGAAGGATGATTCTTCGGACGGTCTTGCCACGCACAACCGGATGGTATTTGCCGTCAGCTCGGGAGCGGATGAGATGGGAGGCTCTGCAGTGGTCGGTGTCTAGGAACACCGAGGGGATGGAATGGAGGTGCTGGAGGCGGTCGCCAAGGTTCATCCCAAGTGCAATAGCAGTGACAATCCCGCCAAAGTAGAATGGCTTCGAGCCACGGTTGCAGTTGGCCTGAATGTGAGCCAGCAGAAACGGGGCAGCGTTGACAGGTTCATTGTTGAAGACGCAATGAAGAAAGAAGAGCTCTTTCGAGTTCACTTTGTGGTTGCTGTCTCTGGCGAAAATAGTGTTGCTCAACGCTCTGTGAAAGTACCGGATGGTTGGGTAATGGATATGAGTGGCGTGTAGGGAGTCCCAACCATCGGCATTGAGGTCGGTCAACTGATACCACAGCGCGAAAGCTTCGTGCTGGAACTGATCGGTGATGCGGCGGTGAGCGTTGTCACCGTGAGGTAGCTGTAGGATGCTGGCAATCTGATTTTGATTCACCTGATAGTTGACGCCAAACATCCGGAAGCATGCGACACCTGTGTGCTGGTTAAGTTCGCCGCTGGATGTGGCGTAAGTGAACGAACTAAAGAACTCAAGAGTGAGTTGTTCGTATGTTGGCTGAGGGTTGGTGCAGAGGTTCCAGATGCCTGCTCTTTGAAGCATCCAGGTTACACCTTCAAGGAGTCCGAGCTCCGTAAGTGATGGAAGGTGCGGGTAGTTAGTCGGCTGGAGCGACCTCTGATGAAATGCAATGTAGTTTGCTCGCTGTCTTTCGCCTAAGTCTCCTTCACTGAAGGTGATGTTACTGATATCTGGGGTTTCTGCATTCCTTGCCATTGTTGGAAGATGGAGAGGTTTCTGAGGTTTGGGGTTTTTCTGCAGAGAGGGAAAAACTGACAGAAGTGTGGTTTGGAGGTTGAATTTGGAGTTGAAATTTATAGTTCAATGTGGGGAGGACGAAAATTCGTAGTGGGGTAGGAGTTAGGATGATTGAAAGTGATAATGGGGGGAAGTGGAAGAGAACACGAACCCTGTTTTATCAGATACCAGTTTCTGACTGCGTGACGGTCGTCACCCGCGTGACGCTCGGCATGAGGCTGTGACGGTCGTCACAGCAGCAAAATCTGCAGAACGTAGAATTTTGCTCTGAGGGCGTACTCGTAGTGACTTTAAGGCTTGGTATTGATACGGTGATGTAATATAACAACCAACAAACAACAAATAATGCGAAAACAGAGTAATTGAATAAAAACTAGAATTGAAATAACATAGAATTGAAACGATTGTATGTAGTACATAAAGAAAACTAACAATGCGAAAAATCCAAATGATTAAATGAAACTAACTAGACTAGACTAAACTGAAACTACTGCTACGAGCTAATAACTAATCTTTTCGTGCCTTCAACTCATTGAATTTCTGTGAATAGTAGTCGAGTTGGTCGCAGACTAGATCCATGAAGCCTACCAGTTCGTCGTGCATGCTTGCGATGTCAGCTTTTACATTAGTCAGAGCTGTATCGACGTTGTCCAATCTGAGTAACACGGCATCCATTTTGTCAGTGGTCTCCTCAGGGATAGGCTCAGGATAAGTATTGTAGTGTGGAGGAGTCGTAGGGTCTACTTCAGTTTCAGATGCAGCGTCCTCATAGTACATATAGTCGTGTGCCTCAGAGATGTGGTCACTGTCATACATATAGTTCTGGGGTGTTGACTGTGGTGAAGGAGGTCCCATAGGCTCATCCAATTCATAGAGCCAGTTGTCCTTGTTGTGGATGCTTGTCATCAGATGATCAGGCAGTGTGAATAGCTGTACTGGTTTTTCATTAATAAGGTACTCATACGGTCCAGGTCCCATAGTTCCTAAGATGCGCCTGTTAAAGCAGAATTGTATGTTCATGGGTCGGATGGTACCAAAACGAGTGCTGGCATTTAAATGGAATCTAAGGCCAAGCTCGTGGGCAATCATTGTTACCAGGCCTCCTATAAGAATAGGTGTCTGAGGTTCCAGCGTGAGGCGTTTGAAAGACCTCATCATGAAAGGCACTGCATTTACTGTCCGTCCCTGAGAAGCACAGAACATGATGAATAACTCCTCCTTAGATACTGCAGTAATATTTTCTTCTTTTCCAAACAAGGTGTGAGCTAGTATCTTATGGAAGTATCTGAAGGCTGGGTTGTGTATGTCATCATTGTACATTCTGTCATCATTGTGTATCTGAAGGCTGGGTTGTGTATGTTATCGCTTGTGATTCTACCCCAGAATTGATCGAGTTCAAAATCAATATCGTCATCTTCTGCACTGATGAACACATGCGGTCCGCTAGGGACTCCTAGGAGGTTAGCTAGTGACATCCGGCTATGGGTTTGGTCCATTCCAAACAATCTGAAGGTAATCAACTCTGTGCTGGATCCAAAACCATAGTTAGGTGTGTATCTGAAAGAACTAAGGAATTCATAGGTAAGATCCTTGTAGGTAGCGAAACGTGTTTTCAGAGCAGTGTTCTCCCAACCTAGTTGATTGAACAAGTATTGAATGCTATCTGTGATCCCTAGTTTATCCATAGTAGCCTTATCATAATACAGCGTTAAGGCGAATTCTCTTTCGGTCAGTGCTGCAAATCTTGCCTTTTGAGCGAGTCCTCGGAAGTGAACCTTCGTGAAGTCGTATTCGGCCATACTCGCAGGTGATTCGGAGAAAACAGAAGGAATGTTTTGAAGACTTTAAAAATCCTGAAAAGTTTGAAACAGGAAATTGAAGTCAGGATTTTTAGAAACGAAAAGCGGTAGAAACAAAAGACAAAAGAGAAAAAAAAATAAAATAGAATATGAAAACAAACGAAAGTGGAAAGTAGTAGTAATTATAAGTTTAGAATTTTTGTTGGATTTTCAAAGTGGACTTTTAAAGAAAAATGAAATGCAATAACGAGGGAAATTTGGGTTGCCTCCCAGTAAGCGCTGTTTTTAACGTCTAAAGCCTGACGATAGCTTGGTGAGAAGCTATTCGGGTGTCTGAGCTGGAAGCTCAAGCAATGTTATATTGCTGACTTGAGGACTGTTGTCGTTCTTATTGTAATGTTTTAGACGTTGCCCGTTTACGATAAATGGTGCATTCGTCTTATCGGTAATTTCAACAGCTCCACTCTGAAGTACTTTAGTCACTTCATAGGGTCCAGACCACCTAGATTTTAGTTTACCTGGGAAGAGTTTTAATCGTGAATTAAAGAGCAATACGATGTCTCCCACACTGAATTGTTTCCTGATTGAACGTTTATCATGCCACTTTTTAGTTCGTTCTTTGTAGATACGGGCATTTTCGTAAGCGTCTAATCGAAGTTCTTCTAACTCGTGTAAGTTCAAGATTCGCTTTTCTCCTGCCTCGGTGTAGTTGAAGTTGAGTGTTTTAATGGCCCAAAAGGCCTTATGCTCTAACTCTACAGGGAGATGGAAGGATTTACCGTAAACCAATTTATAGGGGGTGGTTCCTATTGGTGTCTTAAATGCGGTCCTATAAGCCCATAAAGCTTCTTGTAGCTTCGACGACCAATCTTTCCTTGAGGTAGCGACAGTCTTTTCCAAGATCTGTTTTATTTCTCTGTTCGAGACCTCTACTTGTCCGCTAGTTTGCGGATGATAGGGTGTAGCTACTCGGTGTCGGACTCCATATCTAGAGAGAAGTTTATCAAATATTCACGATATGAAGTGAGATCCTCTGTCACTAATGACGAGTCTGGGTACACCGAATCTAGGAAAGATTGTGTTTTTGAAGAGTTTGATTACTACTCGTGCGTCGTTTGTTGGAGCAGCTATGGCTTCTATCCATTTAAACACGTAATCGACAGCGACGAGTATGTAGTTATTTCCAAAAGAAGGTGGGAATGGTCCCATGAAATCTATTCCCCAGACGTCGAATATTTCTACCTCTAAGATTCCTTTCTGAGGCATTTCATCGCGTCGTGAGATGTTGCTAGTTCTTTGGCATCGATCGCACTTTTGCACAGCGATGTGAACGTCTTTCCAGAGATTAGGCCAGAATAAGCCGGCTTGGAGAATCTTAGCGCACGTCTTGGATGTACTAACATGACCACCATACGGTGCTGAATGGCATTGGGAAATAATATTTTCTATTTCTTCCTCTGGGACACATCGACGATATATGTTGTCGGCCCCTCTCTTGAAGAGTAGGGGTTCGTCCCAATAATAGTGTTTCAGATCGTGGAAGAATTTCTTCTTTTGCTGATAAGTAAGATCTGGTGGAAGCACGCCCGCAGCGAGGTAATTAACGATGTCAGCATACCAAGGTAATGTGACTTGGGCATAGACGGCTTCTACGGCTTTTTTGAATTCTGGATCTTCCGAGATTGAATTGGGCGTGTCACTTTCTAGTTTGGCTATCAGACGTTCGTACGGGAAATCGTCATTTATCGGTACTGGTTCATGTCTGATGCCCTCTATTCGGGATAAGTGATCTGCAACAACGTTCTTGGTTCCTTTCTTATCTTTGATTTCTAAGTCAAACTCTTGTAATAACAGGATCCATCTCAATAGTCTTGGTTTGGCATCCTTTTTGCTTATTAGGTACCTTATGGCAGCGTGGTCTGTGTATATGATGATTTTTGCTCCTACTAAGTAAGAACGGAATTTGTCAAGCGCAAATATAACTGCTAGAAGTTCCTTTTTTGTGGTAACGTAGTTCATTTGGGCAGGATCTAAGGTTCTACTGGCATAGTAGATGGCATGGAGTTTCTTGTCCTTCCTTTGTCCTAGAACTGCGCCTACAGCATAATCACTCGCGTCGCACATGATTTCGAACGGTAGTCGCCAATCGGGTGGTTGCATGATTGGTGCGGTGATAAGGGCTGATTTCAATGTTTCGAATGCTTTTAGACAGTCGTCGTCGAAGACGAACTCAACATCTTTCATTAACAGGCCGATCAGAGGTTTTGTGATTTTCGAGAAATCTTTTATAAATCTTCTGTAGAAACCGGCATGTCCTAGAAAACTCCGTATTTCTCGTACGGATTTTGGAGGTTGGAGATCTTTTATAATCTCTATTTTAGCTTTGTCTACCTCAATTCCTCTATCTGATATGACGTGTCCTAGAACTATTCCTTGTCGGACCATAAAATGGCATTTCTCCCAATTTAGGACGAGGTTTACTTTTACGCAACGTTCTAATACCATTTCTAAGTTTTGTAAGCATCCTTCGAAACTTTGTCCACATACCGAGAAATCGTCCATAAATACTTCCATAATGTCGTCTATGAAATCTGCGAAGATTGCCATCATGCATCTTTGGAAGGTTGCTGGAGCGTTACAGAGTCTGAACGGCATTCGACGGTAAGCAAAAGTACCGTAAGGACAGGTGAATGTAGTCTTTTCTTGGTCATCAGGGTGGATGGGAATTTGGAAGAATCCTGAGTAACCATCTAGATAGCAGAAATATGAATGTTTGGCTAATCTTTCCAACATTTGGTCTATGAAGGGTAACGGGAAGTGATCTTTGCGCGTAGCCTTGTTAAGCTTCCTATAATCAATACACATCCTGCTTCCAGTCACGACTCTTTTTGTTATTGATTCGCCTTTTTCGTTTTTAACTACTGTGACTCCTCCTTTCTTTGGTACGACGTGAACTGGGCTAACCCATTCACTATCGGAGATCGGATAGATGATTCCTGCATCTAGCAATTTCTTTACTTCATCTCTGACTACAGTGCTCAGGATGGGGTTCAGTCTTCTCTAATGCTCTCGAGAGGTTTTAGAGTCTTCCTCTATTGTAATTCGATACATACAGATTGAAGGGCTTATACCTTTTAGATCGCTTATGTTATAGCCTAACGCGGTGGGGTATTTCTTTAGGACTTCTAATAGCTTTTCGGTTTCTGGTTGTCCTAAGTCGGCGTTGACTATCACTGGTCTTTTTAGTTCATCGTCTAGAAATTCATATCTAAGGTTTTTGGGTAGTGTTTTAAGTTCTAAAGATGGGTTCTTCGGACATGGCATATGGTTTGGGGTCAGTGCTAAGCTTTCGCTTAGGCTGTCGTCTTTATACGGTTTACGCCAATTATCGTCTTCAGAAATGTCGGGTATTTGAATCTTTATTATTTCTGAATACGTGGTCTCTTCATTTTCTAGTTCTCTTATGCATTCGTCAATTTCGTCTACTAAATAGCAGGTATCGTCTATTGCTGGTGCTTGTAAGAACTTGGTGAGAATGAACTCTATCTTTTCTTCTCCTACTTCGAATGTTAGCCTTCCTTTTTTCACGTCTATAATGGCTCCAGCTGTAGCTAGGAATGGTCTTCCTAGGATAATTGGGGTTACAGTGTCCTCCTTGATGTCCATGATTATGAAGTCGGTTGGAATGTAGAATTGTCCTATGCGTACTGGAACGTTTTCCAGTATTCCGACGGGGTATTTTACTGATCGGTCAGCTAATTGAACAGACATTTTGGTTGGTCTGAGGTCTCCCATATTCAGTTTTTTTCATATAGATAAGGGCATAACACTGATACTGGCTCCTAAATTGCATAGAGCTTTGTCTATTACGAACTTTCCTATGACGCAGGGTATGGAGAAACTACCTGGGTCTTTTAGTTTAGGAGGCATGCGGTTTTGAATAATGGCGCTACACTCTGCAGTAAGTGTAACTGTTTCGTTATCCTCGATCTTTCTCTTATTCGACAGGATTTCTTTGAGAAATTTAGCGTATGACGACATTTGAGTTATTGCTTCTGTAAAAGGAATAGTAATATTCAGCTGTTTAAGGAGCTCTACAAATTTCTTAAACTGTCCTGAAGTTTTGGAGTTTATTAGTCTTTGAGGATAAGGAATAGGTGGTTTATATGGCGCTGGAGGTGCTTGAGTTTTTTCACTTGCGGTATCCTCCTTCTCGTTGTCCTCCTTCTTCTCTAACTCAGATTCCTTTTCTGCTTGTTCAGTTGGTTTCTGTTGCATGGCTGAGTTTTCGGTCCTCGGATCGATCGGTTCGTCCAATTCTTTTCCACTTCTTAGTATCACAGCATTTGCTTGGCCTTTGGGATTCTGTTCGGGTTGTCCAGGAAATGTGCCAGCAGGTGTGGCAGCAGAGGCTTGCTGTTGAGCCACTTGTGATATCTGAGTTTCTAACATTTTGTTGTGGGTGGCTAAAGCGTCTACTTTTCCTGTCAACTGTTTAATTTGCTCGCTAGTGTGTATGTTTTGATTCAGGAATTCTTTGTTTGTTTGAGCTTGAGTAGCTATGAACTTTTCCATCATCAACTCGAGGTTTGATTTCCTAGGTGCATTCTGAGCAGCTGGTTTCTGATATCCTGGCGGAGCAGTAGGCATTTGCAATGCATTTTCGCTTTTGTAAGAAAAGTTTGGATGATTTCGCCAACCTGGGTTGTAGGTATTTGCGTAGGGATTTCCTTGAGCATAATTTACCTGGTCTGGTGGGATTCCGGCTAGCAATGGGCATTCGGGTGCATTATGAGTGGTGCTTCCGCATAACTCGCAATTTGGAGTTACTGCAGCGACAGTCGCAGTGGGGTTAACGGTCAGACTATCAATCTTCTGTGCTAGAGCATCTACTTTAGCATTGAACTTTTCAAGGCTGCTGATTTCGTACATCCCACCTTTCGCTGTGGTTTTCTCAGTTGGAGTACGTTCACCTCCCCATTGGCAATGATTTTGTGACATGTTTTCTATTAATTGATAGGCTTCATCGTATGGCTTATCCATAAGTGCACCGCCCGCGGCAGCGTCTATTGTCAATCTAGTATTGTATAGAAGCTCGTTATAAAAAGTATGGATTGTCACCCAGTCTTCTAGACCGTGGTGAGGACATGTTCTCATCATATCTTTGAATCGTTCCCATGCTTTGTAAAGAGATTCAGTATCTTTCTGTCGAAATCCGTTGATTTGAGCTCTAAGCATAGCAGTTTTGCTTGGCGGAAAATATCTCGCTAAGAAGACGTTCTTCAATTGCTCCCACATCGTAACGGAGTTGGATGGTAACGATTGTAACCATGTCCACGCTCTTTCTCTAAGAGAGAATGGGAAAAGACGAAGTCTTATCGCGTCTGGAGTTACTCCATTTGCTTTTACTGTGTCTACGTATTGTACAAACTTTGTTAAATGTTCGTTCGGATCCTCAGTTGCGTTTCCTGAGAATTGGTTTTGTTGTACAGCCGACAACAATGATGGTTTCAGCTCAAAATCATTTCGGGTAATAGTTGGGGCAGCAATGCTACTTCTAGGCTCCATCTGAGATGGTGTAGCGTATGCCTTCAGCGGTTTGTTCGGAGGTCCTTCAGCCATCTCTGGTTCTTCTTCTTCTGATTTGGGAATAGGAGTGAGAGGTTCGAGAGTGTTATGTTTGAGTTGCTTGAGTTGGTACTCAATGATTCTACTTCTTAAATGTAAGAAGCGTTCTAGTTCTGCGACCGAAGGTTTTACGATATCGCCTTGCGGGCGATTTCTTGGCATACAATCGATAGAACTAGTAAAGGAAAAATGAAAATTGTTTACCTAGTCTATACGGCGTAACAGAAGGTTACACTATTGACTAAACGGGTCCCCGGCAACGGCGCCAAAAACTTGATCGCGACTTTCTATGTCTAATACAACCTAACTGCAAGTGCACAGTCTATCGCGTAGTAATAATAGATATCGATCCCACAGGGACTCGTAATCAAACTAGTGTTCTCGGGAGTTACTATGTTTAGCTAGGTAGAATATGTTTAAGGGAATAAGATTGTCACTAAAAGGGAACTAAGATTACTATTTAGATTATAATTAATTGAATCGATACGTAGTAATTGTGTTCTTCAGGGATTTGATAAATTACTGGTGTATGAAATAATTTTCAAAGTTTATTTAAGCAGAAAATGGAGATTTGAAGACTCTCGTCTCACAATGGTTATTGACGCTAATAATAATCCTAAGGGCCAAACGTACACTTTCGTATCCCGTTCGGGGTTAAAATTATTTTTTGGAAATCTCTAAGTTCTAATTCATTTTAAAGTGCTTTCGCTGTTATTAAAACAAATGCCTAGTGTTTACTATCTGACCTTACCGCAACTTTCGCTTGTTGGTTCGTATCTTAATTAATTTCCCACTTTCGTGGCAAAACTACTTTTAAATAAGTTCTCGCTTTCGTGACGAAGTTTATCCAGTGAATCAATTTTAAACACTCAGACCATAAATTACTTTTTGAAAAGAAAGTTTTTCAACCAGTGGTTATCAAATCCCATTCGAATTATTACTACATATCGATTACCTAAGTTTAGCTAGACATGGATTTGGGAAAGATAAAATATAAATAAGAACAATAAATAATAATTTGCATTATAATAAAACTAAAGTCGATCAAAATGAAAACCTGTAAATATGCCAATTGGCCTTTGGGCAGATCCTCCACAGATGTTGGCAGGATTCTGGTCTTTAGTGCCAATTTGATCGTACAATAAAATAGAAATTGCAGAAGAATGAAAATGGGAATACAGGAAAGGTAAAGAGAAACAAATAAGAATAAAACTGGAAAATAATGCTCTGGGAAGTAAATTCGGCAGCACTTCGTGGTATGAATGCAGCACACTTTCTGAAGTCCCCTGCTTCCCTTTTTATAGAAGTGGAATCCCAACGGTTATCACTGAAGATGATGGACCTTGAGGCAGATAATTTAGGGAATAGTGGTCCACTCTGTGGGAATTGGAACTGCTCTTTTGACGTGTAATCTGAGTGGGACGTTTTTTCCTGCATGACGGTCGTCACAAGGTGTGACGGTCGTCACCCGTGTGACGGTCGTCATGAAGCTGTGACGGTCGTCACATCAGCAAAAACAGCTTGTTGCGCTTTTCATTGTATTTTCACTCCTTTTTCGTCCATATTTCATCTGAGATTGCTTCTTTTCTTCATGTTGCCTTGTTTAGACGTGATCGTTGAATACCTGCAAAACATCAGACAAATACACGGAAATAACCCAAAATCGGATCTAAAACGGTTAGATTTTAGTTGAATTATGCATGAAAATATCTATATGATTTCGTGTTATCAGGTAGTTTTTTCTGTTAAACTGATCGAGCGCTCAGACTCTAAAGAGGAGGAGTAAACATTTGAGAATCCATTTCATATATCCCTAACATATTAGGAAAGTAGAAGTCAAAAAACACAATGACTATCCCTCGACTACCTAAAGAGCGAGGCAATCATAAGCCTTTCAAAAGAGTCACACAACTTGTTCATAAAAAAAAAGCCCGCTAAGTCAAAACCTATGAAGGAGACTTAGGCAAAATTGGGGCATCCCGCTAGACTCTAAAGTTAAATTCAAAAGACTCCGTCCGAACAAAAGTTAGGGAATGAAAAATGCGAAAAGTAAAGGATTACAATGAAGAATCCCAGTAAAGAACAAAATCGTGTGATCAAACACCAAAAGAAAATAGGTGAGTGACTGTCATGTCCAAAACCTTGATGAATTCTCGACCGTATCAAATCCGCTTGAGAGATGAATACTCATATCCAGTTAACTGAATATAGGATTGGAGAACATCACGAAGAATGGGTGGGTACAAATAAACTTTGAGCCTTTTTCCTTTTTTTCTTAAACCGTGAACCAAGCCACGATACAACCTTTAAACGACCTAATTGAAGTAGATTTCATTCTGAAAGCATACTCGATGAGATGACGCTTCCTGACTCCTACAAACTATGCTCAATTTGATGTTGGCTTTATAAATTAAATTCATATCCTAACTAGTGATTTCAGTCACAAGTTATTGTGGTATCTTTTTTTCAAAACAAACTAAAAAAGACGTCAAGACAAATATGTGTGTTGCATTGATAGTTTCAGGATTAACATTTCATGCGTGTTGATTTTACCTGATATTTTAGAAATTTACATATAAACGTCAATAATGGAACTTGAAGGTTCTGCTGAAAAGGGGCAGGTGGTTTCCAGATCACTTACTGACGCAAACCTGACGTTCTTAAGAGCTATTTCTTGAAGACTCAATCATAACACTGTCGATCCGAGCCAGTTACGTCGAGATCCGAAAAATCTCTCCAAGAGTTTGAAAACAGTGGGACAATTAGACTCCATGTTCTCTTGAAATGACTCTTTCTCATAAAGCATGTACTCTGGGGCATTATGTTTTTCAAAATGGCAACTATTATGCTTTTCATGCCCTCGATGAATTTTGCTTCAGGCGGTCATGATTCCCCAGTACGTCTCATGTTGTAGAAGCACTTTTTCCTCAGCGCAAGCCCCTAGCGAAACATGAGCTGACGACACTTTTGGGCCAATCCAGTAATCTGCAATGATTTTAAAGACTGTAGGGAGCTCCCTAGTATCTTCCAAGTGGTACATATTTATTTGAGGACCCACTCCCGGTGGAATCATCTCTCCCTCAGGGAAGTTGCCATACTATTCCACAGGAAATGTTCCCCATGAGACTGCCATATTTTCCCCAATAAGTCGAGATACTTTCCTCAAGGAAGCTGTTGCACCCCAAATTTTGACCCCTTAGATTCTCATTATCATTTTAGGAGCATACTCATAAATTATCTAACCCTAACCCAGTGCAAGTTTGTCGTTGTCTAGTTATAGATGAATCAGGGTTTGGTACAGTCAAATCGAAGCTTCAAGGGTTGTGGTCAATCAATGTTGTGGGTTAATTCAATCATGAAACAAGATCAGGGATGTTAAATGAGATCAAATGAGAGTCCAATTTGAGGTTATTACACCAGAATCAAGAACAGTGCATTTCAGGGTACCAGATTAGGGTTTTTGACCGGTAAAAGTCAACTGTAGTTTGACTTTGGTATTGGAAGGTGTTTTAATGGTGGGATTATGATCCATGAAATTCATATAGCTTAATAAAGTTCATTCAAGAAGTGTCAAAGTCTCATGAGGTCCAGAGTGTCAACAGACGACTCGGTAGTCACCGATCGATCGTACGGTTGACCAAAAAGTCAACTCTCCAAATTTAAGGAATTGGACTTCAAAGTGTGAATCCAAAATGATCCTTATATCATATTGCACTTGCCTATAAATTTTCATGACCATTGGATCAAGGAGGAAGGAGTAATCGAAAAATTGGGAAATTAGGGTTTTGAAAGGGGGTAAACCATAACTCCTTAACCACACATCCAAATGAAGTGATTCAAAGCTCATTAGAAAACTCTTGACAAATCCTACAAAAGTCCCTAAGTGGTTCATGATCATAAAATGCATAGATTTGGAGTTATGATCAAATTCATTTCAAGAAGGGAAAAAGACTTAGAGAAATTTCACTTTTAAGCTCATTTTTTAGCAACTTTGGGAGGTTTTTTGGCCAAGTTCCTTTGGGAATTTGAAAGTCATGGAAACATGAATTTCTTAGAAATATTTGAGGGATTTATAAAAAGTACTAGCACATCTCAAAAGGATTTGTGAGCTGAAAGTTATGGTTATGGCAAGTTGGTTGTTTCATGCTTGAAGTCCCACATTGACAAACTTTCAAAAATCATTCCTTTGATCAATTGGGCCAATCTCAGCTTTTGAAACATGTTTTATCTGATATGTAGGGAGTTTGTAGCATGGAAGTACAAAGGAAATGCAGAAGGTGTGGAATTAGCCAAGCTTGCAAGTGGGCTTGCAAGTGGCTTTACAACTTGCACTTAAAGTGAAAATGGCAAGCATGAGGTGGAAAGACAAATCTGAACCAACCATCAACCTATGCATTCTAGCCTGCATTTAGCCACTTTAAACTCATCATGAAGCTTGACTTTTGAGCTTACCTATCAGCCAAGGAAACTTCTTTGTGGAGGTTTGATCAAAAAGGTAAATCTTTCCTTCATATGAAGGAAATCTCCAAATCTGCCCCCTCCATTCATTTGCCTATAAATAGAGGCCCTCACCACTTCATTTACAACACAATATCTAATCTAAAAAACCAGAGAAAGCTCAAGCCTTTGCTCTTGCACACTTTGCTTCAAAATCACAAAATCACATTTTCACCAAAAACAACCAAAATTTGTCTTGGTACAATTGCTGCCAAAATCATTTCTCTATACTCAAACTCCCCAACAATCATCCACACAATCTCTAAACATGATATAGAAGGTGTCCAAGACCTTAGACCACTCAAAAACCTCACCATTCAAAAAGTCAACTTCCACACCAAGTTACTTTGACCAAAAGCCACAAAATCAGTCAAAACTTGTTCTAGACATTTCCTTGATGTTCTAATCACTCAAACACCTCACATATATCATTTCTCAACTTTCTAGAGGGTTAAGGATCATTGTTGGAGTTTATTTCTCCAACTGTCTTGAAGTTTGCATCCTTGCTTCAAAAAGAAGAAATCTCCAAAGCTAGGTGCATTTGAAGTTTTCTCTGGGTTTCTTATTGATTAAACCTGCTTAGCACAGTCTACTAGAGGTATGTAAAGACTCCATCATTGCTTTACACCATAACTTCATGTTTTGGCATTTTGAGTTCATCATGTGTATATCCTGTATCAAATTCTGTCATGAACAGGCCAGCTGTGATCTCAGGCCTAGAGGTGTTTAAATTTGTGCTCAAATTCATCCAACATCATGCATATAATATGTGTACACTACTGGTTTAACATGAATATACCTCCAAATATGTCTTGATGTTGCTCTTGCATTTCATATAACAATTTGCATCAAGTAGGTCACTTTCATTTCAATTGGTTGTATGACTTGCCTACACGTTGGAAATCATTTGTATGGATGTTTATAACATGTTTGAAATCTTGGTTTGATCTAAATGTGCCTAGAACCTGATTTGAACTTTTCACATATGCATCAAAATTGCCATATTGCAACTTAACCCTCACTTTTCATGACAGTCTGTTGTTGGTCTCAATTCTTGCTTGGATCCACTTAATGACATGTATATAGTGTGTGTATATGGCTTGTTTGGTCTGAAAATGTTTGAAATTGAAATTGGACATCATCATGCATCTCACAACATCAATTTGCAACTTGACAGTCCATTTTCATGACAGCTGCTTTGAACTTAATCTAAGTGTTTAGAACCATTCATTAACATGTATACAAGATGTATGTGTGATCTATTTGATGTAAAGATGCCTAGAATTAAGTTTGAACATCCTACTGTCTTGCAAAAACACCAAAATGCAATTTGAAAGTCATTTTTTGTGCCAAGCTGTTTTGAATCATTTTTCTTGCTTGAACTCACTTGTTGATATATATATATATATGAGAGGTGTGTATATGATTCATATGATCAAAATGTGCTTGAATCTGGTTTTGAATGTCTTACTGCATTATCCAAATACCAAAGGACAACTCAAATGTCATTTTTTGCTATGGTCTGTTTTGAACCATTTCTTCAGGTTGATTTCATTTGTTAACATAGTTTCAAAGTGTATGTGTGATTCATTTGGTTCAAATGTGCATAAAACCTGTACTGTACTCAACTTGCATCTTACATGACAGTTTTGCATATTGAACACCACTTCTCACCAGAACTTGTTTTAAGCTTAAATTCCTCACTCACACTCATTTATCATCCTGATTTCAAAGTGTGTATGTGCTTGGTTTGGTCTGAGAATGCATAGAACTTACTTTAAATATCCCACTGACTTGTCTCAAATTGTCAAACTGCAGCTGATGCCATTTCTTGATTTGCTTGCTTTAAAACTAATTTTCATGTCTAGGATCACTCACCAGCATGAATGAAACATGTGTATATATTTGGTTTAACCTGAAACCATGTGAAACTTGAATTGGACATCATCATGCCTCATATTCACAATAATTTGCAACTTGAACACATTTTTTCACAACAGTTTGTTTTTAACTGGAACTTGTGTTGGGAATCACTCATCATCATGTTTTCAATGTGTGTGTACATTTGATCTGACCTGAAACTTCTTGGAAATGGTCTGTCACTTTAAAATGCATTTCAAAAGCTCATATGCATATGCAATCAAATTTTAAAATAGAGGCATGATCTTGAGAAACCAATACCACCACTGAATTCCTCATTGAAAAATACTCAAGATTGACTAAAGTTTCACTAAATTCCATGGAGTTTTGGTACAGTTTCAAACCTTCACGCCTCTTGCATTTTGATTGTGTATTTTGCACAGGTTTTATCTTCATGTATCCCATATATATTAATGGGGTGGCATTTTTACTTGGATGTACAGCCACCCCAGTGGCAAGCAACTTGTCACCTGCGCGCCTTGTACCTTGTGAACCTGGGTTCGACCCCTGAGGAGGGCAACCCTTTTACCAAATTTTGTTATTTTTTCATCCCATTTTCAAAAATTCATATCTCACTCATTTTCAATCATTTTTCACCCATTCTTTTTGCATTGTGTTTGTTTTAATGTCTAATTTCATGCTATAGTTTCAAATTCCATGTTTGCCTAATTTTTCATCCCTTTTGACTATTTGCAAGTTAGGTGCGTTTTACGATCGTTTTCACATGTGCAGATGAATTTCTCTCTTGTTGTAATTGTATATGCTTATGTTTTGCTTGCCCTCATATCCTTAAATGTTAGTCAACATGCTAGGATTTTATATTTGGTTTATTACCATGTTTATTTTGTCCCCCTTGTTGCATTTACTTAAGCTCGATCTGTCGTCACACTTCCTGCTTAAATCAACTGCTTTGATTGTCATCAATGCATCTTTATTTTTTCCCATGTTCATTTAATGGTTGTAACCATATATGTACCTTTATCATGTTGATGCTTTGCTTAATGTTTTATTTCCCCAAGTGATGAAGCTTGTTAGCTTTCATCCCAGTTGCCTCCCCTCTCTCTCCAAAGGAAAAGATCTTTCCATTAACCCTTATGTTATGGATAACTCATTCACCCATCCTTGACTTTGTTAAGTCACTTTGACCTTAGTTTAGAAACCATTGGACTTTGCTTTAAGTCTAAAGTACCCACCTGTACTAGGAGTGTTCTTCAACTAGAACCCTATGATAGAGTTCGTCAACTCTATGTAAGAATCATCGTCATGATTTCTTACTTCCCCTTTTGAGTGCTACAATTTAGATTAGGGAGTTTTGTCAAACTCCGCACAAACATTGTCATGTTTTTTCCCCCTTGAACCTTGATCATAATCAAGTGTTCTTCATCCCTTGTGAGGTGAACTACGATTGCTCTGATTCTATCCTAGTTAGGATACGTAGGCAGAAGACGCGACGTCTTTGCGAGAAAATTTAGTGTATATATCTTTAGGTTCTAACTTATACCTTTTCCCAATCCATAACGCATTTTCACAAACTTAGAAAATAATCAAACAAGAGGTTCCTGTAGAGTACTACAGATGCTTAGGGTGCTAACACCTTCCCTAGGTATAACCAACCCCGATCCCCGAATCTCTTAAAGCGTTGTCGTTACATCGCGAAAAAGGTTTTTGTTTCTTTAGACCTTTCCTTTTGGATAAAATAAAGTTCGGTTGTAAAAGAATTAAGATTCAAGTTAATTTAATAGCTTGATATCCAATTTTCACCGCAACAGAAATGGCGACTTCACTGGGGATGACTGCTGTTTTGAGGGTTTAGCCTATCTTGTTTGGTTACTTGCTATATTTGTGAATACTTGTAAATATGTATATATGTGCCCTGTTGGATCTCGGGAACTTTGAGTGGTGAGACAACACTATACCCGTGTTTGAGTGTACTTATGATAGGATGGTGGTATATTCAAGGAGACTTTAGGGAGTTGATTCCCGACCAAGTTGACTTGAGAAAACCACCGCTCAGTAGAGGCCCTTCTGAGAGTTAGTATTGTTGATCGAGTATTCGTGAAAACAATGCTACTTTTTACATGGGAGCCCGTGATACTGAGGACCTTTAGATTACCTTTTCCCCACTTTGGCTTTAGTAAGATGTAGTGCGATGGCTATAAGGAAGTAATTCTGAAATAGTTGATACGCGATACTACACTTGGACGAGACTCTCTTGAGAATATTATCAACCACCAAGTATTTGGGAAATTGATAATATCCGAAAGATGGGTCGAGGACTCTGGGAACCTTTTAGAACCTTGTTCTACAGTTTTTGAAAGCCTTAGTACATGCCTTTGGGATGGGTAGACCTTGGCTCCATACTCATGTTCTCCAAACCAAAACCTTTATCTGTGTACCAATGTGTATATGTGAATCTGTGCTTACCTGTGTTTGTGCATTCATGCATTCATGAACATCATATTGTAAAAGGTTTCATGGAACTCAACCTTTTGTTTGTAAACCTTAGGATCATCATAGATAGTGGAAAAAAGAAAAGTATGAAGTACACTTACAAAAGTCCTAACTTGGATGACATAGAGAGGTTGAGCACTTTGATCACAGATCCAGAAGGATTCAAGAGCAGGTATGGGAACTTATTGTCATTGTTGAGAGTAAAGAAGAAGATGGATCTGGGACTTCTCTCCACACTTCTCCAGTTTTATGATCCACTCTATCATTGTTTCACTTTTCCTGATTATCAGCTAGTACCTACACTTGAGGAATATTCTTGCTTGATTGGTTTGCCTATTCTTGAAGACTCTCCTTTTCCAATCATGGAGAAATACCCTAAGGAGGAAGAAATTGCTAAAATTACACGTTTGGGATTGGTGGATATTCAGAAAAATATGGCTACTAAAGGAGGAGTATTTGGTTTGACTGCCGAGTTCTTGGTTGGGAAAGCACAACACTATGCTGATCATTTGAGTATAGATGCATTCGAGGCTATCCTCGCCTTGCTCATTTATGAGATCTTCTTGTTTCCAAATTTTGATAATTTTGTGGATCTCAACGCCATTAAGATGTTCTTGAAGAAAAACCCCGTGCCTACTTTACTAGCTGATGCCTATCATTCTGTTCATCTGAGGAATCTTCATAAAGGAGGAATGGTTACCTGATATGTCCCCTTACTATACAAGTGGTTTATTTCTCACTTACCTAAGGCTCATGCTTTTTGGAAGGAAGGTTGGTGGTCTCAGAAGGTTATGGCTCTTACTCACTCTGATATTGATTGGTACAGTCGTAATTACGATGGGATAAAAAGCATTGACAGTTGTGGAAGTTTTGGTAATGTACCTCTCCTGGGTACAAGTGGAGGAATCAGTTACAACCCTGTTCTCGCTCGCCGACAGCTTGGATACCCTTTGAAAGATAAGCCTAGTAGTGCTCATGTGGAGAATATTTTCTTTAAAGGAAGTTCAGAATTGAAAGAAGAAATCTTAAAAGCTTGGGGTCATGTGCATAAGAAAGGAAAGGAAGATTTAGGGAAACCTAATTGCATTTCTCTCGAGCCTTATCTCCAATGGGTCCGAAAGAGAGCCATTCAGCTGAAGATGCCCTATCCTCAGCAGGCACCCATGGTGTTAAAAGAGGAACCCCCAATGATCTTTATGTACGAAGAAGAAAAGTTAAAGATTGCTTTGAGGAAGTCACAACAAACTGAAGTAGCCTGGAAGTACAAGTACCAAGTGGCCATGGAAGAGAATGATGAACTCAGTAGACAACTCCAGTTGAAAGATGGAGAAATGATTGCTTGTAAAAAGAGGAAGGCGCAGGAAGATTTATTTTCCTCCAGCCATCAGTCAACTCCATGGAAGCTAGTCGTGGACAAGCTCATTCTTGAGAAGATGCAGGTGGAAGAAGAACTCAAGAAGATCAAGAAAAGAGAGGACTTCTTGTTAGAATATCTTCAGCCTTATGTTTAGGACTTTTTGTAAGATGTACTATTTTCTAATTCAAAACTTGAAAATCAATGAAATGAAATGATGTTTTGATCTGAGTTCCATGAAACCTTTGCATTTGCATTTGCATTAATTAATCATTCAAGGAACTAAAAATTGTTTTGCAGATATTATAGGATGGATTCTGGAAAGAAAGTAGAGGTTGTGTTCCAAAGACCAAAATTGGAGAACTTGAAGAAACTGGGAAGTTTAGTAGAAGATCCCGAGGCATTCAGAGAAAAGTATGGGAATATGTTGTCTTTGCTAGAAGTTCAAGTATATGAAGAGATGTTGTCCGTACTCGTGCAGTTCTATGATTCAACCTATTACTGTTTCACATTTCCAGACTATCAGTTGCTACCAACTTTGGAAGAATATTCTGCCCTGATGGAAGTAGGCATCACTCCTAGACCATTTTCTGGAAGAGAAGGGACTCCTAATGAAAGAGCAGTTGCGGAGGCCGCGTATTTAGAGGTGGACAAGGTACGATCTCATATGATTGCTAAGGGAGGGTTGTATGGATTTCCAGCTATGTTCCTGTATGAAAAAGCTCAAGGTTATGCCGTGTCGAAAAATATTGAAGCATTTGAGGCCATCCTGGTTTTACTAATCTACGGATTGTTCCTGTTCCCGACTGCTAATGATTTTGTGGATGCAAATGCAATCAACCTCTTCTTAATCAAGAATCATGTACCTACCTTGTTGGCTGATATATACTTTTCCATCCACCGTAAGAACCGTTATGGAGTTGGACAGATTGAGTGTTGCACTGTTCTCTTGCACAAGTGGTTTATTTCGCACTTGCCAAGAATTCCAGCACTCTGGGATAAGCAAAATGGGCTCTCATGGACAGAAAAGCTGCTGTTACTCAAACACTCAGATATTAAGTGGTATGACCCTATGTATGGGGGGATTGCCATGATCCAAAGCTTTGGAGATTTCTCGAATGTACCGCTTATTAGCGTTAATGGTTGCATCAGCTATAATCCTATTTTAGCTCGTCGCCAGTTGGGTCACCCGATGGAGAATGAACCAGACCCAGACTTTTTGAGAAGCTTCTAAATTGAAGAGGGGAAGAATCCCGCTTACAGGGCTCGAATCGTGTATGCTTGGCGTCATGTCCACACGAGGGGAGTAACTGCCTTAGGTTACCACTACACTACTGTTTCAGAATCTTACTTATCATGGGTAAAAGAAGCAGCGTTGAAGATGTTCTATACTCGCTTTGAGTCTGACTCACCCAAACCTACTCTCGTAGAAGAATTGAAAGTTGCTTTGACAAAAGCTGAAAAAGAAGGAAATGCTTGGAGGGATAAGTATTTCAAGGCTATGCAATAGAAAGAAGAGCTTCAAGAGTTGTCTCGTCAAGGTGGAAAGAGAAGTCAGCCAGAAGACGAAGGGCCATCCAACCAGAAGATCTAAAGTCCTTTTATTTTCCGTTTTATTTCATCATGTATTGAAGACTTGTGTTTCAGTTTCATAATCGTTGTTGTAAAACTCTCAGTTATTAATCTATGAAGATTTTGAATTTGCTTATTTCCCCATTGTTATAATTTTTGCAAATATTTCTTTGGATTCCTTGAATGATTAATTTTGCATTGTTGCATTTTGCATCCATAAGCATTGCATGTGCATGTTCTTGTGTTGTGTCTCATCTCGCTGTCTTGTCTCCAGAAAGAATCACACTGAATCCTCAACACCGATACAACACCCAGCCCAAGCTCGCCTAAGAATGGAAGGACATAATTTGGATGTGGACAGGATTGATAATGAACTTGGAGAGCTACGAGGAGGCATGGGGCAGATCATGGAAGCCCTACAAGTCATTCGTGCAAAGTTGGACACTCAAGCCACTGTTGTTTCTGAAATCACTAGCATAGCTGTGGAGCCGATCCTAACGGCAGTCACTGCTGCAAATGTTCCACCATATGGGTTACCGCCTGGTTTTGTACCTCCACCCGTAGTCAATCAACAAGCAGTTCCCCTAGGGGCAGAAGTTCCTCAAGCTATTCCTACTTACACTCAGCCTTCTGTTCAGATTCAAGCGCGCCCTGTTTTTCATAATCCTCCACAAGTGTACGAAGGTCTTGATGGGTATGAAGAGGAGAGTGGACGACATGATAAGTTGAAAGAAAGTGTAGAGACTATAGGCAGAAAGGTCAGAGCAATGGAAGGAAATGACATCTTTGGTATTGACACCAGAGATATGTGCTTAGTGTCTGGATTGGTAATTCCGCCGAAATTCAAAGTTCCCAATTTTGATCAGTATTCTGGGGCTACTTGTCCTCGGACGCACCTGATTATGTATTACCGGAGAATGGCCGCTCATGTAGAAGACGATAAGTTAATGATTCACTGTTTCCAAGATAGTTTGAAAGGAGCTCCTGCTAAATGGTATTTGGGCTTGGATCAGTCTCGTATTCACAGTTTCCAAGATTTGGCTGATGATTTTGTGAAACATTACAAGTACAACATGGATTTAGCCCCTGATAGAAGACAGTTACTGAGTATGTCGCAGAAGAGTTCGGAATCTTTCAAAGAATATGCACAACGGTGGAGGGAAACCGCCTCTCAGGTAGAACCTCCTTTGAGTGAAAAAGAGTTGACATATTGGTTCGTCGATACAGTGAGACCAGAGTTTTATGAGAAGATGATCAGTAGTGTAACAACAAGTTTTTTTGATATAGTAGTAGTAGGGGTGAGAGTGGAGTTAGGAATGAAGAATGGAAAGGTGGCTAGTGGTTCCAGCAGTTCTGGTAACAACAATGTCAAGAAGTTCAACAATAATTTCCATAAAAAGAAAGAAGGAGAGACAAATGCAGTAACCGTGGGAAGAAAGAATCGTACCTGGAGACCGCCTTACCAACATGTTGCACCCCAAAATTTGCCCAACCTTATTCACTTGGTTTATGTTTCAATGTCATTAGCATTTGCATATAGAGTCATGTACATAGTCTAATCGTCTGCATGACATAAGCATAGCAAGTCATTCAACAGGGGACCAATCATCATTCTCATCTCTAGAAGCCTATCAAGAGGTTATTATCCCAATCCAATCTCATTCAAGTCATCAGGAAAGAATTTGAAAGCAAAAAGTTCAGCAGATCAAGCCTTGAGTCCATCTCCTAGCTGAGGGTATCTGAGGGTCAACAAGAGGGTTGTGAGCTGTGAGGTGAAGGCATGGAGAGTATCTAGACATTATGAGAGACTTAGAAAGTCATTTAAAGAAGGAGACAAGTCATTGATGAGAGCACAAGAGCTATAGCTGAAGGCAGTCAACTAGGGTTTCATCTGGGTCAACCCTAGGTCAACCCTAGGTCAATTGACTGATTTAAGGGGCATTCAAGTCTAGTGGAGAGATGTGGGGTTCATCATTGGACATATAAATAAGGATATGGAGATATGCCAAGAAGAATTCAAGAGAAATCAAGGAGAAGAGGAGCTTCTAAATTAGGGTTTCTGTGTAAAATCCCCTAGTTTAGGTCAAATTTCCAAGCAAGATAAGTCAAAATGCTAGCTTCAAATGGCTTCTTGGCCAACATGAAACTTGTAGAGGATCTCAAGACCTTTAATTTGAGTGGTGGAAGACATCAAGGAGATTTATAGAACTCAAGTTATGGTCCTTGCAAGTTACAGGTCATCTGAGGTATCTGAAATTTTGTCTGTGAAAGTGACTTGACTTCCAAGCAATTTTTACCCCTCAAGAAGATTTCAAATGAATTCTTGGTCAACATAAGAATTGTTCCTCATTGTCTTAGCTTTCTAGAATGGTATAGCATGCCTTCATATGATGTGTGGAACTCAACTTATGGTCTTGGCAAGCAAAGGGTATTTTGGGCATTTGTGAATTACAGGTCATTTTAACTCATGTTCAAAACTCATACAAGGAGGCCTCAAATGGAAAAACTTACAACATCAAACTTGCTCCAAATGACATTTTGAGTCTAGAAAGAAGGTCACAAATTGTTGGAAAAGCTCATAGCATGAAGTTGCATGATTGGTTAAATTTGAACTAAAGTGGCTTATAATTTAAAGAAAGTCAAAGTGAAAAATGGTTTGAGAGATTTATAAGTCCAAATGGAGACTTCCAATATATGATTTTGGGTCCAAAAGACATTTTAGAGACAATGGTTCAAGCACATTTTTGAGCTTAGTGAAAAAAATCAAAGTTACTTATGGTTACTTGCATTTGAAGAAACATAACCAAAAATCAATCAAAGTTGGAAGGCAAGGGAAGTTGCAAGATGGATCTAGAAGGTTCATGTGAGCACTATATATTCATGAAATCATAATTGAGCAAGGGTTGGATTCATTTTTCACCAAAATCTCACAAAGTTTCTCATTCTTTCTCATTGCATTTTCATCCCAATTTCTCAAATTCTTCACCAATCACCATCAAAATCAATTTCATCATACTGATTCATCATCATGGCATAGAATTCAATCAAGATCCTGGTGGTTAGAGCTCAATTTCGTGCCCTTTCATCAAGAACACACAAGTTGCAAATTCAGTTGGAACTCAAGATCCAGTGCTAGACTCCTCAAGGTGTTGCATACGGAATCAAGTAGTGCAATTGTAGATCAAGATTGAAGCATTAGAAGCCTCAGATCCACGAGTTCCATCATCATCCACAAGCTTTTGCACCAGGTTCAATTTCTCTCCCACAGCTTGATACAGTTAGTTTAGCATAGTTTTATTAGTTTAAATGTGATCTAGGTTGTTAGTAGAGCATTTCTGATTGGTTTGGTGCTGTTTGGTGATGATTGTTAGCAGGTTGTTAGAACTGTTAGGATGTAGAATTTATAGCATAGTGCATGATAATCTTAGTTTGATAGATCAGAATAATCACCATTAGTCATAGATTAGATTAGTATAGGTTTGGTTGAGAATCTTGAGGATGAGTTGCAGAGTATGTTAATGGAACCAAGGATGTCATGCGCTCGGGTTGAGTGATTTGTTGAGTTTCAAAACAAACTATTGCCATAGGTGTATAGAGGGAGAGATTTAGAGTGTTTTTCATGTTTATATCGTGGTGTTTCATGGACTGTGGAGTGAGAACAGATTGATGGAAGTTGGTTCGTGCATGTGCATTCATGGCAGAAACCCTAGTTCTCATAGATTCAAGGTAGGAGACGAAATCAGGATCGTCCATTATGTGTTAGACCTTTGACCTCCAAGCCAATCCTGTGGCTCTCATTTAAAGCTGATTTTGGAGGGAGTGAATAGGTGCCCTAAACGCACCGTTTCATTTAATGAAACGGGCGGGCCTAAGAGTTTAGTGATATCCCCACCCCCCAGTAATGAGCCCATTGTGAATCTGAACGTGCTATGCTTACTTTTCTCACCCCCTGCTTGTTTTGTTATTTTTAATGATTCTGAAGTGTTCTGGGCTTAACACAACTTGCTACGCGCACCCCCGTTTGCTGGCCCATCCTGGATTTTGAACTGAGCGTGATTGCTATTAGTACCTCCTCCTCCCATTTTATTCAATTTAGTTTTTTAATTCATTTTAATTTTTACCAACTTTAAGAAATTCATAATAAATAGATAAAAAATCATTTTTAATTCATTCTTTTTACATCATTTTCATTAGAATGTGTAGAAAATTGTCATTAAGTAAAAATTGCATTTTATTTTTATTTGATATTTTTCCCATATTTTCTAAATAAATAGCATTTTAAATAGTTTCATTTCATGCATGATTTTGTTAATTTTTGTTCTATTAGATGCTTTAATATTTTTCATCCATTCTTTTTAGGTTGCTTAGATGAGATATTGAACTTGTAGAAACAATTTAGTTCCCATTTTTAGGAATTAATTTTAGGTGCTTAATGTAGGCTTGAACAACATGAACAAATTAGGGTTTTTAGGTGATGACTTAGGAAGTTCAATTCATTTCCCTTAGGACTTAGGGTCTAACTAGATTAGTTATGGGACTATAGGGGCTATGGGTAGTTATTAGAACCCTTAGAAAAAGTCAGGATTCCCCTACTGCTATTAATACTCTGTGTATGTCTGATTGACTGGTGTGGTGTGCCCTTTGGGGATTTTTGCTTGCTTGCTTGGGTGTTGGGATTGTCTGGGGACTTGGGAGAGCTGAGGACTTGAGGAGATGAAGACCATTGGAGATCCAGAGATTGAAGATCAACTGCCAGAGTTGGAGAGGAGGTTATTGCTAGCAGCTGCTGAGGAGACTAGGGTTTAGGAGCTAGGCAGAGCTCTAGATTAGAAAGCTTGTTTCTCAAACATGGAATGCCTTGTCTGCATCCATCCCTTCTCTATGATTCAAAGTCTCTTTCAAATATCCACCTCCTTCCTTTGGAAGGATCAGTGAATGTATTTGGAAGATAGAACTTTTGAGAGGAAACTTTCTGTTTAATGTTAACAGTTGATGAACCACCCTTGGTAGGTAATTAACTGTCTAACATTCATTCACTTCACTCTTGTGACTGATTCCTCATCCTGGAGGTTTGAGCTTGAAGAAAAGCCATTGCTTATAGAAGACTGATGATCAAAGCCCTTGCCTGAAGGCCATGAAGATGGAGATTGATGCTTGTTGAAGCCTGTAGCTGATTGGAGATTACTTGAAGCTAGATGTTGATTCAGAGCTGCTGATGTTGTTTCTTTTGCTGTTGTATTTCATTTGCTGATGTATTGATTGGTTTTCTGACTGTATTGTTTGCTGTTTACCCTGCTGGGTTGAAAGTGAAGCCTGTTCACTTTTGCCTATTGTTTTCTAGGTTCGAGGTTGAGTGGGACTCCCTTGCCTCGCTTGTACTGTTGCATCCATGCATTTTACTGTTTTACTATATATATCTGATATTGTTTCTGTTTCTGCCTATCCCGTAGGATCTCTGTTTCTCTCTGTGCAAGAGAGGAGCATGATAGACATTAGGTCTTAACCCATGCATGATAACATTAGGTTAGTTTGATTCCCTTCGCAACCGTAGGTTAGAGTTCTGTCTCTTCTTCCTCAAAACAAACAGAAAAACACAATAAGATTTCAAACACAACAAAAGACACTTCTTCCGTAAAAGAATGTGAACTCATCAAGACGTCATTTTTGTCCGCTTGGACTGTTAATCAGAAAAACCTTTTTCAGAAGGAATAAAATCAACCAAGACAGACTTGTGTCGTACGTGGCCCGAACTACGTTTGCTCTGATCTTTCATGCCGTGTGAAAGTACGTAGGCATAGGATGCGATATCCTAGCGAGCAACCTTCCCCTCCTTTCCCGTAGGTAGGCGAACTACGTTGACTCTGATTTCTCGTTCCAGACGGGAATACGTAGGCATAAAGTGCGATACTTTGCCGAGTCATTTTTATTTTCATTTATTTTCTTTTTCACCCTTGACCTATAGTTTAGATAGAATAACAATCCATACCCGAAAACAAGCGTGGATCCCGTCGAGTACGACGGACGTGAGGGGTGCTAATACCTTCCCCTTGCGTAACCGACTCCCGAATCCAGGTTTTGGTTGCGACGACCATACCTTTCCCGTGTTGTGCGAGGTTTACTCTGAGCGTTTCCTTTCCCTCCTGTGGGATAAATAACGCACGGTGGCGACTCTTCTGTTCAGCCGGCGCCGATTTTCGCAGTAGCGACAGCTGGCGACTCTGCTGGGGATCCAACGTCCCCTGGCTGCTAAGGACTGCGATGGTTCTTATGCATTTGGGATCCAACGTCCCTTAAGAGAGTCAATCCTAACGCTTGTTTTCCCGTCGAGGATTTTGTATGGAGTTATTGTATATTTCTAACCTTGTATTTTCAGCTTTATATATTGTTTATTATTGCTGTATTTGGGGTGTGACGGGTGTTCTGATATTGAGAGATAAGCCGGACCTGGGCTTGAGTGCACCTAGAATTAGCGTAGAAAGTAGTGGGCGCGTGCCGGCTTTGCTTGCATTAGTGTCTCATGAAATCTACACTCGGACGAGGTTCTTCTGGTTGGCTTCTTTTTCTACCCTTTGGGTCGAAGGGGTTGTTGGTCAGCTGAATTGTCGACTCCAGGGACCGATCACTTGGAAGTTGGCTAAGTGAGGCCTCTTCAGGAATTGATGATGCCACTCCTTCTGGGAATCGTATCATCAACCCTGAAAGTCTGTGACGCCGACGACCGCATAGGATGCCGTACCTTGTGCCAGTTATAGGGCCACCCACCTGTGAGGGGATTTGGGGTTATGCAGGTAACTAGACCTTCAGATACCGGTTATCTCTTGATCAGAGGTCCTGGTTATTTATGGAGAGTTATGAGGTCTGTCAGAGACCATTTGGAAATGTGTTCTGAGGTCTGTCAGAGACCATTCGGAGATGTGTTCTGAGGTCTGTCAGAGACCAATTGGAGATGTGATTTGAGGTCTACCAGAGACCAGTGGGAGTTATGGCTTGAGGTCTGTCAGAGACCAGTATTGGAGCTTTGTTTTAGGTCTATCTGAGACCAGGGTTTGAGGACTTCTGGAGGGTCTATCTGAGATTTCTTGATTGGGTTTAGGCTATTCAGCTACAGCTTTGGTCCCTGTTGCATGTTACTTGCATTGCATTGCCTGCATATCCATTACCATTTGCATTTCACTAACGTGTGTCTGTGCTGCAGGTGCATTTGCATTTCCCTAGTTCTAGTGCCCGGACTTCTGAGTATTGATTATGGCTAGTTTGAGGAAAACAGTTGCGTATAAGCTGCCTGCACCTGACATTACCCCTTTACTCGGTCTGATATCTCTTGCTGATGAAGAGGTTAGAAGAAGCTTCAGAATGAGTCATGGGAGATTACTGAGATTAGTCTGTAAGCCCACTGCTGATGAGATGAACGGGCTATACACCTTGATGCAGTTCTACGATCCTGCATTGAGATGTTTTACTTTTGCTGACTTCATTCTAGGACCTACCATTGAGGAGTATGTGGAGTTTACTGAGCTTCCCGTGCAGAACAAGGTTCCCTTTATTCACTCTGCTGCTGAGCCCAAGTTGGAGGACTTAGCCAAAGCCTTACATATGGACGCTGCAGAACTGTTATTGACTTCTTGGCTTGGGGTTTCAGGTTTCTCTCTTGATTTCTTAGTTGTCAAAGCTCGAGAGTACGCCAAGAACGGTTGTTGGGTGGTTTTCAATGCTATTTTGGCTTTATGCATCTATGGAATTGTGCTGTTTCCTAACTTGCCCAACTTTGTGGACCTGGACGCTTTCTATCTGTTTGCTGCAGGCAACCCAGTGCCAACGTTGATCGGAGACTTCTACCACTCATTGCACTATAAGAATGAGAACCGAAGAGGAAAGGCTGTGTACTGCTGTGCTCCTCTGTTGAATATGTGGTTCAAAAGTCATCTCCCCATGAAGGGACCCTTTGCAGATAGTGCAACCTCAGCCAGTTGGTCAGAACGCCTGATGAGGCTATCTTCCGAAGACGTTGTATGGTTTGATCGAGATTTGTTGGGATCCGAGCTCATCTTCAGCTGTTCTGGGTACCCTAATGTGCCGCTGATAGGAAGAAAAGGGTGTATTAACTACAACCCATCTCTGTTCGTCCGTCAGTTCGGATACGCACTGAAGAATCCACCTCAGGAGGAAGAAGTACAGGAATCTCTGTACTTCACTGGAGATGTGAAGGGGGAGTTATTAGCCAAGTTGCAACATGCCTGGGCGCGTATTAACCGCAGAGGGAAGCCTTTGTTAGGAAAGAATGACTGTCAGGCCTATGCACCTTATAGAGTTTGGATTCAGGAGAGGGCTAGTCAGTTGAGGATGCCGTTTCCAGATGCACCAATTCTTGTTCCCGTTCCGGTAGCGGAGCCAACTACTGTTTCTAGGGAAGTCTATGAGCAAATTGTGAGAGAAAAAGAAGCCTTGATGAAGGTTAATGAAGGGTTAGAGCAAGAGTTAGCCCAGGCACGCAGTGAGAAGAACAAGGCCGTATATGCTTTCCAACAACAGATCGAGCTAGTAAACAGACTAGGGGTTGAGTTGACTGAGGAAAAGAAGAAGCGCGAACGTCTGGGGCAAGAGTTCAGAAGCTCCCATGACATGATGGAAGCCAAAAAGAAAGCGCTCGACGCAGCACACCGAGAGATATCTTCTTGCAATAAGACTTGGAATGCTACACTCACCAACAATAAGAAGAGGGAAGATAAGCTGAAGCAACAAATTTCCGACCTCGAAGAGAAGTTGAAGTCTAGCATCAAGAAGTGTGAGGAGGAAGTGATGACCCGGTATAGTGTCCAACATGCACTGAACAAGGCAATCAAATCCAGAGATGAAGCAGTGTCTCAGAAGCGAAAGTTAGAAGATTGCTTCGGAGAAGCAACATGGGAAGAAACTGCTGAAGACGTACGCCGTGTCCTTAAAAGGAGAAACCAGCTTGTTGAAGGGCTGCTTGATCGACCAAGTCATCCAGAGACCAGGAAGTTGATAGAGGAGTACCAGACTTTTGGGAGGATTTGATCATTTCATGTAGTAACTTGTATGCTTTATTTGCATAGTGCTGACCATCACCAGGATTGTTGGTTGAGGTCATGCCTTATTTGTACTCTCAGCGATATTGTACCCTGGGCTTATTGATTCTCCCTGCAATATATGAGGCTTTCTATGATTCAGCTCCGATATTCCTATTGTCAGCACTGTCACTGCACCGGCACCTTCGCACTAGAACTGGGGGAATGAACTTCCCTAATGCACAGACACATTGCATTGCATTCATATTCATATTGCATTACAGGTAATTTTTGGATGGTGTCTTATTTCCTGCTCTGTACCAGGTACTTAACAGGATTGCAGATCAACATCCGCACCGCTATTCTACACGCTCCAATTGTCGAAAAATCATGGACCAAATGCAGAACGAGATGCAGGATGTGTGCGAGAAGCTCGCCCTCTTCATGCAGACCATGGAAGCTATAGCGAAGGGGCAGGAGAATTTGCAGGCCATGGTCCAGCCTCTGTTGGCTCGAAGCGCTGGTCATGGTAATGAAGATCATCAGTCTGTCCGGTTTGATACTGCTCATGGAGACGGTACTCCCACGCCAGTGGCGCCGCCTGTAATCAATATACCTGCTGCTAATGTCAACAACGCTACCACTGCTGTAAATGGTAACGTCGGAGTGGGGAATGAGACTGCTGTCCATAATGCTGGGCTGGGTGATGTCAATTTGGGAGATAATCTAGGAGGCAATGGCTTTGTCAATACTGGGTTCGGATTCAACGATCAGGGATTCGATAACACTGGGAAGTATGGCTTTAATGCTCAAGGCTTTGGGCAAGATGGTTATGGTATGGTCAACCAGGGTTACGGAGGCTTTGGAAACGGAAACGGTACTGGATTTATGGCTTTTGGTCCCGCTGGAGGTGTTCAAGGGTACGGCAACAGAGGCCGAGGTCCGGGGATGAATCAGATCAGAGCTGGACGTAATAACGGATATGATGGGTACGGGGCTGGAAACGGAATGTGGCAAGAAGATCAGCAGGAAGACGCCTTCTCTGGAGGAGGTTTTGAAGGGCCGATGGATGATTCCCAAAAGATTAGAATGCTGGAAGAGCAGATGAAGGGAGTCTTAAATCAAAGTGTTGTGGGATTGGACATGGCAACAATGGGTTTGGTACCTGGCTTGAGGGTGCCAATTAAATTCAAAGCTCCTGCGTTCGATAAGTACAAAGGAGACACATGTCCGAAAGTGCATGTACGAGCTTATTACAGAAAGATGTCTGCATACTCAACTGATGAAAGAATGCTAATGCATTTCTTTCAGGATAGTCTATCAGGCCCTTCCCTAGAGTGGTACATGGGGTTGGAGCCAACTGATATCAAGACATGGAAGCAATTGGCGGAGGCGTTCGTAGCCCACTACAAGTATAACAGCGACCTGGCACCCAATCGGGTTCAGTTGGCCGGGCTTTCGCAGAAAAAGGGGGAGAGCTTTAAAGAGTACGCGCAAAGGTGGCGCGATATGGCTGCCAGGGTCCGTCCTCCGGTGGAAGATAAGGAAATGAATGACATGTTTGTCGGCACATTCACAGGTCTGTTTCATGATATGCTGTTTCATACGTCTCTGGCCAGTTTTTCAGACCTGATTCTGATGGGGGAAAAGATTGAACGTAATATTAAGCAAGGAAAGTTCCAAGTCGAGGAATCAACTGCATCTGGCAGTAATAGGAAAGCTTATGGTGGGCGCCGTCAGGGCGAAGCTAGCGCAGTATTTGGAGGCCGAGGCCGAGGCCGAGGCAGGGGACGAGGTCAATATCGTCAGCCGCAGCAGGTGTCGAGTGTCACTATCCCATATCAACAACAACCGGTTCAGCAACAGCCAATGCCACAGCAGCAGCAGCCTCAGCAGGGGGCACAGCAAGCTCAACGAAGATTCCAGGGTAGTAAACCGAGAAGAGTGTTTGAGAAACCTCCCTCAACCTATGCCGATTTATTGCAGACATTGCTGGGATTGAATCTGGTAGAGAAAAGAACTCTGGCACCAATAACGGGAGCTCCCCCGTTCGGCTACGATGCAAGCAGGCACTGTGAGTTTCATTCTGGGGCCCCGGGTCACGATATAGAAGGTTGCCATGCTTTTAAGCACGTTGTGCAGGATCTTTTAGACAACAAGACTATCAATTTCGGAACGGCAGGTCCGAATATAGTCCAGAAACCCATGCCTAATCATGGGGCAAACGCCGTTCTAACTGAGGAAGGTCTGAATCTTATTATGAATGTGGAAGATTTAAAGACGTCGCTGAGCGAGATAAAGAGCCGACTGTTACAAGGAGGTGTTTACCCAGGATGTAATGAGTACTGCTTAGATTGTTGGACCCTAGCTGGGGGGTGTGAGGATTTGAAGAAAGGCATTCAGGCTTTAATTGACGAGGGCATATTGCAGTTTGATCGAGCGGCAACTGATGAGCCTGCAGGGGCAGTAGTGGATAATCGGAGTGATGTGGCCACTGTGACGATTCCTCGGAAGACGATCACTATTGCAGCACCAGCTCAGCGCCCACCGATCACCATAACTAAGGCCGGGCCAATCCCGTATGAGAACACGAAAGCAGTCCCATGGTCATATGGGCTAGAGGTGTATTGTGATGGGATAAAGATTGATGTTAACAAGCAGCCAGCGGAGATTGTGGATAATGTTGTTGGTTCAGGAGGCATGACAAGGAGTGGCAGGATCTTTATATCTCCTGAAGTGGAGGCTGAAAGGCTAGCGAAAGGAAAAGGGAAAGCGGTTGAAAATGTTCCGGTACAAGCAAGTGAAAAAGAAGCAGCATCGAAGGATGTAGAAGAGTTCATGCGCTTGATTCGAAAAAGTGATTATAAGATTGTGGAGCATCTGCAGCAGACACCGTCCAAAATATCTATCCTATCATTGCTGTTGTGTTCGTAAGCTCACAGAAACGCTTTGCTGAAAGACTTGGACACCTCTTTTGTACCCCAAGATGTCTCCGTAAATTAGCTAGAAGGAGTATTGGCACATGTGAACGCAGGCCACAGCTTGGGTTTTATCGATTTTGACTTGACTCCGAAAGGGAGAGATCATAATATGGCATTACACGTATCTGTTGAGTGTAGAGGATCAGTAATGTCGCACGTATTGGTTGACACCGGATCATCTTTGAATGTGTTACCCAAGAAGGCGATGATGAAGCTGGATGTTCGAGGGATTTTGTGTACACCCAGTGATTTGGTAGTCAGAGCATTTGACGGCACGCGGAGAACAGTCTTCGGATCGATTACCTTGCCTCTGCAAGTGGGGCCGGAAGTGTTTGCAACGGAGTTTTATATCATGGATATACAGCCTGCATATAGCTGCTTGCTTGGAAGACCCTGGATTCATGGGGCAGGGGCCGTTACGTCTACCCTGCATCAGAAGTTAAAATATATGGTCGGAGACAGTGTAGTCACCGTGTGCGGAGAAGAAGACATCCTGGTCAGCCATCTATCTTCATTTAAATATGTGGAAGTCGACGGGGAGATCCACGAGACACCATGCCAGGCATTCGAAGGTTTGCGCATCAAGGACAAAGGTCCCGGGCCGAGCAAAGTGCCAGAGATAGCTGTCTCATCGTATAAGGAAGCTCAAGCTCTAGTAGAAGCAGGAGAAGCCAAGGGCTGGGGCAAAGTGCTGGACATTCCTGTGAAGATGGACCGGTTCGGGCTGGGGTACCGACCGTCGTCATCAACTCCTTCCGTGGGGGCCCCCCGTTTCAGAAAGCCAATTACCATCTCTGCCAGTGGAGTGTGTCATGAAACTGTCAATGCTGCTTCAGAGTCTGATGAAGGAGACAGCGACTGTGATATGGATGCCTGGATTCAGCCAAGCACGCCAGGACAAGGACTGTGCAACTGGTCTATTCAGGAGCTTGTTCCTGTGACTTTTAAACAGTAATGCTTTGCTTTATTAATTGTTGAATAATCTGATGTCTTGCCCGGGGCATCAGGATTTGCTTAGGGCTGTGTTGTTATAAACATTGCGTGTTAATCATTAAATAAATGGCGTTTTTTCATGTGCAAATACCGTAATCCCTGTCTTTCTTATTTTGTATTTTTCAATAAAATGGCAACGTGGTTATTCGCTTTATACGCATTTTGAAGCACTTAACCATTCCTTTTGCAGGATAACATTTTCAGATGACATCCTTGAACCACCTATGACTCGTCCCGACTTTGAGCACCCCGTGCTTCAGGCTGAAGAAGAGGTTGTCGAAGATAGCGACGTTCCTGAAGAACTGTCTTGGTTAGTGAAGCAAGAGGAAAGAGCCATTCTGCCTCACGACGAGGTCATCGAAATTATCAATTTGGGGTCGGAAGGGGTCGAGAAAAATATTCGTATTGGAGCCGCACTGCAGAGTGAGGTCAAGCGAAGACTGGTTGAAATGCTCCAAGAGTATAGTGATGTATTCGCTTGGTCGTATGAGGATATGCCAGGGCTCGATACAGATATGGTTGTGCACCGCCTGCCACTGAAAGAAGATTGCCCGCCGGTCAAACAAAAGCTTCGCAGAACTCGACCAGATATGGCAATGAAGATCAAAGAGGAGGTTCAGAAACAGTGGGACGCTGGTTTCCTGGCTGTGACGAAGTATCCTTCATGGGTTGCCAACATCGTACCAGTGCCAAAGAAAGATGGCAAGGTTCGAATGTGCGTGGATTATAGAGATTTGAATAAAGCAAGCCCAAAAGACGATTTTCCACTTCCTCACATTGACGTGTTAGTTGATAATACTGCTCAGTACTCCATATTCTCCTTCATGGATGGATTTTCAGGCTATAATCAGATTAAAATGGCGCCAGAGGATATGGAGAAGACTACTTTTATAACGCCGTGGGGAACATTTTGCTACAAAGTGATGCCCTTTGGTTTGAAAAATGCTGGGGCAACATATCAGTGTGCGATGACGACTCTTTTTCATGACATGATGCATAAAGAGATCGAAGTTTATGTTGACGATATGATTGCCAAATCCCAGACGGAGGAAGAGCATCTGGTGAATCTGCTGAAGTTGTTTAAAAGACTTAGGAAGTTCAGGCTGAGGCTGAACCCTAATAAATGCACCTTCGGGGTGAGATCGGGTAAACTGCTGGGGTTTATCGTAAGCGAAAGAGGAATAGAGGTCGATCCTGCTAAAATAAAAGCGATTCAAGAAATGCCGACGCCTAAAATAGAGAAAGAGGTGCGCGGGTTTTTAGGGAGGTTGAACTACATTGCCCGGTTCATATCTCACCTAACGGCCACGTGTGAACCATTATTCAAGTTGCTAAAGAAAGATCAAGCTGTAACATGGAACGAAAATTGTCAAAAGGCGTTCGATAAAATAAAGAAGTATCTGCAGGAACCTCCTATTTTGATACCCCCAGTGGCAGGTAGACCCTTGATCATGTATTTGACGGTTCTTGAGGGAAGCATGGGTTGTGTTCTCGGTCAACACGACGAGACGGGGAGAAAAGAGCATGCGATCTATTACCTGAGTAAGAAATTTACAGACTGTGAATCTCGATACTCAATGCTGGAGAAAACTTGTTGCGCGCTAGCCTGGGCCGCCAAGCGTTTGAGGCAGTACATGCTGAATCATACAACCATGCTCATCTCGAAGATGGATCCTATCAAATATGTATTCGAAAAGCAGGCGTTGTCAGGTAGAATTGCCCGTTGGCAGATGGTCTTGACTGAATATGATATCCAATACGTCTCGCAAAAGGCTATAAAGGGGAGTGTGTTGTCTGAGTATCTGGCGGAGCAGCCTATTGAAGAGTACCAATCGATGAGATTTGATTTTCCTGACGAGGATATCATGTACTTAAAGATGAAAGATTGTGAAGAGCCGTTGCCAGACGAGGGACCAGAGTTGGGGTCCAAATGGAAGATGATATTTGACGGAGCTGTGAATGCTTACGGTAGCGGAATAGGGGCAATCATCACGACGCCACACGGGTCGCACATCCCGTTTACTGCCCGATTGACCTTTGTCGTTACCAACAATGAGGCCGAATACGAAGCTTGTATAATGGGGCTTGAAGAAGCCATTGATTTGCGAATCAAACATCTAGACGTGTACGGAGACTCAGCCCTGGTGGTGAATCAGATCAAAGGGGAATGGGAGACGCGTCAGCCTAATTTGATACATTACATGAATTATGCAAGGAGATTGTTGCCTTTCTTCGACAAGGTTGAACTGCATCACGTACCGCGGGCAGAAAATCAAATGGCTGACGCCCTTGCCACTTTGTCTTCCATGTACAAGGTCAACTTCTGGAACGAAGCTCCCCAAATCACTATCTCTCGGTTGGACAGGCCAGCTTATGTATTTGCTATTGATGAAGCATCTGATGACAAACCGTGGTATTTCGATATCCTTAATTTCCTGAAGAATAAAGAGTATCCGGCTGGGGCATCCAGTCAAGATCAGAAGACTCTCAGGAGATTAGCGGGTAATTTCTACTTGAATCCGGATGGCGTCTTATACAGAAGGAACCACGATTTGGTGTTGTTGCGTTGTGTAGACGAGAAAGAGGCAAAGCTTATCATGGAGGAAATTCACGAAGGTACCTTTGGTACGCATGCTGGTGGGCATGCTATGACGAGAAAGCTGCTGAGGGCAGGTTACTTTTGGCTGACGATGGAAACTTATTGTTTCAAGTTCGCGAGGAAGTGCCACAAGTGCCAAATCTATGCTGACAAGATACACGTGCCTCCGAGTCCTTTAAATGTGATGTCATCTCCATGGCCATTCTCGATGTGGGGAATCGATATGATTGGAAAGATCGAGCCGACGGCTTCTAACGGGCATCGGTTCATCCTAGTAGCAATCGATTATTTCACCAAGTGGGTGGAAGCGGCGTCTTACGCGAATGTAACGAAGCAAGTGGTGGCTAGATTCATCAAGAGAGATATCATTTGCCGATATGGGATTCCCGAGCGGATAATCACGGATAATGGTTCAAATCTGAACAACAAAATGATGAAGGAGCTCTGTCAGAATTTCAAGATCGAACATCACAACTCCTCTCCTTACCGACCCAAGATGAATGGCGCTGTTGAGGCGGCCAATAAGAATATCAAGAAGATCGTTCAGAAAATGGTGGCGACCTATAAGGATTGGCATGAAATGCTACCTTTTGCTTTGCACGGTTATCGTACGACGGTACGCACATCAACCGGGGCAACTCCGTTCTCGTTGGTATACGGAATGGAAGCGGTATTACCATTGGAAGTTGAGATCCCTTCTCTAAGGGTATTGCGAGACGTTCAGCTGGACGAGGCAGAATGGGTAACGAATAGATTGAATCAATTGAGTTTGATGGATGAGAAGAGGCTAGCTTCTCTAGCATACGGTCGTTTGTACCAGAGCCGAATGAAGAAAGCGTACGACAAGAAGATACTTCCGCGAAGCTTTCAGACGGGCGACCTTGTGCTGAAAAGGATTCTCCCGCCGCAAGCAGATCACAGGGGCAAGTGGACCCCCAACTACGAAGGGCCATACGTTGTCAGTAAGGTCTTTTCAGGAGGAGCGTTGTTGTTGTCCACCATGGACGGAGAAGACTTTGCGTCACCTGTGAATTCGGACGCAGTTAAAAAATACTTTGCTTAAAATAGACCCGCTGGACAGAAAAAGAGAGTCCAGGCAAAAATGGGGCATCCTGGCGAACCAAAAACAGAATGAAAGGTTCGGGCAAAAGTTAGGGATAAAATTGAAAAAATGTACACCCGCGAAGTTGAAAACCTACACTGGGCGGCTTCGGCAAAAAAGGGTATCCCGGTGAACTGAAAACCCGTAAAGGGCGGTTCACGCAAAAGTTAGGGATTTGAAAAGCAAATGACTGCGGTCCGAATTCAATGAGCATCAATGCGGGAGAATATATTTGAGGAGCCAGTTATCGGATACAATCTCTTCAGAAGTGGGGATACCGGGAAAGCATTAGAGTCGGACGAGTCATGGGAGGATCAGTTCGTGGTGTTCATCTGCATCCCGTTGCCGACATGTGTACAAATTTAAGTTGTCAATATTTATGCTTCTTGTGCATACTTGTATACTTGTATATTTGCTTTGTGTAGCTTCCTCATTTCAGGAGTTACATCCCGTGTACAAAACTCCGCCCATTCAGGGGCCCGATCAATAAAATATGTTATTCAGTACTTGATGCTGATTCTTTACTGTTTTGTGCATGATTAACGCCTAAGTTTGATGAAACTAGCATGAGTATAACATCACTGGCCCTTGCCAACAATTGTTAAAGCTTTGAATTAACTGAATGTAACGTCACTAACCTGAATTGATTTGATTGCATAGGCCTGTCGTGTCTTGTTTGTGTTGTTGCAGGTTTCATAACCATACGAGGAAGATGATCAAAAGATTGCGATAATGAAAGACTTAGTCCCCACGTAGGTCATGCATATTCTTCCTGAAGAAGGATAGAATTCCCCAGCTAGCCGTAGCTTATCCAAAGGACGCGCTCCAAAAAAAAAAAGTTATTCACCCTCAATAGGGAATTGACGATTCCAAGATCGTAAGGCTGTATTCAGGCAGGTTCATCTTTCCCCGCAGGGTCATGCACTCTATCCCAGTGGAGTCAGTTAATTTTCCCCAAGAGAATCATCCCATCCCCAGCGGAATTCTCTTTGCAAGTGTTTTCATTCCTTCCAGTGGAACTCGAAGATCAAGACTCTCCAAAGCAGAGTTGATGGTGGGTCCTGTCATTTATTTTGTCAGAGATACTGGTAATATCAGTTCACGTTCCAGCAGAAAGTCCGATCATACTATGCACATCTGCTATTCCCCAGCAGGGGGTTACCTCAACAAGGCGTTGGTTTGAGTTCCCAATTTCCCAGCAGGGTTGACTTCACCCTTCCAGCATTTACTTTGTTGGAATATTTCTGTAGCATCTGGCTATCCCCGGCGGAGTTGGCATTATCTTCAGCATTTATTTTGCTGAAGCAATTTCTGTACTCTAGCAGTTCAGGTGGAGAGAATTCTTGCTCAAATGAACTACCAAACACTCAAGATCTCGGCATGAGATATTCAATGATAATGTCAGTCTCGGCAGTATTCCCCACAGAGTTGCCAGGATAAGTTTCTCTTTATTCCCAGGCAGAATTAGTTGTCATCAAAAGGTTCCATGAATCAGAATTTCAGAAGCCACCGCCGGTTATCAGAGCAGGCGTCCGATAGTTGGTTTCCAGACATCCCCAGTAGAGTCCGCCTCAAAGTCGCTGTCACGTTGGTGTTGAGGAGTTTGTGGGTGAGGATCATTGGAGAACTAAGTCCTGACGTGGACAATTTATTCCTAGATTGACGGGATTTCTTCAGAAGTGGGCGTCCTAACGTGGACAGGTTCATTTCCCCGGACTGGTGAGGTGTGTTAGTCCTAACGTGTGAAGATTCGGGTTTTCGAAATTAGTGGAATGGGAGGTCATGACGTTGACAAAAGTGATTACTCTTTGCGTTGGTGTCCTGACGCGGACAGATCAGACCAGTGTGTGAGTCCTTACGTGGACAAGTCTTATTTCCTCAGTAGGTCGAAGACGCCTGAATCCTAACGTGGACAGATCAAGACGAGGTCAGTGTCCTTACGTGGACAAATCAAAGAAATTATTATTCCTAACGTGGAGAAGTGGGTCCTAACGTGGACGATGTAGTCCTTACGCGGACATATCAAGTTGGATTCCTTACGTGGAAAGAGATGATTCCTTACGTGGAAAAAGATAGTTTCCTTACGTGGAAATGACAGCATTCCTGACGTGGAAAGAGGGGAGTCCTTACGTGGACAGATTAAGATGGCATTCATTACGTGGAAAAATGTAGTCCTGACGCAGACAAATCGGAAGGAATTGGTTGCCTTACGTGGAAAAATTGGGGTCCTTACGTGGATAGATTCGAGAAAAGTTGATTCCTGACGTGGAAGAATGATGTACTCCTTATGTGGAAAGTTGAGTCCTGACGTGGACAGGTTCAGGACCAAAGTTGGATTCCTAACGTGGAAAGACCGGAGTCCTGACACGGACATGTCAAGTGGTATTGGAGTCCTTACGTGGACAGATTGATATAGTTCTCCTTATGTGGAAAGAAGATTGCTTCCTGACGTGGAAAGATGAAAGGGTTAGTCCTGACGTGGACAGATACAGAAGAAATGATTCCTAACGTGGACGATGTTATTCCTAACGTGGACAGGTGTTACTCCTAACGTGGAAGAGTTTTATTCCTAACGTGGACGATTCAGTTTATAGAAATGCAGACGAATTATCCCCAGTGGCATTACCGAGATTTTTCTGGGTTGACAGCAAGAGGAATCCTAACGTGGACCAGTTCTAGTTGAGATTTCTTCGTAGTGATGACAGACAGAGTCCTAACGTGGACAAGCAAGCAATCTGTTATGGCAGGATCCTCTTCAGAACGATGAAGACAATCCCCAGCACGGTCGCATGAGATCAGTGGGTTACTGTAACAGTCAGATTCAGCTGATGAATGTCGTTCCTCAAGCAGGAGCGCAATTTAGTTTTGCGGTTGGCAAATTTCTGGTTTCACTAGTATTCAACCGTCTCGTACCACGAATGTCTGAAGGCTCCGGGCTCTTCACCCAATCGGGTCCAAGCCGCTTGAATAGGGGCAGCTGTTGCACCCCAAAATTTGCCCAACCTTATTCACTTGGTTTATGTTTCAATGTCATTAGCATTTGCATATAGAGTCATGTACATAGTCTAATCGTCTGCATGGCATAAGCATAGCAAGTCATTCAACAGGGGACCAATCATCATTCTCATCTCTAGAAGCCTATCAAGAGGTTATTATCCCAATCCAATCTCATTCAAGTCATCAGGAAAGAATTTGAAAGCAAAAAGTTCAGCAGATCAAGCCTTGAGTCCATCTCCTAGCTGAGGGTATCTGAGGGTCAACAAGAGGGTTGTGAGCTGTGAGGTGAAGGCATGGAGAGTATCTAGACATTATGAGAGACTTAGAAAGTCATTTAAAGAAGGAGACAAGTCATTGATGAGAGCACAAGAGCTATAGCTGAAGGCAGTCAACTAGGGTTTCATCTGGGTCAACCCTAGGTCAACCCTAGGTCAATTGACTGATTTAAGGGGCATTCAAGTCTAGTGGAGAGATGTGGGGTTCATCATTGGACATATAAAGAAGGATATGGAGATATGCCAAGAAGAATTCAAGAGAAATCAAGGAGAAGAGGAGCTTCTAAATTAGGGTTTCTGTGTAAAATCCCCTAGTTTAGGTCAAATTTCCAAGCAAGATAAGTCAAAATGCTAGCTTCAAATGGCTTCTTGGCCAACATGAAACTTGTAGAGGATCTCAAGACCTTTAATTTGAGTGGTGGAAGACATCAAGGAGATTTATAGAACTCAAGTTATGGTCCTTGCAAGTTACAGGTCATCTGAGGTATCTGAAATTTTGTCTGTGAAAGTGACTTGACTTCCAAGCAATTTTTACCCCTCAAGAAGATTTCAAATGAATTCTTGGTCAACATAAGAATTGTTCCTCATTGTCTTAGCTTTCTAGAATGGTATAGCATGCCTTCATATGATGTGTGGAACTCAACTTATGGTCTTGGCAAGCAAAGGGTATTTTGGGCATTTGTGAATTACAGGTCATTTTAACTCATGTTCAAAACTCATACAAGGAGGCCTCAAATGGAAAAACTTACAACATCAAACTTGCTCCAAATGACATTTTGAGTCTAGAAAGAAGGTCACAAATTGTTGGAAAAGCTCATAGCATGAAGTTGCATGATTGGTTAAATTTGAACTAAAGTGGCTTATAATTTAAAGAAAGTCAAAGTGAAAAATGGTTTGAGAGATTTATAAGTCCAAATGGAGACTTCCAATATATGATTTTGGGTCCAAAAGACATTTTAGAGACAATGGTTCAAGCACATTTTTGAGCTTAGTGAAAAAAATCAAAGTTACTTATGGTTACTTGCATTTGAAGAAACATAACCAAAAATCAATCAAAGTTGGAAGGCAAGGGAAGTTGCAAGATGGATCTAGAAGGTTCATGTGAGCACTATATATTCATGAAATCAGAATTGAGCAAGGGTTGGATTCATTTTTCACCAAAATCTCACAAAGTTTCTCATTCTTTCTCATTGCATTTTCATCCCAATTTCTCAAATTCTTCACCAATCACCATCAAAATCAATTTCATCATACTGATTCATCATCATGGCATAGAATTCAATCAAGATCCTGGTGGTTAGAGCTCAATTTCGTGCCCTTTCATCAAGAACACACAAGTTGCAAATTCAGTTGGAACTCAAGATCCAGTGCTAGACTCCTCAAGGTGTTGCATACGGAATCAAGTAGTGCAATTGTAGATCAAGATTGAAGCATTAGAAGCCTCAGATCCACGAGTTCCATCATCATCCACAAGCTTTTGCACCAGGTTCAATTTCTCTCCCACAGCTTGATACAGTTAGTTTAGCATAGTTTTATTAGTTTAAATGTGATCTAGGTTGTTAGTAGAGCATTTCTGATTGGTTTGGTGCTGTTTGGTGATGATTGTTAGCAGGTTGTTAGAACTGTTAGGATGTAGAATTTATAGCATAGTGCATGATAATCTTAGTTTGATAGATCAGAATAATCACCATTAGTCATAGATTAGATTAGTATAGGTTTGGTTGAGAATCTTGAGGATGAGTTGCAGAGTATGTTAATGGAACCAAGGATGTCATGCGCTCGGGTTGAGTGATTTGTTGAGTTTCAAAACAAACTATTGTCATAGGTGTATAGAGGGAGAGATTTAGAGTGTTTTTCATGTTTATATCGTGGTGTTTCATGGACTGTGGAGTGAGAACAGATTGATGGAAGTTGGTTCGTGCATGTGCATTCATGGCAGAAACCCTAGTTCTCATAGATTCAAGGTAGGAGACGAAATCAGGATCGTCCATTATGTGTTAGACCTTTGACCTCCAAGCCAATCCTGTGGCTCTCATTTAAAGCTGATTTTGGAGGGAGTGAATAGGTGCCCTAAACGCACCGTTTCATTTAATGAAACGGGCGGGCCTAAGAGTTTAGTGATATCCCCACCCCCCAGTAATGAGCCCATTGTGAATCTGAACGTGCTATGCTTACTTTTCTCACCCCCTGCTTGTTTTGTTATTTTTAATGATTCTGAAGTGTTCTGGGCTTAACACAACTTGCTACGCGCACCCCCGTTTGCTGGCCCATCCTGGATTTTGAACTGAGCGTGATTGCTATTAGTACCTCCTCCTCCCATTTTATTCAATTTAGTTTTTTAATTCATTTTAATTTTTACCAACTTTAAGAAATTCATAATAAATAGATAAAAAATCATTTTTAATTCATTCTTTTTACATCATTTTCATTAGAATGTGTAGAAAATTGTCATTAAGTAAAAATTGCATTTTATTTTTATTTGATATTTTTCCCATATTTTCTAAATAAATAGCATTTTAAATAGTTTCATTTCATGCATGATTTTGTTAATTTTTGTTCTATTAGATGCTTTAATATTTTTCATCCATTCTTTTTAGGTTGCTTAGATGAGATATTGAACTTGTAGAAACAATTTAGTTCCCATTTTTAGGAATTAATTTTAGGTGCTTAATGTAGGCTTGAACAACATGAACAAATTAGGGTTTTTAGGTGATGACTTAGGAAGTTCAATTCATTTCCCTTAGGACTTAGGGTCTAACTAGATTAGTTATGGGACTATAGGGGCTATGGGTAGTTATTAGAACCCTTAGAAAAAGTCAGGATTCCCCTACTGCTATTAATACTCTGTGTATGTCTGATTGACTGGTGTGGTGTGCCCTTTGGGGATTTTTGCTTGCTTGCTTGGGTGTTGGGATTGTCTGGGGACTTGGGAGAGCTGAGGACTTGAGGAGATGAAGACCATTGGAGATCCAGAGATTGAAGATCAACTGCCAGAGTTAGAGAGGAGGTTATTGCTAGCAGCTGCTGAGGAGACTAGGGTTTAGGAGCTAGGCAGAGCTCTAGATTAGAAAGCTTGTTTCTCAAACATGGAATGCCTTGTCTGCATCCATCCCTTCTCTATGATTCAAAGTCTCTTTCAAATATCCACCTCCTTCCTTTGGAAGGATCAGTGAATGTATTTGGAAGATAGAACTTTTGAGAGGAAACTTTCTGTTTAATGTTAACAGTTGATGAACCACCCTTGGTAGGTAATTAACTGTCTAACATTCATTCACTTCACTCTTGTGACTGATTCCTCATCCTGGAGGTTTGAGCTTGAAGAAAAGCCATTGCTTATAGAAGACTGATGATCAAAGCCCTTGCCTGAAGGCCATGAAGATGGAGATTGATGCTTGTTGAAGCCTGTAGCTGATTGGAGATTACTTGAAGCTAGATGTTGATTCAGAGCTGCTGATGTTGTTTCTTTTGCTGTTGTATTTCATTTGCTGATGTATTGATTGGTTTTCTGACTGTATTGTTTGCTGTTTACCCTGCTGGGTTGAAAGTGAAGCCTGTTCACTTTTGCCTATTGTTTTCTAGGTTCGAGGTTGAGTGGGACTCCCTTGCCTCGCTTGTACTGTTGCATCCATGCATTTTACTGTTTTACTATATATATCTGATATTGTTTCTGTTTCTGCCTATCCCGTAGGATCTCTGTTTCTCTCTGTGCAAGAGAGGAGCATGATAGACATTAGGTCTTAACCCATGCATGATAACATTAGGTTAGTTTGATTCCCTTCGCAACCGTAGGTTAGAGTTCTGTCTCTTCTTCCTCAAAACAAACAGAAAAACACAATAAGATTTCAAACACAACAAAAGACACTTCTTCCGTAAAAGAATGTGAACTCATCAAGACGTCATTTTTGTCCGCTTGGACTGTTAATCAGAAAAACCTTTTTCAGAAGGAATAAAATCAACCAAGACAGACTTGTGTCGTACGTGGCCCAAACTACGTTTGCTCTGATCTTTCATGCCGTGTGAAAGTACGTAGGCATAGGATGCGATATCCTAGCGAGCAACCTTCCCCTCCTTTCCCGTAGGTAGGCGAACTACGTTGACTCTGATTTCTCGTTCCAGACGGGAATACGTAGGCATAAAGTGCGATACTTTGCCGAGTCATTTTTATTTTCATTTATTTTCTTTTTCACCCTTGACCTATAGTTTAGATAGAATAACAATCCATACCCGAAAACAAGCGTGGATCCCGTCGAGTACGACGGACGTGAGGGGTGCTAATACCTTCCCCTTGCGTAACCGACTCCCGAATCCAGGTTTTGGTTGCGACGACCATACCTTTCCCGTGTTGTGCGAGGTTTACTCTGAGCGTTTCCTTTCCCTCCTGTGGGATAAATAACGCACGGTGGCGACTCTTCTGTTCAGCCGGCGCCGATTTTCGCAGTAGCGATACAACAGTATCAACAAAGTTATGTTCAACAACCTCAGCAAGGCTTTGTTCAGCAGCCTCAAGCAAGCTACGTTCAGCAATCCCAACAACAACGACCGATGTATCCGTTGCAGTATGCCCAACAACCATATGTGGCAGTTGTAACTCCGGCTTTCAATCATCCTGTTCCCAATTACCAGGAAGTGCCAGCACCTGTATATCAGCCAATTCAACAAGGGTATCAACGAGCGCCCAATGCTCCACCTTATCAGCAACATCATCAGCCTAGAGCTCAGACACCTAGACAGAGCTACCAGAATCGGAAACCAACGACAAAACCTCCACTTCCTCAGATACCGATGACTTACACCGAGTTGTACCCCACCTTAGTGCAGCAGGGATTGGTAACAACACGGCCGTTAAATCCAGACACTACATTTCCTCACTATAATCCAAATGCTCATTGTGCCTTTCACGAAGGCGCTGCCGGTCATGATTTAGAAGGTTGTCTTGCTTTAAAACATCTTGTCAGGGAGTTGATAGAAAATAAGATCTTATATTTTGATGATGTACCCCCAAACGTTTAAAGTAATCCATTGTCGAATCATGGAGGGGTTAATGTTGTAGAAGAAGTTTCAGATGTAAAGATAGTCCGAGGTGTGTCAGAAATCAAAACCCGTTGAGGTTACTTCACGAGAAACTACTGAAAGCAGGATTATACCCATAATGATTGTAAAGAATGTTCTAGTGGTTCTAGAGGGTGCGATGAGGTACGAAGAGATATACAAAGATTGATTGATGAGGGAATATTACAAGTGTGTAGTAAGGTGAGGAAAGAAGAAGTTTCAGTAATTGAGCCTGTTTTTAATTTACCAAAGAAGGGTGAGAAAGTTCTGGTGTTCAAGATAACCAACAAAAATGTGAAGCCTGTTTTCAACAAGTCGGATGTCGATCAACCTCAATCGGTTATTATTCAGAAACCAAAACCATTTCCTTTTGAAAGCACGAAAGTCGTTCCATGGAAATATGACATGACTGTGATAGACCGAGGATCTGGGAAGTTTAGTCAGAAAGAGACAGTGAAAGACGACCAAGTGGACGTGACAAACATTGCAGGTACAAGCAAAATGACCCGTAGTGGCTGCATCTATCGACCAAAGATAACAGTGGTCACTCCAAGAGAGGCTACTCCTGCTGCGACGAAAGAAAAAGAGGTACCAAGTACTGGGGGAGACGACGGAGAATTCTTAAGGATTATTCGGAAAAGTGATTACAAAGTTATTGATCAGCTTCACCAAACCCCATCAAAGATATCGATCTTGTCTCTCTTGATGAACTCTCCAGCTCACAGAGAAGCTCTGCAAAAAGTATTGAAGCAGGCACATGTGACAAAAGATATAATTCTCGGCCAATTTGATTCAGTAATAGCCAACATTACAGCCTGTAACACCCTGAGCTTTAGTGATGCAGAGTTGCCAAAAGAAGGACGTAATCACAATCGTGCATTGCACATATCTATCAGGTGCCAGGAAGACACAATGGCACGAGTTTTAGTCGATAATGGATCCTCATTGAATGTGTTGCCCGCAAGATCGCTCGCAAGGTTAGCATATGTAGGGGCCGAAATGAAACTGACGTCTTTGATTGTAAAAGCTTTTGATGGTTCAAGAAGAACAGTTATGGGAGAGGTAGAATTGCCAATCATGATAGGACCTCATGTGTTCGATATTACATTCCAAGTCATGGACATCAACCCAGCTTATAGTTATTTGTTGGGACGACCATGGATTCACACGGCTGGGGCGGTGACTTCCACATTGCATCAGAGAATGAAATTTGTTGTGAATGATAAGTTAGTGATTGTACACGGTGAAGAGGACCTAATGGTGAGCAATTTGTCATCATTCAATTATATTGAGGAAGATGAAAGCGCGTTAGAAACTTCCTTTCAGGCACTCGAGGTAGCTAATGCAGTGATGTTAGAAGAAATAGTGGCTAAGAGTGGTCCGTCTTTTGCATCCGCTCAGAGCATCAAATCTACACTAGAAGAAGGTACTCCTGCAGGTTGGGAGAGGTTCTTGAAGTGAAGCCAAAGATGGATCGCCAAGGGTTGGGTTACAAACCAACTCATGATAAAGCACCGACACATGACAAAGAACGCCCAAAGGCTATACAAGAAGTATTCATCAGTGGAGGTTTCCAAGTCAGCGCTGTGGAAGAAGATTTCGAAGATGAAGACCTTGAACAGTTAGTGTATCATTGCAGCTCTGCCTTGAGCAACTGGGAAGCTATTGAGATTCCTATGGTCTTTCCTGAGTTAAAGTAATTTGTTTGTCTTTCTTTTCTTTTTTGTTTTGAATCTCCATAGCCATGCCCAGGGCTATAGGAATGTTTTGTAAGGGCCCCGTGCTTTCAAGAAAAATCAATGAAAAATGAACTATTTTGTTAATTTCCTTGTGTTATTTCCTTTACTGCTTTTGCTTTCATTTTAAAAAAGAAAAATGACAATCTTAAAAAACCCAAAAACAATTTTCTCTTTTGTGTGCTGCATTTGCCTTTGTGTGTTTTAATAAATTAAGCCATTCCAACGTGCAGTGATGTCCTAAAAACCCATTGAATCCTATGACTTTGCATTCCATCCTGACTTTGATTCACCAATATACCAAGCTGAAGATGAGGATGAAGATTTCGAAATCCCTGATGAACTGGTAAAATTGGCACACCATGAGTACATAGAGCTTCAACCCTACAAAGAACAGGTAGAAGTCATTTCCCAAATGCTTAAGGCTCGTAGCGTACAACACTCATTATCCTTTATTACATGTTTTGAAGAAGCTTTAAGATGAGAAGAGAAAAGACACAACTAAGGGGAAACTAACTCAACCCTAATGTTATCATGCAATATGCTCCTATGATTGAGATTAAGAGGGAAAAGACTATCCTAATGTTATCTGTAAGAGCACAGATTGTGTCTTAGTAATATCTCTAAGTTTTGATGATAACATTAATGATAATTTGTATACAAGAATTATACTCTCTAAATTTGTTCTAAACTGTTTTCTACAGGCACAAAAGATTTTAATCTTAAAGAGCAAATTTGATGTGAACAATAAATTCTGAATGGCTCAAGAGCATCTGAAGATTAGAAGAATCTGAAGTATAAGAGCTTAGTCATCAAGATTCTGAAGATACAACACGCTGCATATATTATCAAGAATCTGAATGAAAGAAGACTCTGAGTGAAGAGACTCTGAATGAGAGAAGACTCTGATCTGAGTGAAGACTCTGATCTAAGAGCATGTTACGCTTCAAGCACACAGCTGCACCAGACTCTGATTCAGCAACATCTGAAGAACATCTTAGGCTCTGAAGTTTCCAGAAGATTCTGAAGACTGAAGACTCTGATATTGATTGTTGATCTGAACTATCTGAAGAATTATTTGAAGAAGATTATTTTAATATATCCGTTGGAATATGCCAGCAAATCTTTCCTTAATTGGGATAGACATAAATCTCTGCAAGAATATTATTTCTCTGATACATTCCATATATGGTAAATTCACAGCTCAGCAGACAATTGCTACACCCACATTTTGTGCGCCGTCTCTCTGCTGCAATAGTACAAAGGACAGTACTATTTGATATTGGAAATATCTTCTCCAACGGTATTATATTCTCTCCAATATTCAAGTGGCTATAAAAAGGATATCATAGCACTTTCTTCAGTGAAAAAAAGACGAACTTTGAAAAACTTACTCTCAAGCGAAGAAACTCTCAAGCTCTCATATTCTTTATAGTTCATACTTTGTTCTAAACTTAGAGAAATAACACAGTTGTGTTTATAGCTTTCATAGAAGCAATTTATTACTCTTACATTGTATTACATTTATTTGTAAAGGAAGTTTTCCTTAAGAGGATCTAGGTTAGATCAGTAGCTCTTGAGAAGACTAAGAACAGTTGTTCTTAGGTGTTGCTATTTGTAATCAGTTGATTTGAATAGTGGATTAAGTCCTTGTTGAGAAAGGCAAATCACTCTTGAAAAGGGTGGACTGGAGTAGTTGAGTTCAACGAACCAGGATAAAAATACTTGAGTTTTTATCTTTGATTATTTTCTGTCATACTTATTCAACCCCCCTTCTAAGTATTTTCTCACCTTCAGTTGGCATCAGAGCTCCGGTTCTGCGTGTGCATTCACTTAACCGTGACAGATAAAGATCCAGTGAGAAGAATACTCTGTTATTTATTTGGTTGCTAATATGGGTGATATTCCTACATCAAGCAACAAATATGAAGGAGACAGAATCAGCACCAAACCTCCAATGTTTGATGGAGAAAAATTTGATTATTGGAAAGATAGACTTGAAAGTTTTTTCTTGGGGTATGATGCTGATCTCTGGGATTTAGTCATTGATGGATATGAACATCCTACTAAGGATGGCAAAAAGATTGATAGAAAATCAATGACTGAGGAGCAGAAGAAAGAATTCAAGAATCATCACAAAGCCAGAACCATACTTCTTAATGCAATCTCTCATACAGAGTATGAGAAGATTACCAACAGAGACACTGCTCATGATATGTTTGAGTCTCTCAAAATGACTCATGAGGGAAACTCTCAGGTGAAAGAAACAAAGGCTCTGGCGCTGATACAGAAGTATGAAGCGTTCAAGATGGAAGAATCTGAGAACATTGAGACTATGTTTTCCAGATTTCAGATTCTAACAGCTGGGTTGAAAGTTCTGGACAAGGGCTACTCAACATCTGATCATGTCAAGAAGATCATCAGAAGTCTTCCTACCAGATGGAGACCTATGGTGACTGCATTGAAGCTGGCCAAGGATCTGAACAAAATCTCATTAGAAGAACTCATCAGTTCTTTGAGAAGTCATGAGATTGAGCTGGAGGAAGATGAACCCCAGAAGAAAGATAAAGGTAAATCCTTAGCTTTTAAATCTAACAAATCTGTTAAAGCTTTGCAGGTAAATGAAGAAAGCTCTGAGGAATCTTCTTCTGAAGAAGAAGATGAACTATCCATGCTGTCCAGAAGGATCAACAAACTCTGGAAGCACAAAGGGAAGAAGTTCAACAACTTCAGAAGATCTGATCAAAAGAGAGAATCTTCTGGACACAGAAGATCTGGCAAGAAAGAGGTCACTTGCTATGAATGTAAAGAACCTGGACACTACAAGAGTGAATGTCCCAAACTTCAAAAGGAAAAACCCAAAAGGAAGTTTGATAAAAAGAAAAAGGTTCTGATGGCTACATGGGATGACTCAGATGAATCTGAATCATCTTCTGAATCTGAGGAAGAATGTGCAAATGTTGCGCTGATGGCCAACACAAATGATCAAGATGAAGGAACGTCATCATCTGAATCTGAGTCAGAATCAGACTCTGACTCTGAAGAGGTATTTTCTGAACTCTCCAGAGCTGAACTTGTTGAAAGTTTATCTGACATGTTGGAAAGCTACAGCAAGATTAAACTCAAATACAAGAAGCTGAAAAGCAATCTTGAATCTGAGATTGATCTTCTGAGAACAGAACTTGTTGAGCAGAAAGAAATAAATTTAAAACTCAAAAATGATTTAGAAACAACTCAACAAGAATCTGATACTGAAACAGAGTCAAGTGAAAATATTTTAGAAAAATATGACTCCAGTTTTAAAAGATTCCTCACTAAAAGCATAGACAGAAGCAAAATGGCTTCTATGATCTATGGTGTTAGTGGGAACAACAGAAGAGGCATTGGATGTGAATCTTCCTCTGGAAGCAATCCAAAATCTGTTGATAAACTCTTCATCAAGAAGACTCCTCTGTATTCTCATTTTAAGTTTGGTCATCTGAATGATATTAAACATACAAGCTCTGAAAAGAGTACTTATGTGTTTAAGCTAAGGGCTAGCCAGAATAAACACTATGTTGAAAAACAGAAGTTTAGGCAAAACCACAGAACATCTAACCCCAAAGGACCCAAGAAGATCTGGGTACCTAAAAGTAAAATAATACCTGTTGCAGATGTTCTTAGCAGCAAAATCCAGACACCAATCATGGTACCTGGACTCTGGATGCTCACGACATATGACGGGCGAAAGGTCTATGTTCCAAAGCCTGGAACTTAGATCTGGAGGGGACGTGAAATTTGGAGGGAACCAGAAGGGCAAGATCATTGGCTCTGGTACAATAGGTAATGGTAACCTACCCTCTATTTCTAATGTTCTGTTAGTTGAAGGATTGAAACATAATCTATTGTCCATAAGTCAATTAAGTGACAATGGTTATGATATCATCTTTAATCAAAAATGTTGCAAAGCTGTATGTCAAAAGAATGGTTCAATCCTATTCAGTGGAAAGAGGAAAAACAAGATTTACAAAATTAACCTTTCAGAACTTAAAGTTCAAAATGTAAAATGCCTTTTATCTGTGAATGATGAGCAATGGGTCTGGCATAGAAGATTGGGACATATTAATATGAGACGTATATCTCAGATTAATAAACTCAATCTGGTCAGAGGACTCCCTAATCTGAAGTTCAATTCAGATGCTCTGTGTGGCGCATGTCAAAAGGGTAAATTTTCAAAATCTCATTTTAAACCAAAAAATGTTGTTTCCACTTCTAGACCATTGGAATTACTTCATATTGATCTGTTTGGACCAGTGAAAACTGCATCCATCAGAGGCAAGAAGTATGGGTTAGTCATTGTAGATGACTACAGCAGATGGACATGGGTAAAGTTTCTAAAACACAAGGATGAGTCTCATTCTGTGTTCATTGACTTCTGCAATCAAGTCCAGACTGAAAAAGAATGCAAAATTATTAAAGTCAGAAGTGATCATGGTGGTGAATTTGAAAACAAATATTTTGAAAAATATTTTTCTGAAAAAGGAATTGCACATGATTTCTCCTGTCCTAGAACTCCACAACAAAATGGAGTTGTAGAGAGGAAAAATAGAACATTGCAAGAAATGGCCAGAACCATGATCAACGAGACAAATCTGGCAAAATACTTTTGGGCAGAAGCAATTAATACAGCATGTTATATTCAGAACAGAGTGTCTGTAAGACCTCTTCTGGAAAAGACTCCCTATGAATTGTGGAGAAACAGAAAGCCCAACATTGCTTATTTTCATCCATTTGGATGTATTTGTTATATGCTTAACACTAAAGATCATCTGAACAAGTTTGATTCCAAAGCACAGAAGTGTTTCATGCTTGGTTATTCTGAACGCTCTAAAGGCTACAGAGTATTCAATACTGAAACACAGATTGTGGAAGAATCTATTCATGTTAGATTTGATGATAAGCTTGGCTCTGAAAAGCCAAAGCAAGTTGAAAGTTCTGCAGATAGAGAAGTTATTCTCACAGACTCTGAAGGCTCAGAGGCAGACAAGACTGAAGACAAAGACTCTGAAGCAAACCCAGATGCTACGCCTCTAACTTCCCAACTTGACAATCTGCATATTTCTGAAAGACCAACAGTCAGAGGATCTTCTTCCAGAATGAAAGCTTCTCATCCAGAGGATGTGATAATTGGAAAGAAAGATGATCCAATAAGGACAAGAGCATTTCTCAGAACTTCTGAATCTTCCTTCTGTGGCTTAGTGTCAATTATAGAACCAACATCTGTTGATGAGGCTCTGGAAGATAATGAATGGATTTTAGCTATGCAAGAGGAGCTGAATCAATTCACAAGGAATGAAGTCTGGGATCTGGTTCCAAGACCTAAAGGTTTCAATGTCATTGGAACAAAATGGGTTTTCAGAAATAAACTTAATGAGAAAGGAGAAGTTGAAAGGAACAAAGCAAGACTGGTTGCTCAAGGCTACAGTCAACAAGAAGGCATAGACTACACAGAAACATATGCTCCTGTTGCAAGGTTAGAGTCTATACGCTTGCTTATTTCATTTGCTGCACAACATAACATCACTCTTTATCAGATGGATGTTAAAAGTGCTTTTCTTAATGGAATTATAGAAGAGGAAGTGTATGTCCACCAACCTCCTGGTTTTGAAAATGAAAATTTTCCAGATCATGTTTACAAACTGAAAAAATCTCTTTATGGACTAAAACAAGCTCCCAGAGCTTGGTATGAGAGGTTGAGTAATTTTCTTCTGAAGAAAAATTTCATCAGAGGAAAAGTGGATACCACACTATTTTGTAAAACCATTAAGAAAGATTTGTTGATTTGTCAAATTTATGTAGATGATATTATTTTTGGATCAACAAATATTATGCTTGGAAAGGAGTTTGCTAAATGTATGCAGGCAGAATTTGAGATGAGCATGATGGGAGAACTGAGATTCTTTCTGGGAATCCAAGTAAATCAGACTCCAGAGTGCACCTACATACATCAGACCAAGTATGTTAAAGAGCTTCTGAAGAAGTTTAACATGCTGGATAGCAAAATGGCAAAGACTCCAATGCATCCTACAAGCACTCTAGGTAAGGAAGAGGTAAGTAAGAAGGTAGATCAGAAACTCTACAGAGGTATGATAGGATCTCTTCTTTATTTGACTGCTTCTAGACCAGACATTCTGTTTAGTGTTTGTTTATGTGCTAGATTCCAATCAGATCCTAGAGAATCACACTTAACTGCTGTTAAGAGGATTCTAAGGTATCTGAAAGGTACTGCTAATGTTGGTTTATGTTACAGAAGATCTGACGAATATTCACTAGTTGGATTCTGTGATGCTGACTATGCTGGAGATAGAGTTGAGCGCAAAAGTACTTCTGGAAGCTGTCAGTTTCTTGGAAGTCATCTGATCTCGTGGTACAGCAAGAAGCAACCAACAATTGCACTATCAACCACAGAGGCAGAATACATTGCTGCTGCTGGATGTTCCACTCAGATGCTCTGGATGAAGAGTCAACTAGAAGATTATCAAATCTATGAGAGTAATCTTTCTATCTTCTGTGATAATACTTCTGCTATATGTTTATCCAAAAATCCAATTTTACACTCTAAGGCCAAACATATAGAGATTAAACATCATTTCATCAGAGACTATGTTCAGAAGGGTGTAATAAATTTAGCCTTTGTTGATACAGATCATCAATGGGCAGATATTTTCACAAAACCCCTTGCTGAAGATAGGTTTAAGTTTATTCTGAAAAATATTTGTATGGATTTTTGTCCAGAGTAATATTTCTCAGAGTCAACTTCTCAGATGCTAAGTGTTTAACACTCTGAAGTATTTCATCTGTCTTGCTTGTTTAATTTATCTGTGAATTTTTTTTGTGTGAAACTCTGAACTGACCATCTCAGAGGATCTGAAAGTTGAAAACGTTTCATTCCTTAAGAGTTATAAGATCACATGCAAGCAAACACGTGTCACTCAGAATCTGAAAAGATGGAGTACACCTACTGATTATGATGTTTAAGGTATTGCTTTGAAAATCTCAATCTGTCTTGATTTTCCCCCAAATGTCATATCATAATTAAAAATGATTACTTTTCATTTAATGCAAACGTGCGTATGTGTCCTATGTGTGTCTGTTGTGTTTCCCATGCTTGCTTTATTTGTCTATATAAACCATTCTCATAACACATTCACACTTTTCACATTCTCAAACACATATGCGTTTTTGTTTGTTGTTCTCTCTCTTTGCAAACCCTAAAAGAACTCAGAAACCTTCATCTTCTTCATCATCGTCAACAATGGCATCTACTTCAAACGCTGTTACTACCAAAAATGCTACCACTGTCAAAGAACCAGTACGCACTCTCCTAACTGCTGTTGATTCACTAGAAGTACTGTGTGAAAGTTTCGTGGACTTAGAAGATCTTGCTGAAAATGGGTTTGATCTGATTTCTTCAATCAAAGCACAAGGCTGGGACGGTTACTTTGACAGGCTTATGGGTCCTGTGTATCCAACGTTAGTGAAGGAGTTCTGGATCCATGCATATGCTACTCCAAAGTTCATTCACTCCTCTGTGCTGGGAAAAAAGATAGTTATCACTGAAAACCTGATAAGGAAACTCATAGGTTTTAAGGCAACTGATGGAGTAACCTCTCTGTCTTCTGCGCGTGAAGACCTGAAAGATGTATGTCAAGAAATCTGTACTACTGGTGAACCTTGTAAGAAGGTTAAGTTCTTGAAACCCACTTACAAGATATGGGCTAAGATTTTCATGAGCACCATCTTTCACAGACCCTCTTCAAACTCTTCTGATTATGTTAATGCTGAACAACTTTACTTCATGTATTGTTTACACCAAAACATTCAGATTGATCTTCCATATTTGTTGTTTAATCATCTGGTGTCTCACGTCAAGGAAACAAGGGAAACAGCCAGAGATAAATCTGGAAAAGTCAGAACATGGATCCCTATGGGAAGGCTGATTTCAGATATTCTGATAGAAAACCAACTTGTGGCGCATCTGCAAGAGGCTGGGTTGACAGAAGATCTGACTTATATCATTGGCTCTGAAATAAACGGTTTAACTCTGAGAAGGATGAAACTGGTTGATGATTTATCTGAGAAACCAAGGAAAACTAACTCTGAAGAAGTTAGGGGAAGAAGGATTCCTGTTAAGGATTTTCCTTTATTCACCTCAGATGAATCTAGAGAAATTATTGCTGAGTATGTTGCTCGCTGCCTAAGAGATGGTGATGAGATTCCTGCCAATCTTTTGCAGAAGGAAGGCCAAGTTCTTCCTGATTTGACAAGGGAAAGAAGACGTAAGAGAAAAGTTGATAGTGAAGGTCATCAGAAGAAAAGGAAGCATTCAGATGCTGAAAAGAAGAAGAAAAGGAAGAAGCTGAAGAAGGTTCAACCGAAACCTCCTGCAGCAACTTTTGAAGAAATTAGAGATACTCTGAAACAGGTATTTAACACTGATTCTAATCCTGTTCATCATTCTGATACCCCCACACCCTCTGACTCCCCACTTAGATTTAGAAGATCCAGACCTTCTAAAACTATTATCTCTAAACCATCTTCTGTCCCCCCCTCATACACCACAATCCAAGCAACCAACAAACATACAAACAGAAATTCCACAACAAACTCAACAAACAACACCACAACCACAAAACACTATCCCAGAATATACCATTCCAGAGGATGTTCACCCTGAACACTCTGACCAACCTGAATATCTCATTGATCCTGATGAGATATTAGATGTCACACCTTTAAACCAGTCTGTCAATTTATCTTCAACTTCTGAAAAATCTAACCACTCTGATGCATCATCTGATGATGAATCATCTGGTTACATTAATGAATGCTTGAATGATCTCAAACAACCTCGTTCTGAGAGTGTTTGGAAACAGCTGTTTAAATCTCCAACTTCTGAACATCCACCTTCTCCACAAAATTCCCCAACTCAAAATCTCACTCCACAACCTCTTGAAATCCAAATCACTCCACAACCAACAGAAACCCAACCAATTCCCTCAATACCTCAACCACAACATTCTGACCAACAAACATCTGAACCACAAACCAACCAACCAACATCTGAACCACAAATCAATCCTCAACCTTCTGAACCACAAACATCTGAACATCCATCTTCACAACCTCAACCTTCTGAACAAACACCACAAACACAACTAACCCAACCAAGAAAACCCAGAATCCCTGATGAAGCAGAATTGGGATCACGTGTTTATACTCTGTTAAGAGATTTTGATAAGGATAATGTCTCAGACTTTGCTGACATTATGGATGTTTGCATGACTACTATGGACAAAGAGGCTGCTGACGCTGTTTGGAAGAAATATCTTTACAGACTGAATAGGGAGGCTTTGAAAATCAGGACTCAATGTCTTAGATTGTCAAAAGTAAGGTTTGCTGCTTATCAAAAACGGATTAAGAGAAACACTCCTCCTATTCTTCTTCTAGAAGCTCCTCCACCTCCAGAAATTCCTGCACCTGATGTTACTCAGACTGTTTCAGAATCTACTGTTTCAGAATCTACAGATCTTCAGAAGGATGTCAAAGAACTTAAGGATTTTATGGTTGATCAAAAGAAAACAAATGAAGAAATGAAAACTTGGATGGCTAAGCAAGATGAAAATTCAGAAAGGATTACAGCACTGCTGCAACTCATTGCTTCTCAACAAGCCTCATCTGCTAAACCTACTTGATGTTTTGCACAAGTTTTTCATGTTTTGCTTTGTTTTGATTTTCTTCTGATATGTTTTGTTGCTTTTATCTGAATCTGGATGTTCTCTTGACTTAATGACAATGATCTTTTTGCTTATCTGGATATGTGTTTCTTCTGCATCTTTACTGTCTTTTAAAATTCTTTTTGATTATGACAAAAAGGGGGAGAAACAAAATAGAATCTGATTGTTCAAATCTATAAGCAATTATCTGAACTAAGTCAGACATGTTACTAACATTCTTTGAATTTAAGTGTCCCAGATATTATTAAAAAAAATCTGACAAATTTCATTGAAGTTTTTCCTGAGATCTATCTTTTCAGAACCTGATCAAAAATAGCTAAATCTGAGTAGACCAGACTCTGATATCTAACCTTGAGTACTATGATCTAAAAGATAACTCAAGACAGGAAATGGCAAGATAAACAACCAGGTGTTCTGAAGTTGTTCATCTGGCATCAAGCTTTAATATGGCATCAAGCTTTGACTCTAGAAGTCAAACATATGTCAACCAGGCTTCAATCAGGCTCTGAATCTGAAATGTACTCAACCAGAAAGGGAAGTATCTAATTCCATTAGAGTATTCATTTCAGGGGGAGATTGTTAATCTCAGGGGGAGTAATTTTAATTCATATTTTTATTGAACAAATTTCTCATGTTTTGTCATCATCAAAAAGGGGGAGATTGTAAGAGCACAGATTGTGTCTTAGTAATATCTCTAAGTTTTGATGATAACATTAATGATAATTTGTATACAAGAATTATACTCTCTAAATTTGTTCTAAACTGTTTTCTACAGGCACAAAAGATTTTAATCTTAAAGAGCAAATTTGATGTGAACAATAAATTCTGAATGGCTCAAGAGCATCTGAAGATTAGAAGAATCTGAAGTATAAGAGCTTAGTCATCAAGATTCTGAAGATACAACACGCTGCATATATTATCAAGAATCTGAATGAAAGAAGACTCTGAGTGAAGAGACTCTGAATGAGAGAAGACTCTGATCTGAGTGAAGACTCTGATCTAAGAGCATGTTACGCTTCAAGCACACAGCTGCACCAGACTCTGATTCAGCAACATCTGAAGAACATCTTAGGCTCTGAAGTTTCCAGAAGATTCTGAAGACTGAAGACTCTGATATTGATTGTTGATCTGAACTATCTGAAGAATTATTTGAAGAAGATTATTTTAATATATCCGTTGGAATATGCCAGCAAATCTTTCCTTAATTGGGATAGACATAAATCTCTGCAAGAATATTATTCCTCTGATACATTCCATATATGGTAAATTCACAGCTCAGCAGACAATTGCTACACCCACATTTTGTGCGCCGTCTCTCTGCTGCAATAGTACAAAGGACAGTACTATTTGATATTGGAAATATCTTCTCCAACGGTATTATATTCTCTCCAATATTCAAGTGGCTATAAAAAGGATATCATAGCACTTTCTTCAGTGAAAAAAAGACGAACTTTGAAAAACTTACTCTCAAGCGAAGAAACTCTCAAGCTCTCATATTCTTTATAGTTCATACTTTGTTCTAAACTTAGAGAAATAACACAGTTGTGTTTATAGCTTTCATAGAAGCAATTTATTACTCTTACATTGTATTACATTTATTTGTAAAGGAAGTTTTCCTTAAGAGGATCTAGGTTAGATCAGTAGCTCTTGAGAAGACTAAGAACAGTTGTTCTTAGGTGTTGCTATTTGTAATCAGTTGATTTGAATAGTGGATTAAGTCCTTGTTGAGAAAGGCAAATCACTCTTGAAAAGGGTGGACTGGAGTAGTTGAGTTCAACGAACCAGGATAAAAATACTTGAGTTTTTATCTTTGATTATTTTCTGTCATACTTATTCAACCCCCCTTCTAAGTATTTTCTCACCTTCATTATCATGCTTGGATTAAACACTTAATGTCTCTCCTACTCCCAAAGGGACTAGGAATCCTAAGGGATCATGGCAAAGAAAACCAAGAAGGCACAAGATCAATCAATCACAAGTGAAAAGGAAGAAAAGGATGCAAACATGAAATGCAACACAATGAAAAGTGGGAGGAAAACGTGTGGGGCAGCAGCCACCACAAGCACATCTCGACCAAGCCATGCAAGCAAAGGAAACCATGCAAATGATCATCACTTTGAACCACATCCATAAGCATGCATTCAAGTGGAAATTGAACACGCGTGTCGAATAAATCATGATTAAACAATCAAGAACAGCAACACAATATCCAAAACATCTCACTCAAATGCATCATACTGATCCATGAAGATTCAAAGTGAAATGATACCCAAAACAAACTCAAAAACAGCAAACATGACATTCTGGTTCAGTGTTAATCGGTTAACACATATGGTTAACCGATTAACCAGTTGAAAATGTTTGAAAATTTGAAAATTCACACTGGTTAACCGATTAACCAGTTTGCACGGCAACTGGTTAACCGATTAACATTGTACCAGAGGCAGAAAACAGCAGCTCAAAAGCACTTTTCAGCAAATAATCACTTCTCTAATAATCCAGATGATCACATAATCAATTATGCACGAAATTAAACCAGAAAACAGTGAGCCAATCAACATGTAAACACAATCAAACAGCAAGATCATAAATCACATGGATCAAAATTAACCAAATTATTCAAATATGAAGATCAACATGATGATTATGCAAATAAGCTCAAAAACATAATCGGATCAAGAATTTCCAACCTACAAAGCGAAGATTTGCTTTGGTGAGTGTTAATTTACTCCAAATGAGCAGATCCAAGCAAGAAACCCAGAGATTCTTCAGGATCCAAGTGTTTTCTTGTAGTAACAATGAAGATCCACCAAGATTAAGCAAGAATTATCCAAATAAGCTCCTCTAGATCAACTTCAAAATTCATATCCAAATTCACACGAAAATTGAATGGAGAATTGGAGATGATGTGGATGAAGTATGAATGTTTTAGCTCTAGAATTCAATAATTCCAATGGAGAATCAAAGAATTCAAGGCGAGAAGAGCTTTAGAGGAGTTTTAGAGATGGAGAAGTTGAGAGCAAAATTCAAAGAGTGAGTTTGAATTCTGAAAATGAAATGGAATTATAAGGATTATGTGTGTGAGGTTTGGAGCAAATCATTTAAATATGCTCTTGGTTAGGATCCAAATGTGATTTGGAGTGTGGTTTGTGAAAATTGGAATGGGATTAGGAATGGGAAATTGAAGGAAATTTGAATTAATTTGAAAACTAATCAAAATTCAAAGTGGTTCTAGATCCTTCCTTTGGTGTAAAATCAATTTCTCATGTGATCAAAATGGACCCCAAAGTGAATTTTATTGAAAATTCACGTGCAGAGGCAAAAATTTGCCTTGGTTAATCGGCTAACCATTTGGGTTAATCGATTAACACCTTCAAAATTTCAAATTTGACCTGATTTTGACTTGGTTAATCGGTTAACACCTTAAAATTTCGAATTTTGGCGCCTTCTGGAGGGTAATCTGCACATTTGTCTGTTTTCATCCGTTCTAAGCCATGTTCAGCCTCTGAAACTTGCTCTTGAATACTACAACCATGAGAATGCTTGAGATAGCCTGAATGCTACCTCTTGATCTGAAAATAACCTACAAAATAAAATAAAATCGACCATTCGATCGCCGGGCAAAATAAATGTCGAATCTCCTGATGTTCGCTGTTTAGACTCCTGCACTAAAAAGAAACCTGAGCCACAGAAATAACCTTGATCCCCTGCCTTGAGCACGAATGTTATGATATGGAGCAATGCAAAAATGTAAAGAAACATAAGCCAAGTACAAGAAATAGTTGGTCAAATTTTGGGGTACAACAGTTGCCCCTTGTTAGAACACAGATTGGTTCTTAATAATAACTCTTTGTTTTGATGATAACTGTTAGGAAATTTATATTTAAGAATTATATACTCTAAAATTTGTTTGAGAGTTTTACTGCAGATTGAAATAATATTAACTCTCTAGAAGCAAATCTGCCTTGAATACAATAAGTTATTCTGACTCTGAAGCACCAGATGCACCTTACAGAAGAATCTGTTTGCTCCTTACAGAAGATCCTGAGCGTAGTCTCCAGAAGGATCTGAAGCAAGAAGCTCCAGAACATTCTGAGTCAGAAGCATCTAAAGATAATCAGAAGCATCTGAAGCTGAAGCATCTGAAGTATAGAAGAATATTGATTGAAGAGTTTCTCAAAGCATTTGTCTACAGAAGTTTCTGAAAGTACCTACGCTGCCAAGTACTGAAGTTCTGTGTCAAAAATGCTTTGATGATCAACACGCTAGAAGCACACATGCTGCAGAAGACTCTGATATAGCATAGTTCTGAATCTCATTAGAAGACTCTGATCCATTCAGACTCTGAAGAACTTGCTGAAATCTGAAGAAGTAATTTTCAAGAATATATCCGTTGGAGCTATTCAACGTCTCTTTCCTTATTTGTGCTAGACACACTTACACAGACAAAAAGGATTTTTCTGTGCCATCTACTTCTAGGAAAGGTCACTTGATGTGAAGACAAAAAGGCTCAGACCTTTTGGGACTCTCTTTTCAACGTTCAGCTTGCATGGTTCAGCTGCCTATAAAAGGAGAACTTCACTACATTCTTCAGTTACACACTTTGCTGAAAAGAAATCAATTTATTCTAAAGCTCTCATTCATTCTTATTCTTCTTAGAATTTATTGTACTTAAACTTAAGAGAAAAATCATTGTTGTGATAAAAGCTTTTTAGAAGCATTAAAACTCTTGTATTTAATTTACATTGATTGTAAAGGATATTCCTTAAGAGGATTCAGTTGGAATCAGTAGCTCTTGAGAAGACTAAGAACTGTTGTTCTTAGGTGATACTATTGTAATCAGTTTGATTTAATAGTGGATTAAGTTCTTGTTGAGAAAGGCAAATCACTCTAGGAAGGGTGGACTGGAGTAGTTGTTAAACGAACCAGGATAAAAATAATTGTGTGATTATTTTCAAGTCTTAATCTTCCATACTTATTCAACCCCCCCTTCTAAGTATTATCTCACCTTCAGTTGGTATCAGAGCTCCGGTTCTGAGTGTGCTATCACTTAACAAGTGTCAGTAAAGATCCAGAGAGATATACTTTGATATATATATTTATTTGTTATCATGGCTGATAATTCAATGTCAAATATTAACAATAAATATGAAGAGAGGGATAGGATCAGCACCAAACCCCCAATGTTTGATAGGGAGAATTTTGACTACTGGAAAGACAAAATTGAGAGTTTTTTTCTAGGATATGATGCTGATCTATGGGATCTTGTCATAGATGGATATGTACATCCCACAGATGGGGATGGCAAAAAGATTGACAGAAAATCTATGACAGATTCTCAGAAGAAAGACTTCAGAAATCACCATAAAGCCAGGACCATATTACTGAATGCTATTTCACATACAGAGTATGAGAAAAACACAAACAGGGAGACATCTTTTGATATGTTTGAATCCCTTAAAATGACTCATGAGGGAAATTCTCAAGTTAAGGAGACAAAATCTCTGGCTCTGATCCAGAAGTATGAGGCTTTCAAAATGGAAGACTCTGAATCTGTTGAAGCCATGTTCTCCAGATTCCAGATACTCACTGCTGGGCTGAAAGTTCTGGACAAGGGATATTCTACGTCAGATCATGTAAAGAAAATCATCAGAAGTCTGCCTATCAGATGGAGACCAATGGTGACTGCCCTGAAGATGGCCAAAGATCTGAACAAGATCTCTCTAGAAGAACTCATCAGCTCACTGAGGAGCCATGAGATTGAGCTTGAGGAAGATGAACCTCAGAAGAAAGATAAAGGTAAATTTGTAGCATTAAAATCTAACAAAACTGCTAAAGCTTTGCAGGTCATTCAAGAAAGCTCTGAAGAATCTTCTTCTGAAGAAGAAGATGAGTTATCCATGCTGTCCAGAAGGATTAACAAACTCTGGAAGCACAAGGGAAAGAAGTTCAACAACTTCAGAAGATCTGACAACAGAAAGGAATCTTCTAGTCACAGAAGATCTGCCAAGAAAGAAGTTGTGTGCTATGAGTGCAAAGAACCTGGGCACTACAAAAATGACTGCCCCAAACTTCTGAAAGAAAAACCTAAGAAGAAGTTCAACAAAAAGAAGAAGGTTCTGATGGCAACATGGGATGACTCAGATGAGTGTGAATCATCTTCTGAATCAGAAGAAGAATGTGCAAACGTTGCACTGATGGCCAGGACAGAAGATCAAGAGGAAGGTACCTCAGGATATGAATCAGAATCTGAATCTGATGATGATGCAGAAGAGGTAATGGCTAAACTTACCAAAGAAGAACTCATTAAAGTTTTAACAGAAGTTCTTAAAAGTTATAACAACATCAAACTCAAATACAAGAAGCTGAAAAGCAATCTTGAATCTGAAATTGATCTTCTGAAAACTGAACTTGTTGAGCAAAAAGAAATAAATTTGAAAATCAAAAATGACTTTGAAAGAACTCAACAAGAATCTGAATCTGAGACTAAGTCATGTGAAAATATTTTAGAAAAATATGACTCTAGCTTTCAGAGATTTCTCACTAAGAGCATAGATAGAAGCAAGATGGCTTCCATGATCTATGGTGTTAGTGGAAACAACAGAAGAGGCATTGGATATGAGTCTTCATCTGGAAGCAATTCAAAACCTGTTGACAAACTTTTCATCAGGAAGACACCTCTGTATTCTCAATTCAAATTTGGTCACTTGAATGACATTAAACACACAAGCTCTGAGAAGAGTACTTATGTGTTTAAACCTAAGGCAAGTCAGAATAAACATTATGTTGCAAAACAGAAGTTTAGACAAACCTACAAACCAACTAACCCCAAAGGACCCAAGAAGATCTGGGTACCTAAAAACAAAATAATTCCTGTTGCAGATGTTCTTAGCAGCAAGGTCAGGACACCAATCATGGTACCTGGACTCTGGATGCTCACGACACATGACAGGAGAAAAGTCTATGTTCCAAAGCCTGGAACTTAGATCTGGAGGGGACGTGAAGTTTGGAGGGAACCAGAAGGGAAAGATCATTGGATCTGGCACTATTGGAAATGGTAAACTTCCCTCTATTATTAATGTTTTACTTGTTGAAGGGTTAAAACATAACTTATTGTCCATAAGTCAATTAAGTGACAATGGTTATGATATTACCTTTAATCAAAAATGTTGTAAATCTATTAGTCAGAAGGATGGCTCTATCCTATTTAGTGGTAAGAGGAAAAACAACATTTATAAAATAAATCTTTCAGAACTTAAAGTTCAAAATGTTAAATGCCTCTTGTCTGTTAATGAAGAGCAATGGGTCTGGCACAGAAGATTGGGCCATATTAATATGAGACGTATATCTCAGATTAATAAACTTAATCTTGTCAGAGGACTCCCTGATCTGAAGTTCACTTTAGATGCTCTTTGTGAAGCATGCCAGAAAGGGAAGTTTTCAAAAACATCTTTCAAATCAAAAAATGCTGTTTCTACCTCTAAACCATTAGAACTACTTCATATTGATATGTTTGGACCAGTGAAAACTGCATCCATCAGAGGCAAGAAGTATGGATTGGTCATTGTTGATGACTTTAGCAGATGGACATGGGTAAAGTTCTTAAAACACAAGGATGAGTCACATTTTGTGTTCTTTGACTTCTGCAAGCAAGTCCAGAATGAAAAGAATTTCAAAATTATAAAAGTCAGAAGTGATCATGGTGGTGAATTTGAAAATAAATATTTTGAAAAATATTTTTCTGAAAATGGCATTGCTCATGATTTTTCCTGTCCTAGAACTCCACAACAGAATGGGGTTGTAGAGAGGAAAAATAGAACTTTGCAAGAAATGGCCAGAACCATGATCAATGAGACAAATCTGGCAAAACATTTTTGGGCAGAAGCAATCAATACAGCATGCTACATTCAGAACAGAGTGTCTGTTAGACCTCTTCTGAAGAAGACTCCTTATGAATTGTGGAAGAACAAAAAGCCCAACATTTCATATTTTCATCCTTTTGGATGTATCTGTTATATGTTAAACACTAAGGAAAATCTGGGCAAGTTTGATTCCAAAGCACAGAAGTGTTTCATGCTTGGATATTCTGAACGCTCTAAAGGCTACAAAGTATACAACACTGAGACACAGATTGTGGAAGAATCCATTCATGTCAGATTTGATGATAAGCTTGGCTCTGAAAAGCCAAAGCAGGTTGATAACTCTGCAGATAGGGAAGTAGTCTTTATTGACTCTGAAGTTCCAGAAGCAGACAAACTTCAAGTGAAGGAACCAGAAGCAACTCCAGATGCTACTCCCTTAACTTCTCAGATGAATAATCTAAACATTTCTGAAGAGTCAACTATCAGAGGATCATCATCCAGAATTAAAGCTTCTCATCCAGAGGATGTAATTATTGGAAAGAAGGATGATCCCATCAGAACAAGATCCTTTCTAAGATCATCTGAAGCATCACTATTTGGACTAGTGTCAGAAATTGAACCATCTTCTGTAGAAGAAGCTCTGCAAGACAATGATTGGATTATTGCCATGCAAGAAGAACTAAACCAATTCAGCAGAAATGATGTATGGGATCTAGTTCAAAGACCTCAAGGATTCAATATTATTGGTACAAAATGGGTCTTCAGAAATAAACTAAATGAGAAAGGAGAAGTTGAGAGGAATAAGGCAAGGCTGGTTGCTCAAGGGTACAGTCAGCAAGAAGGTATTGATTACACTGAGACATATGCTCCAGTGGCAAGGTTAGAATCTATACGCCTTCTTATTTCCTTTGCTGCACAGAATAACATCACTCTGTATCAGATGGATGTTAAAAGTGTCTTTCTTAATGGTATTATAGAAGAAGAAGTTTATGTCCACCAACCTCCTGGTTTTGAAAATGAAAAATTTTCAGATCATGTTTTCAAATTAAAGAAATCTCTATATGGATTAAAACAAGCTCCCAGAGCTTGGTATGAGAGATTGAGTAATTTTCTTCTGGAGAAGAATTTCATCAGAGGCAAAGTGGATACAACTCTATTCTGTAAAACTATAAAGAAAGATCTTCTAATTTGCCAAATTTATGTAGATGATATTATTTTTGGATCAACAAATATTATGCTTGGAAAGGAGTTTGCTACATGTATGCAGGCAGAATTTGAAATGAGCATGATGGGAGAACTCAGATTCTTTTTAGGAATCCAAGTTAATCAAACTCCAGAGTGCACCTACATACATCAGACAAAGTATGTTAAAGAACTTCTGAAGAAATTCAACATGTCTGACAGCAAGCTGGCAAAGACTCCAATGCATCCTACTAGCTCTCTTGGCAAAGAAGAGGTAAGTAAGAAAGTAGACCAGAAGCTCTACAGAGGTATGATTGGCTCTCTTCTTTATCTTACTGCTTCTAGACCTGACATATCATTCAGTGTTTGTCTGTGTGCTAGATTCCAATCAGATCCTAGAGAATCACACTTGACAGCTGTCAAGAGGATTCTAAGGTATCTGAAAGGTACTTCTAATGTGGGTTTGTGTTACAGAAAATCTGATGATTTCAAATTAGTTGGATTCTGTGATGCTGACTATGCTGGAGACAGAGTGGAAAGAAAAAGTACTTCTGGAAGTTGTCAATTTCTAGGAAGAAATCTAATCTCTTGGTACAGCAAGAAGCAACCCACAATTGCACTTTCAACCACAGAGGCTGAATACATTGCTGCTGCTGGATGTAGCACGCAGATGATCTGGATGAAAAGTCAACTAGAAGATTATCAAATTTTTGAGAGTAAGATTTCTATCTTTTGTGATAATACTTCTACTATATGTTTGTCCAAGAATCCCATTTTACATTCTAAGGCAAAACATATAGAAATTAAGCATCATTTCATCAGAGACTATGTTCAGAAGGGAATCATAAATTTAGCCTTTGTTGATACAGATCATCAATGGGCAGATATTTTTACAAAACCCCTTGTTGAAGATAGATTCAATTTTATTCTGAAAAATATTGGTATGGATTTTTGTCCATAATGATATTTATCAGAAGCAAATTGTTCCAGATGCAAAAATGCTTAATTCATCTGAAGTATTTCTTCTGTTTATTTATTATATTCTGATTATTATTTCTGATGTGAAACTCTGAACTAACCATCTTTAGAAGATCTGAACGTTGGCTAACGTTTCATTTCTTGAGAGATTTCAGAACAGCATGCAAGCAAACACGTGCCACACAAAATCTGAAGAGGTGACGTGTACATAACTGAAGAGACGTCTGAGGTGAAATTTGAATAGTAAATATCTTGGTTTTCCCCCCCAAATTGTCAGAAGCATTTATTATTTGAAATGATTTTATTCTTCTTCATTTAATGCTTGCTCAAACGTGCGTTTGTCTGACTCTTGATGTGCCTAAGTGATTAGTATAAATACTTGTTGTGTATTCACTTTCACACTTTTCACTCTCAGAAATTACATGCGTTTTCATCTCTTGTTCTCTCTGCATAAAAACTCAAAACCTAAGTGTTTGAAAAAGCAATCTTCAATGGCGTCTTCTTCATCTACAACTGCTCAGTTTCAATCTACAATGGCTGCTGTGACTTCAGATAACTTAGGTGCTGCTCCATATTCTCCTCCCAAGATAACTCTTCTCACACCTATTGATAAACTAGAAGTGTTGTGTGAATCTATGGTTGAATTTGACTCTCTGGCTGACAATGGGTTTGATTTTCGCTCCATTGTTAGAGCTCAAGGATGGGTGAAATACTTTGATAGATTGTTTGGACCAGTTTACCCTCTGCTTGTGAAGGAATTCTGGATTCATGCATCTGTGTATCCCAAGTTTATTTTATCATCTGTGCTGGGAAAAGAGATTATTGAAGGTGAGATAATACTTAGAAAGGGGGGGATTGAATAAGTATGGAAAAATAAGACTTAAAAATAATCACACAATTATTTTTATCCTGGTTCGTTTAACAACTACTCCAGTCCACCCTTCCAGAGTGATTTGCCTTTCTCAACAAGGACTTAATCCACTATTAAATCAAACTGATTACAATAGTATCACCTAAGAACAACAGTTCTTAGTCTTCTCAAGAGCTACTGATTCTAACTGAATCCTCTTAAGGAATATCCTTTACAATCAATGTAAATTAAATACAAGAGTTTTTAATGCTTCTATAAAGCTTTTATCACAACAGTGATTTTTCTCTTAAGTTTAAGTACAATGAGATTCTATGAAGAATAAGAATGAGAGCTTTTAGAATATTATGATTTCTTTTCAGCAAGCGTGTAGCACTGAAGAATGAAGTGAAGATCTCCTTTTATAGGCAGCTGAATCATGCAAGCTGAACGTTGAAAAGAGAGTCCCAAAAGGTCTGAGCCTTTTTGTCTTCACATCAACTGACCTTTCCTTGAAATAGATGGCACAGAAAAATCCTTTTTGTCTGTGTAAGTGTGTCTAGCACAAATAAGGAAAGAGACGTTGAATAGTTCCAACGGATATATTCTTGAAAATACTTCTTCAGTTTCAGCAAGTTCTTCAGAGTCTGAATGGATCAGAGTCTTCTAATGAGATTCAGAACTATGTTGTATCAGAGTCTTCTGCAGCGTGTGTGCTTCTAGCGTGTTGATCATCAGAGCATTTTGACACAGAACTTCAGTACTTGGCAGCGTAGGTACTTTCAGAAACTTCTGTAGACTAATGCTCTGAGAAACTCTCCAATCAATATTTTTCTATACTTCTGATGCTTCAGCTTCAGATGCTTCTGATTCAGAATGTTCTAGAGCTTCTTGCTTCAGATCCTTCTGGAGACTACGCTCAGGATCTTCTGTGAGGAGCAAACAGATTCTTCTGTAAGGTGCATCTGGCGCTTCAGAGTCAGAATAACTTCTTGTATTCAAGGCAGATTTGCTTCTAGAGAGTTAATATAATTTCAATCTGCAGTAAAACTCTCAAACAAATTTTAGAGTATATAATTCTTAAATATAAATTTCCTAACAGTTATCATCAAAACAAAGAGTAATTATTAAGAACCAATCTGTGTTTTAACAATCTCCCCCTTTTTGATGATGACAAAAAGTATCAGAAATTTTATTTAATTGAACATAAAGAATTATAACTCCCCCTGAGATGATGAATCTCCCCCTGAGTTGAATATGAAAAAGGAATAGAAACTTCCCTTTTTATCTTGAGTAATCTTCAGAGTCAGATCTTGTTTGTTTTGTAATAATTAAGGATCAGACTATCTTGCAGATATGAGATTCAGAGTTTGATAAAAGATAAATGATCTGAGAAACTCAGAGATTCTTTTATAGAGTGTTCTTATCAAATGTTCTGAAATAGTCAATTTAGATATTAGAAAGAGTAGATATGTCTGAAGATTCATTCTAGTGAAATTATATTAAATAGTTCAGATCTTTATTTTCTCCCCCTTTTTTGTCATAAGCAAAAAGTAAAAACTTTTAATAAAGACAAATAAAAGGAACAAGAGCAGATAATTCAATGGAGAATAACAAGCTGATTCATTTAATCATAACAGAGCAAAAGTACATTGGAAAATATTAGAAGATATAACAATAAAAAATTTAGATGCAAAACAACAGATGCACAAATATGAGAAAAAAATCTAAGAGTGTTTTGACAAAAGCATCTTCAATAGGTCTGTGATCTCAGATTGTGATTGATCTTGCTTTGACATCCACTTAGTCATTGTCTCATTCTTCTCATCTTGTTTAGACATCCACTCTGACATGTCCTCAGATTTCTTGTCTTGCTTCACCATCCAAGATCTTATTTCAGATTGACCAGCTTCCAGAGCAGCAATCTTGTCTCCAAAATCTGGATTTTCTGTCTTTGTCTCTGATGAAGGAAATGGAGGTTCTGCATCCTGAACAGAGTCAATTACCATAGGGTCTGGAGATCCTGAAGAGGGTTCTACCAGAGTCATAGTCAATGCATTGGCAGTTGGTTCTGGTGGAGGAGGAGGAGGAGCATCCAAACAAAGCAGAGGTTCAGTCTTGTTTACAATCCAGAATTGAGTTCTTTCAGCTCTGAGCTTTGCATCATCAGAACAGATGTTCTTCAGATTATAAGCTACAGTGTTGAATCTCTTGATAAACCCTTTCCAGATGATGTCAGTCTCATTTGCATCCATAGTTTCAGAGCATCTCGTCTGAACAGTACCTAAAGACATCTGTATTTCTTGCAAAAACGTTTGAAATAAATGATCAATATTAAGTATGGGTGGTGGTTTAAGCAAGGTTTCCAGAGTCATCTGTTTAGGTTTGGGAGTTGGTGGTATCAGTGATTTTGAGATGGAAATCAGAGGAGGGGGAACATAAGGAATGAATGGAATTTCTGGTTTTTGAGGTAAGGATCTGTTTAAAGCATTAAGCAGAGTTGGTTGAGGTCTTGTGCGTGGGTAAACAACATCAAAGGATGCATTGGAGTATGGTATGAAAGCAGAGTTTGATGGTTTATCAGATGCAACTGTGTTATCAGATGCAATATGCAGAGCTGAAACAACAGCTTTACCAGATGTAGCAGATATGGTGGCTAAGGATCCTTCATTGTTCATAGATTGAATATATGAAATGATTACAGATGGAAGGGCCTGTCTGAGTTTTGGTTTGAGAGGTATCAAAGGTTGAGAAGACTCAACTCTATCATAAAAATCTTTCAGTTTGAAACCATAAGATAAATTATGATAAAGAGAAGACACTTGGGCACAAGATATTCTAGATGATGATGGATTGGAAGTGGGAACAATCATCTCAGATGATGGTGCAGGTGGAGGCAAAGGGTCTGAAATGGAAGTTTTAGCAGGTAAGGTTGATTCAGGTTCAGGTTCAGGTTCATGTACAGGATATTTGTCAGATGGATTAATCAGAAAATCAGGATGAATTTCTGATTCTGATGAGTTGGAGGATGTAGTAGGTGTACAAGAGGTAGAAGAAACTTGAAACACTGTTTTTAATGGAGTGATATCAAGAACTTCTGTCTCAGGGATATGAGATGGTTCTGAAGGAATATCAGATTGTTGAGAAGGTGGTTCAGATGAAACCGGTGCAATAGGTTCAGAAGATGGAAAGTTTGATGGTGGTATGACAGATTCTTTTTCTGGTTGATCTTCTGTGGTTTGTTTTTCTGGATGATCAGAAGTTTTTGGTTGATTTTCTGTTTGTGGTTGAGCAGAGTTTTGTTTATCAGAAGTTTGTTGTAGTTCTGATGGTTGTGGTTCTGGTTGTTGTGGTTCTGTTGGTTGTGGAGCTGATGGTTGTGGAACTGTTGGTGATGGACGTGGAGTGAAGTGTTTGATGTGTATTTTGGGTTGAGGTGGTTTGGATACAGAGGCAGTGGTTTGTTTTTGAGGTGAGACAGAACTAGGGGCAGCAACAGATGTTGTTTGAGTGACAGGTGGTTTGGGAACAGACTTAATAGATGAATCATTAATAACAACAGTTTTAGAAATAGCAGAAGTATTTGTACCTTTGAGTTTAATCCTCTTAGCAGATGTAGAGGCAGCTTCTCCAGAATCCTTTCTCTTTAAAAGATCCTTGGGTTTCTCAGCAATCTTAGCCTTCTTCTGGACAGGTTCAGATTCTGCTACAGGCTGAGATCTTTTCCTCTGAAGTGGAACTTCTTCTTCTTCTTCTTCTTCTCCTGCATCTGGCAGTGGTTGCTTGACAAGTTGAAACACATTTGCTGGAACAGGCACTCCTTCCTTTTTGCATTCCTCTATATACATCAGAACAATGTGTCTAGGTTCTTCAGCAAAGAATAGAGGAAAGTCAGATACTGGAACCCTCTTATTCAAATCAGACATATTTAACCTCTTTGGAGCAGTAGTAAGTTCATCTACAATCTTGAGTCTCAGAAGGCTTTTAGCGTTCAGAGGCTTTCCCATAATGAACTCTAGTTCCTCTGTAACACCAGCATCATACAGAGCAGCCACTAAACCATTTTCAGTGAGAAGATCTGAGAGCAACCTTCCAAAAGGTATCCAAGTCCTAATCTTCTGGCCTTTTTCTTTCACAGATTCTCTGGATGCATTGATGTGATTCCACAGATGCATGAACAAGATGTAAGGAAGATCTACCTTGTTGCTCTGACTAAGGCAGTACATAAAATAGATCTGTTCATTGTTGACATAATCTGGGGAATTTGTTGACTTTCTGTGATGTATGCATCCCATGAAGATCTTGGCCCAGATCTTGTAATCAGGCTTCAGATCTTTGAATCTGTTAGAGGCTTGTCCAGCAGTCATAACTTCCTCATAAACTTCATCCATATCCACACGCCCAGCTGGCAAATGTGAAACACCATCTGTTTCTTCATAACCAATTAGTCTTCTAATCAGATCCTCTGGGATGATGATCTCCTTTCCCAGCACAGATGATAAAATAAACTTTGGATACACAGATGCATGAATCCAGAATTCCTTAACAAGTAGAGGGTAAACTGGTCCAAACAATCTATCAAAGTATTTCACCCAACCTCGAGTTCTAACAATGGAGCGAAAATCAAACCCATTGTCAGCCAAAGAATCAAATTCAACCATGGATTCACATAACACTTCTAATTTATCAACAGGTGTGAGAAGAGTTCTCTTTGGAGGAGTATATGGAGCAGCACCTAGGTTATCTGAAGTCACAGCAGCCATTGTGGATTGAAACTGTGCAGTTGTTGATGAAGAAGACGCCATTGAAGATTGATTTTTAGAACACTTAGGTTTTGAGTTTTTATGCAGAGAGAATAATAGATGAAAACGCATGTAAATTCTGAGAGTGAAAAGTGTGAAAGTGAATACACAATAAGTATTTATACTAATCACATAGGCACACCAAAAGACAGAAAGAACGCACGTTTGAGCAGCATTAAATGAAGAGAATAAAATCATTTCAAATAATAAATGCTTCTGACAATTTTGGGGGGAAAACCAAGATATTTACTATTCAAATTTCACCTCAAACATCTTTTCAGTTGTGAACACGCCACCTCTTCAGATTTTGTGGGACACGTGTTTGCTTGCATGCTGTTCTGAATTCTCTCAAGAAATGAAACGTTAGCCAACGTTCAGATCTTCTAAAGATGATTAGTTCAGATTTTCACATCAGAATAGAATGAATGAACAGAAGAAATACTTCAGAAGAATTAAGCATTTTTGCATCTGGAACAATTTGCTTCTGATAAATATCATTCTGGACAAAAATCCATACCAATATTTTTCAGAATAAAATTGAATCTATCTTCAACAAGGGGTTTTGTAAAAATATCTGCCCATTGATGATCTGTATCAACAAAGGCTAAATTTATGATTCCCTTCTGAACATAGTCTCTGATGAAATGATGCTTAATTTCTATATGTTTTGCCTTAGAATGTAAAATGGGATTCTTGGAAAAACATATAGCAGAAGTATTATCACAAAAGATAGAAATGTTACTCTCAAAAATTTGATAATCTTCTAGTTGACTTTTCATCCAGAGCATCTGCGTGCTACATCCAGCAGCAGCAATGTATTCAGCCTTTGTGGTTGAAAGTGCAATTGTGGGTTGCTTCTTGCTGTACCAGGAGATTAGATTTCTTCCTAGAAATTTACAACTTCCAGAAGTACTTTTTCTTTCCACTCTGTCTCCAGCATAGTCAGCATCACAGAATCCAACTAATTTGAAATCATCAGATTTTCTGTAACACAAACCCACATTAGAAGTACCTTTCAGATACCTTAGAATCCTCTTGACAGCTGTCAAGTGTGATTCTCTAGGATCTGATTGGAATCTAGCACACAGACAAACACTGAACAATATGTCAGGTCTAGAAGCAGTAAGATAAAGAAGAGAGCCAATCATACCTCTGTAAAGCTTCTGGTCTACTTTCTTACTTACCTCTTCTTTGCCAAGTGAGCTAGTAGGATGCATTGGAGTCTTTGCCACCTTGCTGTCAGACATGTTGAATTTCTTCAGAAGTTCTTTAACATACTTTGTCTGATGTATGTAGGTGCATTCTGGAGTTTGATTAACTTGGATTCCTAAAAAGAATCTGAGTTCTCCCATCATGCTCATTTCAAATTCTGCCTGCATACATGTAGCAAACTCCTTTCCAAGCATAATATTTGTTGATCCAAAAATAATATCATCCACATAAATTTGGCAAATTAGAAGATCTTTCTTTATAGTTTTACAGAATAGAGTTGTATCCACATTGCCTCTGATGAAATTCTTCTCCAAAAGGAAATTACTCAATCTCTCATACCAAGCTCTGGGAGCTTGTTTTAATCCATATAGAGATTTCTTTAATTTGAAAACATGATCTGGAAATTTTTCATTTTCAAAACCAGGAGGTTGGTGGACATAAACTTCTTCTTCTATAATACCATTAAGAAAGGCACTTTTAACATCCATCTGATATAGAGTGATGTTATTTTGTGCAGCAAAAGAAATAAGAAGGCGTATAGATTCTAACCTTGCCACTGGAGCATATGTCTCAGTGTAATCAATACCTTCTTGCTGACTGTATCCTTGAGCAACCAGCCTTGCCTTATTCCTCTCAACTTCTCCTTTCTCATTTAGTTTATTTCTGAAGACCCATTTTGTACCAATAATATTAAATCCTTGAGGTCTTTGAACTAGATCCCATACATCATTTCTGCTGAATTGGTTAAGCTCTTCTTGCATGGCAATAATCCAATCATTGTCTTGCAGAGCTTCTTCTACAGAAGATGGTTCAATTTCTGACACTAGTCCAAATAGAGACGCCTCAGATGATCTTAGAAAAGATCTTGTTCTGATGGGATCATCTTTCTTTCCAATAATGACATCCTCTGGGTGAGAAGCTTTAATTCTGGATGATGATCCTCTGATAGTTGACTCTTCAGAAATTTTTAGATTATTCATCTGAGAAGTTAAGGGAGTAGCATCTGGAGTTGCTTCTGGTTCCTTCACTTGAAGTTTGTCTGCTTCTGGAACTTCAGAGTCAATAAAGACTACTTCCCTATCTGCAGAGTTATCAACCTGCTTTGGCTTTTCAGAGCCAAGCTTATCATCAAATCTGACATGAATGGATTCTTCCACAATCTGTGTCTCAGTGTTGTATACTCTGTAGCCTTTAGAGCGTTCAGAATATCCAAGCATGAAACACTTCTGTGCTTTGGAATCAAACTTGCCCAGATTTTCCTTAGTGTTTAACATATAACAGATACATCCAAAAGGATGAAAATAAGAAATGTTGGGCTTTTTGTTCTTCCACAATTCATAAGGAGTCTTCTTCAGAAGAGGTCTAACAGAAACTCTGTTCTGAATGTAGCATGCTGTATTGATTGCTTCTGCCCAAAAATGTTTTGCCAGATTTGTCTCATTGATCATGGTTCTGGCCATTTCTTGCAAAGTTCTGTTTTTCCTTTCTACAACCCCATTCTGTTGTGGAGTTCTAGGACAGGAAAAATCATGAGCAATGCCATTTTCAGAAAAATATTTTTCAAAATATTTATTTTCAAATTCACCACCATGATCACTTCTGACTTTTATAATTTTGAAATTCTTTTCATTCTGGACTTGCTTGCAGAAGTCAAAGAACACAGAATGTGACTCATCCTTGTGTTTTAAGAACTTTACCCATGTCCATCTGCTAAAGTCATCAACAATGACCAATCCATACTTCTTGCCTCTGATGGATGCAGTTTTCACTGGTCCAAACAGATCAATATGAAGTAGTTCTAATGGTTTAAAGGTAGAAACAACATTTTTTGATTTGAAAGATGTTTTTGAAAACTTCCCTTTCTGACATGCTTCACAAAGAGCATCTGAAGTGAACTTCAGATTAGGGAGTCTTCTGACAAGATTAAGTTTATTAATCTGAGATATACGTCTCATATTAATATGGCCCAATCTTCTGTGCCAGACCCATTGCTCTTCATTCACAGACAAGAGGCATTTAACATTTTGAACTTTAAGTTCTGAAAGATTTATTTTATAAATGTTGTTTTTCCTCTTACCACTAAATAGGATAGAGCCATCCTTCTGACTAATAGCTTTACAACATTTTTTATTAAAGGTTATATCATAACCATTGTCACTTAATTGACTTATGGACAATAAGTTATGCTTTAACCCTTCAACAAGTAAAACATTAGTAATAGAGGGAAGTTTACCATTTCCAATAGTGCCAGATCCAATGATCTTGCCCTTCTGGTTCCCTCCAAACTTCACGTCCCCTCCAGATCTAAGTTAGGCTTTAGAACATAGACTTTTCTCCTGTCATGTGTCGTGAGCATCCAGAGTCCAGGTATCATGATTGGTGTCCTGACCTTGCTGCTAAGAACATCTGCAACAGGAATTATTTTGTTTTTAGGTACCCAGATCTTCTTGGGTCCTTTGGGGTTTGTTGGTTTGTAGGTTTGTCTAAACTTCTGTTTTGCAACATAATGTTTATTCTGACTTGCCTTAGGTTTAAACACATAAGTACTCTTCTCAGAGCTTGTGTGTTTAATGTCATTCAAGTGATCAAATTTGAATTGAGAATACAGAGGTGTCTTCCTGATGAAAAGTTTGTCAACAGGTTTTGGATTGCTTCCAGATGAAGACTCATATCCAATGCCTCTTCTGTTGTTTCCACTAACACCATAGATCATGGAAGCCATCTTGCTTCTGTCTATGCTCTTAGTGAGAAATCTCTGAAAACTAGAGTCATATTTTTCTAAAATATTTTCACATGACTTAGTCTCAGATTCAGATTCTTGTTGATTTCTTTCAAAGTCATTTTTGATTTTTAAATTTATTTCTTTCTGCTCAACAAGTTCTGTTTTTAGAAGATCAATCTCAGATTCAAGATTGCTTTTCAGCTTCTTGTATTTGAGTTTGATGTTGTTATAACTTTTAAGAACTTCTGTTACAACTTTAATGAGTTCTTCTTTGGTAAGTTTAGCCATTACCTCTTCTGCATCATCATCAGATTCAGATTCTGATTCATATCCTGAGGTACCTTCCTCTTGATCTTCTGTCCTAGCCATCAGTGCAACGTTTGCACATTCTTCTTCTGATTCAGAAGATGATTCACACTCATCTGAGTCATCCCATGTTGCCATCAGAACCTTCTTCTTTTTGTTGAACTTCTTCTTAGGTTTTTCTTTCAGAAGTTTGGGGCAGTCATTTTTGTAGTGCCCAGGTTCTTTGCACTCATAGCACACAACTTCTTTCTTGGCAGATCTTCTGTGACTAGAAGATTCCTTTCTGTTGTCAGATCTTCTGAAGTTGTTGAACTTATTTCCCTTGTGCTTCCAGAGTTTGTTAATCCTTCTGGACAGCATGGATAACTCATCTTCTTCTTCAGAAGAAGATTCTTCAGAGCTTTCTTGAATGACCTGCAAAGCTTTAGCAGTTTTGTTAGATTTTAATGCTACAGATTTACCTTTATCTTTCTTCTGAGGTTCGTCTTCCTCAAGCTCAATCTCATGGCTCCTCAGTGAGCTGATGAGTTCTTCTAGAGAGATCTTGTTCAGATCTTTGGCCATCTTCAGGGCAGTCACCATTGGTCTCCATCTGATGGGCAGACTTCTGATGATTTTCTTTACATGATCTGACGTGGAATATCCCTTGTCCAGAACTTTCAGCCCAGCAGTGAGTATCTGGAATCTGGAGAACATGGCTTCAACAGATTCAGAGTCTTCCATTTTGAAAGCCTCATACTTCTGGATCAGAGCCAGAGCTTTTGTCTCCTTAACTTGAGAATTTCCCTCATGGGTCATTTTAAGGGATTCAAACATATCAAAAGCTGTCTCCCTGTTTGTGATTTTCTCATACTCTGTATGTGAAATAGCATTCAGTAATATGGTTCTGGCTTTATGGTGATTTCTGAAGTCTTTCTTCTGAGAATCTGTCATAGATTTTCTGTCAATCTTTTTGCCATCTCCATCTGTGGGATGTACATATCCATCTATGACAAGATCCCATAGATCAGCATCATATCCTAGGAAAAAACTCTCAATTCTGTCTTTCCAGTAATCAAATTTTTCTCCATCAAACATTGGAGGTTTGGTGCTGATCCTATCCCTCTCTTCATATTTATTGTTAATATTTGACATTGAATTATCAGCCATGATAACAAATAAATATAATTATCAAAGTATATCTCTCTGGATCTTTACTGACACTGTTAAGTGATAGCAAACTCAGAACCGGAGCTCTGATGCCAACTGAAGGTGAGATAATACTTAGAAAGGGGGGGATTGAATAAGTATGGAAAAATAAGACTTAAAAATAATCACACAATTATTTTTATCCTGGTTCGTTTAACAACTACTCCAGTCCACCCTTCCAGAGTGATTTGCCTTTCTTAACAAGGACTTAATCCACTATTAAATCAAACTGATTACAATAGTATCACCTAAGAACAACAGTTCTTAGTCTTCTCAAGAGCTACTGATTCTAACTGAATCCTCTTAAGGAATATCCTTTACAATCAATGTAAATTAAATACAAGAGTTTTTAATGCTTCTATAAAGCTTTTATCACAACAGTGATTTTTCTCTTAAGTTTAAGTACAATGAGATTCTATGAAGAATAAGAATGAGAGCTTTTAGAATATTATGATTTCTTTTCAGCAAGCGTGTAGCACTGAAGAATGAAGTGAAGATCTCCTTTTATAGGCAGCTGAATCATGCAAGCTGAACGTTGAAAAGAGAGTCCCAAAAGGTCTGAGCCTTTTTGTCTTCACATCAACTGACCTTTCCTTGAAATAGATGGCACAGAAAAATCCTTTTTGTCTGTGTAAGTGTGTCTAGCACAGATAAGGAAAGAGACGTTGAATAGTTCCAACGGATATATTCTTGAAAATACTTCTTCAGTTTTAGCAAGTTCTTCAGAGTCTGAATGGATCAGAGTCTTCTAATGAGATTCAGAACTATGCTGTATCAGAGTCTTCTGCAGCGTGTGTGCTTCTAGCGTGTTGATCATCAGAGCATTTTGACACAGAACTTCAGTACTTGGCAGCGTAGGTACTTTCAGAAACTTCTGTAGACTAATGCTCTGAGAAACTCTCCAATCAATATTCTTCTATACTTCTGATGCTTCAGCTTCAGATGCTTCTGATTCAGAATGTTCTAGAGCTTCTTGCTTCAGATCCTTCTGGAGACTACGCTCAGGATCTTCTGTGAGGAGCAAACAGATTCTTCTGTAAGGTGCATCTGGCGCTTCAGAGTCAGAATAACTTCTTGTATTCAAGGCAGATTTGCTTCTAGAGAGTTAATATAATTTCAATCTGCAGTAAAACTCTCAAACAAATTTTAGAGTATATAATTCTTAAATATAAATTTCCTAACAGTTATCATCAAAACAAAGAGTAATTATTAAGAACCAATCTGTGTTCTAACAATTATCATCACAGAGGATCTGATAAGAAAGTTGATTGGTTATGAAGAAAGAGATGGTGTTTCCCACTTGCCAGCTGGGTGTGTGGATATGGATGAAGTTTATGAGGAAGTTATGACTGCTGGACAAGCTTCTAACAGATTCAAAGATCTGAAGCCTGATTACAAGATCTGGGCCAAGATCTTCATGGGATGCATACATCACAGGAAATCAACAAATTCCCCAGATTATGTCAACAATGAACAGATCTATTTTATGTACTGCCTTAGTCAGAGCAACAAGGTAGATCTTCCTTACATTTTGTTCATGCATCTGTGGAATCACATTAATGCATCTAGAGAATCTGTGAAAGAAAAAGGCCAGAAGATCAGGACTTGGATCCCATTTGGGAGATTGATCTCAGATCTTCTCACTGAAAATGGTTTAGTGGCTGCTCTGTATGATGCTGGTGTTACAGAGGAATTAGAGTTCATTATGGGAAAGCCTCTGAACGCTAAAAGTCTTCTGAGACTAAAGATTGTAGATGAACTCACTACTGCTCCAAAGAGGCTGAATATGTCTGATCTGAATAAGAGGGTTCCTGTATCTGACTTCCCTCTATTCTTTGCTGAAGAACCCAGACATATTGTACTGATGTATATAGAGGAATGCAAAAAGGAAGGAGTACCTGTTCCAGCCAATGTGTTTCAGCTTGTCAAACAACCATTACCAGATGCAGGAGAAGAAGAAGAAGTACCACTTCAGAGGAAAAGATCTCAGCCTGCAACAGAATCTGAACCTGTCCAGAAGAAGGCTAAGATTGCTGAGAAACCCAAGGATCTCTTAAAGAGAAAGGATTCTGGAGAAGCTGCCTCTGCATCTGCCAAGAGGATTAAACTAAAAGGTACTAAGACTTCTGTTATTTCTAAAAATGTTGTTATTAATGATTCAACTATTAAGTCTGTTCCCAAACCACCTGTGACTCAAACAACTTCTGTTGCTGCCCCTAGTTCTGTCTCACCTCAAAAACAAAACACTGCTTCTGTATCTAAAACACCTCAACCCAAAATACACATCAAACACTTCATTCCACGTCCATCACCATCAGAACCACAACCAGCAGAACCACAACAAACACAACCACAACCATCAGAACTACAACAACCTTCTGATAAACAAAATTCTGATCAACCACAAACAGAAAATCAACCACCAACTTCTGAACATCCAGAAAACCAAACCACAGAAGATCAACCAGAAAAAGACTCTGTCATACCACCATCAAATACTCCATCTTCTGAACCTGTTGCACCTATTACTTCTGAACCCTCAAAAGTAACTTCTGCTCCTGTTTCATCAGAACCACCATCTCAACAATCTGATACTCCTTTAGAACCTACTCATATCCCTGAGAGAGAAGTTCTTAACATCACTCCATTAAAAACAGTGTTTCAAGTTTCTTCTACCTCTTGTACACCTACAACATCCTCCAACTCATCAGAATCAGAAATTCATCCAGATTTTCTAATTAATCCATCTGACAAATACCCTGTACATGAACTTGAACCTGAATCAACCTTACCTGCTAAAACTCCCATTCCAGACCCTTTGCCTCCACCTGCACCATCATCTGAGATGATTGTCCCCACTTCTAATCCATCATCATCTGGTATATCTTGTGCCTAAGTGTCTTCTCTTTATCATAATTTATCTTATGGTTTCAAACTGAAAGATTTTTATGATAGAGTTGAACCTTCTGAACCCCTGAAACCTCTGAAACCAAAACTCAGACAGGCCCTTCCATCTGTAATCCTTTCATATATTCAATCTATGAACAATGAAGGATCCTTAGCAACAATATCTGCTACATCTGGTAAAGCTGTTGTTTCAGCTCTGCAACCTGCATCTGATAACAAAGTTGCATCTGATAAACCATCAACCTCTGCTTTCATACCATACTCTAATGAATCCTTGGATATTGTTTACCCACGCACAAGACCACAACCAAATCTGCTTAATGCTTTAAACAGATCCTTACCTCAAAAACCAGAAATTCCTTTCATTCCATATTATCCTCCTCCTCTGATTTCCATCCCAAAATCACTGATACCACCAACTCCCAAACCTAAACACATGACTCTGGAAACCTTGCTTAAACCACCTCCCAGACTTAATATTGATCATTTATTTCAAACGTTTTTGCAAGAAATACAGATGTCTTTAGGTACTGTTCAGAAGAGATGCTCTGAAACTATGGATGCAAATGAAACTGACATCATCTGGAAAGGATTTATCAATAGATTCAACACTGTAGCTTCCAATCTGAAGAACGTCTGTTCTGATGATACAAAGCTCAGAGCTGAAAGAACTCAATTCTGGATTGTCAACAAGACTGAACCTCTGTTTTGTTTGGATGCTCCTCCTCCTCCACCAGAACCAACTGCCAATGCATTGACTATGACTCTGGTAGAACCCTCTTCAGGATCTCCAGAACCTATGGCAATTGACTCTGTTCAGGCTGCAGAACCTCCATCTTCTTCATCAGAAATAAAGACAGAACATCCAGATTTTGGAGACAAGATTGCTGCTCTGGAGGCTGGTCAATCTGAAATAAAATCTTGGATGGCGAAGCAAGACAAGAAATCTGAGGACATGTCAGAGTGGATGTCTAAACAAGATGAGAAGAATGAGACAATGACTAAGTGGATGTCAAAGCAAGAGCAATCTTCATCTGAGATCACAGACCTATTGAAGATGCTTTTGTCAAAACACTCTTAGGTTTTTTTTCTCATTCTAATGTTTGTGCATCTGTTGTTTTGCATCTGAATTTTATTGTTATATCTTCTGATATTCACCTATGTACTCTTGCTCTGTTATTTTGAATGAATCAGTTTTTCTTCATTGAATTATCTATTTATTGTTCCTTTTATTTGTCTTTATTAAAAGTTTTTACTTTTTGCTTATGACAAAAAAGGGGGGAGAAAATAAAGATCTGAACTATTTAATATAATTTCACTAGAATGAATCTTCAGACATATCTATTCTTTCTAATATCTAAATTGACCATTTCAGAACATTTGATAAGAACACTCTATAAAAGAATCTCTGAGTCTCTCAGATCATTTTTTTATCAAACTCTGAATCTCATATCTGCAAGATATTCTGATCCTTAATTATTACAAAGACAAACAAGATCTGACTCTGAAGATTACTCAAGATAAAAAGGGAAGTTTCTATTCCTTTTTCTTATTTAACTCAGGGGGAGATTCATCATCTCAGGGGGAGTTATAATTCTTTATGTTCAATTAAATAAAATTTCTGATACTTTTTGTCATCATCAAAAAGGGGGAGATTGTTAGAACACAGATTGGTTCTTAATAATAACTCTTTGTTTTGATGATAACTGTTAGGAAATTTATATTTAAGAATTATATACTCTAAAATTTGTTTGAGAGTTTTACTGCAGATTGAAATAATATTAAATCTCTAGAAGCAAATCTGCCTTGAATACAAGAAGTTATTCTGACTCTGAAGCGCCAGATGCACCTTACAGAAGAATCTGTTTGCTCCTTACAGAAGATCCTGAGCGTAGTCTTCAGAAGGATCTGAAGCAAGAAGCTCCAGAACATTCTGAGTCAGAAGCATCTGAAGATAATCAGAAGCATCTGAAGCTGAAGCATCTGAAGCATAGAAGAATATTGATTGAAGAGTTTCTCAAAGCATTTGTCTACAGAAGTTTCTGAAAGTACCTACGCTGCCAAGTACTGAAGTTCTGTGTCAAAAATGCTTTGATGATCAACACGCTAGAAGCACACATGTTGCAGAAGACTCTGATATAGCATAGTTTTGAATCTCATTAGAAGACTCTGATCCATTCAGACTCTGAAGAACTTGCTGAAATCTGAAGAAGTAATTTTCAAGAATATATCCGTTGGAGTTATTCAACGTCTCTTTCCTTATTTGTGCTAGACACACTTACACAGACAAAAAGGATTTTTCTGTGCCATCTACTTCTAGGAAAGGTCACTTGATGTGAAGACAAAAAGGCTCAGACCTTTTGGGACTCTCTTTTCAACGTTCAGCTTGCATGGTTCAGCTGCCTATAAAAGGAGAACTTCACTACATTCTTCAGTTACACACTTTGCTGAAAAGAAATCAATTTATTCTAAAGCTCTCATTCATTCTTATTCTTCTTAGAATTTATTGTACTTAAACTTAAGAAAAAAATCACTGTTGTGATAAAAACTTTTTAGAAGCATTAAAACTCTTGTATTTAATTTACATTGATTGTAAAGGATATTCCTTAAGAGGATTCAGTTGGAATCAGTAGCTCTTGAGAAGACTAAGAACTGTTGTTCTTAGGTGATAATATTGTAATCAGTTTGATTTAATAGTGGATTAAGTCCTTGTTGAGAAAGGCAAATCTCTCTAGGAAGGGTGAACTGGAGTAGTTGTTAAACGAACCAGGATAAAAATAATTGTGTGATTATTTTCAAGTCTTAATTTTCCATACTTATTCAACCCCCCCCCCCCTTCTAAGTATTATCTCACCTTCACCCCTATTCAAGCGACTTGGACCTGAAGGTATGAAAAGCGAACGACTTTCAAACATTCAAGGTAAAAGACGGTTGAATACCAAAGAACCCGGAAATTTTCCAACCGCAGAAATAGAACTGCAAACCGTTACTGGAACAAAAATCTCTGGAAATAACTGAATTAATAGTTGCAAGGAGAATGAGCTAACTCATTACCAATTGTCGCTACTGCGAAAATCGGCACCGGCTGACAGAAGAGTCGCCACCGTGCGTTATTTATCCCAACGGAGGGAAGGGAAACGCTCGAAGTAAACCTCGCAACAAACGGGAAAGGTATGGTTATCGCAACCAAAACCTGGATTCAGGAGTCGGTTACGCAAGGGGAAGGTATTAGCACCCCTCACGTCCGTCGTACTCGACGGGATCCACGCTTGGTGTTCATAAGGAAAAGGGTGTGTTTATCTATCTACGCTAGTGGTCAGTCTGAAAAGAAAAGAAAAGGACAGGACTCGACAGAACATACGGTGTTCTGGGCCTACATACTCCCTCGTGCAATGGGAAAGTCAGAGTCAACGTAGTTCGACTACCTACGTCTAGATGGGGGAAAGGTTGCTCGCCAGGACATCGCGTCCTGTGCCTACGTACTTCCACACGGCATGGAAGATCAGAGCAAACGTAGTTCGACTAACTACGGCTAATCTGGGTGTTCTCACGCAGCAGTGAGAAATTAAACTGGTTTCAAAGGTACTGGAACCTATGGGAAAAACTACGGTCTGGTCTCAAATGCACTCGGGCAAGAGAAAAGGGTAACATCAGTCGTCAGCGGGAAAGTCTCGATTGCACAGCAGCGAGAGAACAAAAGGTTAGTTGTTAGTGTGCTCGCTAGGATATCGCATCCTATGCCTACATATTCTCGTCTGGTACGAGAAATCAGAGCAGCTGTAGTTCGGCTAACTACGACACAAGCTATTCAAGTGCTTTGAGAAAGGAAATAGACACCCTAAAACTATGGTTGAAAAGGGGAATCTACCTACTGTTATCATGCCTGGTTGACCCACCTAATGTCTATCATAACCCCTCCGCAACGGAGAAGTTAGAGCTCCTAAGGGATCATGGCAACAGGACTAAACAGCAAACAGGAATCAACTGCAAAGTAAAGAAATACTAGAAATATGCATGAATGCAACAATCAAACAATCAAGGCACAAAGGCCGCAAACCACAGAGGTAAGGGAGCTCAGCTCTACCAAATACCAGCAAGCAAAGCCACTCAATAACAAACAAGCAGAAGGAGGACCACCTCAACTTCTCATGCACACAAAGCCTATTTCTAAGATGCACATATCTCAAAAATATCTAAATGAACCCCTAAGTCTAATGCAGCACAGCACCACACAAGTCAAACAACACAAAGAGAAGGCGAACCAGCCTGACAAACCCCTATCCAAAAGCATGAAACTACCCCTGAGCAAGACCCTAAACAACCCTGAAACAAACCCCTGATCTACCCCTGAACAAAGCCCTATGCAAAACCCTAATCAGATCTCTAAGCAAAACCCTACACACAAATCTCTAATCAAAACCCTAATCAAATCTCTAAGCAAAACCCTAATCAAATCTCTAAGCAAAACCCTAATCAAATCTCTAAGCAAAAACCTAAAACAAGCTTACCAAAGAAAGGGAGCTGAGCAGACAAACCCATAGTGCCTTCCTCAGGAAAGTGCTAGGAGGTTACCACTCAGGAATCATATCCTATGCGGCTCAACAACTGTGAACGGTTTACATTCCTCCTCAGGAGAAACTAAACTCACATGAAGGCTCCAACATCATTGGATACTTGAGAAATCCTACATGAACTAAGGGAACTAAGTGAACAGGCCCATAGTGCCTTCCTCGGGAAAGTACTAGGAGGCTCCCACTTAGGAATCATATCCCATGTGGCTCAACAACTGTGAACGGTTTACATTCCTCCTCAGGAGAAAATAAACTCACATGAAGGCTCCAACATCATTGGATACTTGAGAAATCCTACATGAACTAAGGGAACTAAGTGAACAGGCCCATAGTGCCTTCCTCGGGAAAGTACTAGGGGGCTTCCACTTAGGAATCATATCCCATGCGGCTCAACAACTGTGAACGGTTTATATTCCTCCTCAGGAGAAACTAAACTCACATGAAGGCTCCAACATCATTGGATACTTGAGAAAGAGGTGAGAAGAAAGAATGAAAGACATCCATGGTGCCTTCCTCAGGAAAGTACCATAAATTTCCCTCAAACTTCAGGATCTCAAACCTCCAAACAGAGAGCAAGCTCCTAGACTAAGACCTCAATCCATGCATCCTTGCAAGCTCCATCAAGACTTTATCCAGCCTCCACCTTCAAGAAGAAACCACAGGCCCCCCAACCCAAAATAAACTAACTCTGAAGTTCAACCACAGTTGAACTTTAAAGTCAGAAGCCCTCAAGACTTCTCCTATTCTCAGGCTCAAACAAAAATAACAGAACACCCTATAAAAATCTATCAAAAATCTAGGGGAAACCTACATGCCTCTATGATCCCAAGATCAAATCTCAAAGCCTAAGTCAACTTCTAAGGCTACTAAACAATCCCTAACATATGAATGGTCAAGGGTTAACCAGCAAGTTATGAGGTCTCTATTCTCTAACCCTAAAATAATATCAATCAATCTCTAAAAAATCCACAAAAATCCTATGGGGTGCGTGCATCAGTCTAGTATAACATACTAAAAAACTAGAGCAAAATTCAATACCAAATGAAAGAAATAAAATCAGCAAGGCAGACACATCACAAACCAATTATTCAATATCAATTAAAATACAAAAATGCAAATAAAAATTAAAATGCATGATCAAATTAATGTTTTTGCACCCTAAAACTCTAAATTGAAATATGAATCTACAGAAAAAAGAAGGGAATTATTTGGACCATCCTACTATTTTTTATGAATTTATTTCTAACATGCATGAAAACAAAGAAATTAAAAAAGAAATAAGAAGGGGGGGTGCAGCGATATCAACTCTCTAGTTGTTTTCCAATTGGGATTACGTTAGGGGGGGTGCGCCTAGCAATGGCTAAGCCCAACCCAAAATCCACTCTGTCTTCTCACACAGGGAGGGGGGTAGCGAGCAAATGAGGGAGTGTACTTCAGCAATTCACACTTGGGCTTTGGACCCAACCCAAACCCTAATCCAAGTAACTGACTAACAAAACCAAACCCTCTTCCCCAACGCTGGCTACTGTTCATCTGCCCAAAACCCTAGCACACCGTCTGCAAACCTTCTCTCCCTTCTCTCTCTAACCTACTCTCAAGAATCCTCAACCAAATCTCAGAAACAATCAAACCCTACTCAAAACACCTTCTTCCTCAGCTCAACACCCTCAACAACGAACCTCAAATCTTAAAACGGTAAACCCTAAATCAATGAAAGAACAATAATGGAGGTGGCGAAAAGGAAACGAACCTGGAGTGAAGCAACTGAGATGATGAAGTTTCTGGAACTTCTTGAAGACGCTCGAAGATCAACAGGCCGGCCGATGTTTGAAGATAATCTGGAAAGCTTCTGGTGATGAAACCTGGAAACGAAGATGAACGATACCCTCAAGCTGAAGATCGTCTAATGTTTTATGTAGATCACTTGAAGATTTTGAAGAAATTCTGGGAATCTTGAGTGGATGAGTGTTCTTGAGGCGCGGTTGAAGAACACTGATGATTTTCTGGGGACTTTCTGGAGAGTGATGAATCGCTGGGAAAGTTGAAGGAGATCTGGAGACTGATGATGATCGTATGAAGTTCTGGAGGATTAACGAAGAACATGCGGAGTTCTTGATGAAGATCGTTGCATCTTTCTGGAAAACGTGAAGAACACCACGAACATGGATGAAGGCTTTCTGGAAAACGTGAAGAACACCATTCAACCATTCATCTTTCTGGAGGATTAACGAAGAACATGCGTGAAGGTTATTGAGAGTTTGTGGAGATTTCCTGTAAAACGGATGAATAAGGTTGAAGGTTGCTGGGAAAATGATGGATGATGGTGATGAAGATCGAACGGGGAAAATGAAGATCAAGGATGAAGAATTCTGGAAATTTTCAGTTTTCCGGCGGGTTGTTACGGCGGCCGGAGGGAGTTAGGGTGGTCGGAAAATGGAGGTTATGGTGTTTGCATGCCCGGCGGTAGGGGGCTCCGGCAGGGTTGACCGGTGAGGACAGATGGCGAAGAGGAGAGCTGCATGCGTTACACGTGGCCTGAGAGAGAGATAGTGGGGTCTGAACGTGGCAGGACGTGGGGTCCTCTGCTGATGAACGCGTGGCCCATTTATATAGTCGACATGTGGCGTTTCTGGACAAAAAACTGACCAAAAAACTGGACTGAAAAGATTGGGATGTTGGGCCTCCAACCTGCACAATCTGGGCCCACGAAAAAACAACTTTAGACCAAAAAACTGAACAAAACTGAATTAAAAAAAGAGATTAATCCTAATTAGACTAATTAAAACCTTAAACCTAATTAATGAAAATGATTAAACTACAATTAAATCTAAATGACACTTAAACTAATCCTAATTAATTCCAACAAATTCAAATTAAAAAACCTAATTAAATCTAAAAGAAGAATTATCATCTAGTTAAACCCTATATTAAACTAAAATCAATTAACATCTCTAAAAAAACTATTAACCTATATTAACCACTAGACTAATGATAAAAAACTCTAATAACTCTCTAACAATTCCACTAATCTCTAGGATAAAACTCTAAGAATTTCTATTTAAAAACCTATTAAAAGTCTACTAATTCTAATAACATCTATATTATTTATTTAAAAGAAAATCCTATTATTCTATTTATCTAAAACTTAATACCTAAAAAGAAATTTATTCTAAAATCTATAAAAAACAATTTAAATTCTAAAAAAGATTTAAAGCTATCAAAAAATATTAAAAAATCTAATTAAATCCTGAAAAATCTAAAAAGCCTATTTAAAATCCACAAAAGGCTGTTAAATTCTGAAAAAATGCAGACAAATGCAAATGACCAACATAAAAGAGAGCGCGAGACCAGATCGAAGCAAACAGTAAACCCCGGGCCTCAGAATATCCCCAAAACCACCATGTAAGCTGAAAACACCGAGAAGCGCACAATTTCTCGAAAATAAAACCCTGATTATCTAGACTGGATATGAAATATCCGGTAGATGAAACCCAAGTTGTAACCCTGACATCCTCTGTCTGTGCACAAATGTCATGCATCTGATTTGCGAATACGAATTGAACCATGAACCAGATAGGAGAACCGGTTGGTCAAATTTTAGGGTGCAACAGCTGCCCCTATTCAAGCGACTTGGACCTGAAGGGGTGAAGAGCGCTCAGCCTTCAAACTTTCAGAGGTACGAGACGGTTGAATACCAATAAAACCCAAAAATTTGCCAACCGTGAGAATATACTGTAAAACTGCTTGGGGAATAAAATCCAGAAAACCGAGTCCAGTCATTACGGCAACAAACTGATCAATCATCTGATAAAGAACTCCTGATTTTAACGCCCATTACCTGTGTGATACCCCAAATAACAAACCCGAGGGTTGCAACAAAACACCTGATTCTCTCACATCGTCTACTGGTAGACAGGAAGAGAAATATACTCACATCGTCTAAAGATAGACGGAAAGACACCCAAAATCCATTCAACACCATCCCGAAGAAACAAACCAATACTCACATCGTCTAAGGATAGACGGAAAGACACCCTTGATCCACGGAAACATTCAATACTCACATCTTCTAAGGATAGACGGCAAGACACCCATAATCCTGAAGGAAAAAAATTCAATACTCACATCGTCTAAGGATAGACGGAAAGACACCCATCCCGAAGGAAACAAACAATACTCACATCGTCTACTGATAGACGGAAAGACACCCATCCCGAAGGAAAAATTCAATACTCACATCGTCTACTGATAGACGGAAAGACACCCATCCCGAAGGAAAAATTCAATACTCACATCGTCTAAGGATAGACGGAAAGACACCCAAAATCGACTACTCACATAAATCGACTACTCACATCCAATACTCTCATCGTCTAAGGATAGACGGGAAGACACCCAATCCAAAGCAAAATCCATACTCACATCGTCTAAAGATAGACGACAAGACCCCCAAAATCCATACTCACATCGTCTAAGGATAGACAGAAAGACACCTAAAATCCATACTCACATCGTCTAAGGATAGACGGGAAGACACCCATCCCGAAGGAAAAATTCAATACTCACATCGTCTAAGGATAGACGGAAATACCCCCAAAATCCATACTCACATCGTCTAAGGATAGACGGGAAGACCCCCAAAATCCATACTCACATCGTCTAAAGATAGACGGGAAGACACCCATAATCCCGAAGGAAAAATTCAATACTCACATCGTCTAAGGATAGACGGAAAGACACCCATACGCAATTCACCACCATCCATCAAATTTCAGAATCCTTTCGTCTACGGGAACTGATGGAAAGAACAATATCCTTAAAGGGACCACATCGTCAGTAAGGACCGACGAGAAGAAAACCACCTTCAAAGAGCCATGTCGTCAATAAGGATCGACAATCAGGAAATCCCTCTTGAAATGCCATCTCATCCAACAAACAGAAAGAGAACCACTATCCTGAAAGATCGCTTTGAAGCCCCTCAACATCTAAAGATAGCCGGAGAAGGCTCGCTGGGGAAACACATCATCCGTATGATCTGACGATAAGAAACCCGCTGAAAAATCACCTGAAACTTCACATCGTCTACTGATAGACGGAAAGAACACCACTTGCTAGAGAAACCTCATCTTGAAACCCCACTGGAGAATCACCCGAAACTTCACATCGTCTACTACTAGATGGAAAGAAAGCCATATCCGAACTCAAGACGTCTAATGATAGACGGAGAAATCCACTTATTGGAGGAACACATCGTCAATATGAATTGACGGGAAGAAAAGTCTGTCGATACCAGATGACCGATTGATCAAAGCATAATTGTTGTATGATCTGAAATACGAATAATCTGCTGAACTGTGTGAACACTGCTACTGGATTAATGCCCCTGAACTGATCACAGAGTAATTCACGCGCCATATGAGGCTGATAGAAAACCTGGCTTATGCTTCGTATGCGTATGCATATGTTTGAACCTTCCTATGACGTAATGCTCCATTTGGGATGGAAATGCTACGCATTTTGAAAATGAAATGCAAGTATGATGCAAATATGATGATGCATGCAATATGCTAATGCAGGCTCGGGCTGCTGGAGAAAGTCGGGTACAGAAAACCACTTCAGCAAAATAAATGCTGAAGACGAAGCCAACTCCGCTGGGGATAAACCGGATATCATAGACTATTCCAGCAAAATAAATGCTGGAAGAGTGAAATCAGCTCCGCTGGGGAAATTGGGAACTTAACCAAACACCTCGTTGAAGTAACACCCTACTGGGGAATATAACTCTGCTGGGGAATAGCAGATGTGCCAAGCATGATTGGACTTCTCTGGGGATAGCTTACCCGTGCCAATGAAAAAAATTGGACTTTGCTGGAGAAAATAGACGGAGTCTTCCTACGTACTGACGAAGCGCGGATTTGGAAACTGATGCGCCAACACGGATGGGCCTCACAGTGATCGCCAACATGGATTTAGACTTTTAGGCTATCTGTGATGGGTCAGATACAACTGACGTTGGAAAGCATTCTGTCTGAATACACAGTTTTCTGGTTGAAGAGTCGAGGAATAGTAACACCACTTCCCAACATTCGCCTCGCACTCGAAAATTGGCCGAATCTGCTCGAATAGCTTTGAATAACTCTGCTGACACAGAGAAGAACAATCCTTTCGCTTCTGATATGCCCCAGCCTGCGGGATCTCTGTGGGGATAGTCCTCGAAAGGAATTCTGACAATCTGTACCCTGACGGTCTGATAAGGAATGCCCCAGCATTCTGAACTTCGGAGAGATACTTCCCATCAAATGCTTCTCGAATAAAGAATAACTTCTGCACTCTTAAGATGACCTGCCCCTGACTGCAATGACTTTGCCCCTGATTATCTGATTCTGGATAGTGCCCCTAACTACGAGATATTTACCGAATCTCAACCTGATTGCCCCAGGATAACTGACTTCGAAAGGCTGACCTGACTGGGGATCATTGGATGATAGCTTGCCCCTGCTCTCGGAACATTCGGGCGTTCTGCATTCTATCCTGTCCATACCTTCCATTGTAGGAAACTTTCCTGCTGTCAAGCGCTTACTCGCAAGTAAAACAAGTTGTTCTGCGTAAAAGACATATTAATGCAACACATATGACAGCTTTGACATCCAATCTGTTCACTAGGAATAGGAAAAAACAGTTTATGGCATATAATGCACAAAACATTTATCAAGAATGGTACCAACATGGTAAGAGGAACCCTTTTAGGAGTCAGAATCGACGCGACCTTTACCGAAGTATGCTTTCGAAATAACCTGCTTCAATTAGGACTTTTGAAGGTTGTAACGTGGTCAGGTTCACGGTTTTGAAAGAAAGGATAAAGGCTCAAAGTTTATTTTAACCCACCCATTCGCCTTGATGTTCTCCCATCCTACGTTCAGCTAATTCGACCTTAGCGCTCACCTCTCAGAGGCTGAAAGACATGAGTGATAGTTCGAGAAACCATGAGTTTTTTTTTTGGAGTGACAGCCACTCGCTCTTCGTCTTTGACACTTAGGGTCACACGACTCGTATTTGTTTGAGGATTTTTCTTTTGTCATCCTTTTCGTCTTTTTTCTTATCCCTAACTTTTGCCTGGACTGACTCTTCTTGAGTTTCTTCTGATTTTAAGTCCAGCGTGATGCCCTCATTTTTGCCTAAGTCATTTGTTTTGAAGTTTTGACTTAGCGGGCTTTTGATTCTTTTTCGCTTTCTCTTTTTTCGAACAAGTCGTGTGACACTGGTGGCCTGATTCATTGGAGAATGATGTGATTGTCTCACTCTTGCTTTAACCATTGTGGTTTTTTAGGCACGACCTATGAAGGTGTGATTGATCCTCGAACGGACACTCCTTTTGCAACTTGAACGCTCGGCCAAATTAGCTAACACCTACCCTGCCCCAGGTTAAAGATGGAGGGTTTTTCGTTTTCAGAAAGAACTCCTACTACTAGGCTCAAATGGGTTGACAAGGGATTATCTTCCTTATATCACCGGTGTTTAGGGATTTGAAACAATGCCTGTACATCATCAACAGGTTTTATCTCAAAAGCATACAATATCGGAAGTTGCATGTCGTTCATTTTCGTCATCCTCCTCCGATCCTTCTTAACCAGGCGTTGGACATTTGTAAAAACAATTAGTGAACACGAATGGATTCAATCAAAACGTGCATATTTATTCCATTATCATCAATTGAATGAAAACAACCAGTTTTACAAACAAGATTGCAATTTAAACAGGAAAGAAACTACAAATATAAAGAAATGACAAGATAAAACAAAGAAAAATGCCAGCTTCCGAGAACCGGGCTTTCACATTTGTCCTGCTGCTGAACCAGCCCTCTTCACAATCAGTTATTAGAGGCAACTCGATGCTGTCCTGATCTGCTTTCAACGATCCAACCAAATTACAGAGCCCCTCCTCCTCATTCAGATGATTTTGGGCCCTTCCTGCCCGAAGTTGATTGCTGCACTATCAAGTAGGTCCTGCACTTTGTGCTTAAAGGCCAGACAATCTTCAATATTGTGCCCCGGTGCTCCTGAATGGAAATCACAGCGCTCCTTGATATCATAACCTGCTGGAGGCGTACCTGTCAGTGGGGCTAACTTCCTCTTCTCAACCAACTGCAATCGTAGCAACACCTGAAGAAGTTCGGCATATGGCATCGGAGGCACACTAAATACCCTCAACGGCCTCTGAGTTTGAGCTCTTCGCTGATTAGGATGCTGCTGCCTCTGCCACTGTTGAGATCGTTGCTGTCGTCGCTGGTATCGGGTTGACTGTTGAACAACTTTCGTAGCAAATACAACATCAGTTTCTTGACTTTCACCGTACTGATTAAGGCACTCCTTATGCTTAGCCATCTTCTTTCTCAGATCTGCCCCAGGAATAGGCAACAGTTGCGGGCATGGAGATTCTGACACCATGGAGTCCAGGATACGCTTCTGACCTACTGCAGCTTTAGAAACATCCATCATCTTAGCATCAACTGGGATAGGAGCAGTACGTACAGCTACACCGCTCGGCGTGAATTCAATATCTTGCGAGTCAATCAGGTCTTGAACATTGTGCTTAAAAGCATGACAACCCTCGATGTCGTGTCCGAGTGCCCCAGAATGAAATTCACATTGCTTACTGGCATCGTACCCATAAGGAAACGCTCCTGTGGGTGAGCCCAACGTTCTCTTTTCAATCATTTTGAACCTCAATAAAGTCTGCAAGAGCTCAGCATACGTGGAAGGTGGCGCCTCAAATACCCTCTTTGGCCTCCCCTCCTGAATTCTCTGTTGAGCCGGATGTACCCTTTGTTGTTCTTGCTCAGGTTCCACAGGCACAGGGGGCACGAGCTTCTTCACTGCGGCTTCAAATAGCTGCTCATCCCCTTTCCTCAGCACATTCTTGACTACTTCCATGATCAAGCTCATTTGGGTCTTCAGCTAACTATTTTCCTCTTTGAGGATCTTCTGCTCCAGACGCATCTCTTGCATGTCTCTCATCATCTGCCCCAGCTGCCTTCGGACTTCAATCAATTCAACCTGATTCTGTTCCATATCTCTGAAGGAATTCCTGCAACAAACTGGACGATGAGGAAATAAGACCCACGGTTCTGATGTACCTGTTAAATGATAATACAATGCAGAAAGCAAACACATATTCATGACAAGACGAAGAGAAACTCAAGCTACAAGCACTCAGACGAACATCTCCCACACGTGTACAACCAACAAAAGCAGCACGTAAGCACAAAAAGAGTACGAATACAATGACCCCAGCCAACAATCCTGGTGGTGGTCAGCAACAATAACGCACAAAAGCTAAACGGGTTAGGCAGAGAAAACAGATGCGACACCCGACACAGAAACCTCTAGAAACTTCTCCCATATCCGACTGAACTCTCCGATTGACATTCTTCAGAACACACACTTCCCGTGGAGTCTTCCATGACATTAACTGACGAACCCACACAACAGGATGAGGGAGAATCGTTAATCTGAACAAAACCCTGGGGCGTGATGAAAATCCGGTTAGAGTCTAACAGATCCTGAATCTGGCTTCTAAGCACCTTACAATCATTTGTTGAATGCCCCTGTGCCCCAACATGATACTCACAGCGGGCGCTGGCATCAAAACCTGGAGGATATGGTGGAATCACTGGATTAGTCTCTTTCGGCACTATCAATCCACTTCTGACCAGATCTGGCAACAACTGACTGTACGACACCGATAGCTGAGTAAACTGCCTTTCAGGTTTCCTTGGTCTTCGTTGGGCGTGCTGACGCGATCGACGACAGGATGACCGTTGACTTGAAATGTCTGAAAACCGATCCTGAGATGCTAGAGATTCTGAGACGACGTCATTTCCTTCTTCCCACTCTTCTTGAGAACTGACAACTGACTCATTCTTATCAACTGGGATATAAGGAGCATCTCGAAGCTTTCCACTCCTGAGTCCTCTCTCAACAAGCTCCCCCATTCTCATCAGGCCCACAAAGCTTGTACAAACGAACAATTTGTCATAATAATGGCTTTTCAGAGTACCCAAGAAGATGTCAACCATTTCTCTTTCCTGAAGCGGCGGTTGAACACTAGCAGCCAATTCTTTCCATCTTTGCACATACCCTCTGAATGATTCATTCTCCGCCCGAGATAATTCTTGCAGATGTACGAGACTAGGAGCCATATCCAGGTTGTAATTGTACTGCTTCAAGAAAGCTCTGGCTAAATCCACTCATGATCGAATCTGATTACTCTCTAACTGCACATACCACCTCAAAGATGCCCCAGTCAGACTATACTGAAAGCAATGGATCATCAATTTGTCATTTCGCACAAACGCAGTCATTCTTCGACAGAACATCATCAAATGTTGCTTCGGACAGCTAACTCCCGTGTACTTTTCAAATTCCGGCACTTTGAACTTATAAGGCAACACCAGGTCAGGGACCAAACACATGTCTGCAGCATCCAGGTTAACAGCATCTTTGACCTCCAAAGCTTTAACTCTTTCTTCCAATACTCGGAACCTTCTATCCCCTTCAAGAGCTCTTGAGTTTACAGTCCTGGCCACTGGGATATATCTGCATGGATTGCTCTCAGGGAAAACAGCACCTTGATTGTTAACAGGAGGAGGACGTTCATTTCGGGCAACAAACTGCTCATGTCGATCTCGGTTCTCAACAGTAGGCTGTACAACTTGGTCTGCAGTAACGTTGTTCGCTTGCGGGAAGTCTTCCATAGAATCATATTGAGGGTTGGACGTCATAGTAAACCCTGTCAAGGTGTTAGGAGACTGGAAATTGCCTTCAGACATAGCTACCAATTACCTGTAACTGACTACACTGCTTGATTCTGCTCAAATCTGCTTCAGCCCCTTGGTCGTCTTCAACACTCCACTCTTGCCTCGAACAATCCCCCGAGAATCACCCTCTGGTGCAAACAAAGGCTGGATAAGTGCTCTGGCCAGCTAGAGAAATGCTATGCAATATGATTTATGCAGACAGAATGCAAAAATGCTAATGTGCGTGTGTGCATTGGGGATATTTCCCCTCCAATTCCAGTGTCAAGGTAGCAAGACAAGATAAACCATAAAGACAATATTTAGAAAAACCCTCATATATTTATTGGACTGACAGTCTTGTCGAGACGTTACACAACTATGTTCCATACAACTGAGATGATAAAGGAGGATCCCAACCAACATGCCTGGTGGTGATCTCAACACACAGAATACAAGAGAGAAATCAAGTGCGGGTACGGTCGCAGAAATCCTCGAACAGCTTCTTCGTCTCTGCGTGATCCGGTCGATAAATTAAGCCTTCTATCAACTGATCCCTTTTCCTGACCGTTCCATGGATATCTTTGACAAAATCTTCCCAAGCCTTATCCTGGGCACCATCCTCAGGTTTGGGCCTCTTGATGTCTGCTCTGCGCTGACAATCTTCCAGATTCTTCAAGGCATCAATCAATTGGCGTTCGGCCTCGTATCGACGGCATGCTTCTTCTTCAAGCTCTTCAGTCTTCACTTTAACCTGTTCTCCCAACTGAGCAACCTGTGTCTTTAGCTCTTCTTCCCGTTCTTTGCGTTTGGCCATAGTGAGATCCCAATGCTCTCTGAACTTAGCTAACTTCGTGTAGGCCCTTTCCAGCTCTTGTTTCTTAGTAGCCAATACACTGCTAACTGAGTCTACATCTAACTCCAGACGCTTCTTGGTTTCAGTCAACTCCAATAAAGTAGTCTTCAGATGTTTCAAAGTTTTGGCCTGTTGCTTGGAAAAATATCTTGTTTCAATCTTTTCATGACGAAGCTGGGCATTCTCTTTCTCTAAAGCTTCTTTAGCCTTTGCTAACTCTTCTTTCTCCGCCATCAGCTGCTTGTATACCTGCATGTCTATAGTGGTGGGCTCCTCCACCGGAGAAGGATACAATGGCTGAACTGCAGGATAAGGCATAAGGAATTTCGTAGCTCGTTCACGAATCCATTCCATATACGGACCAAGAACTCGAGTACCCCCTTTGCTACATGAAGGCTTCTCTCTCTTATGCAGGTTCTTCCATGCTTTCTCAAGCTTGGTCAACATCTCTTCCTCTATTGCCCCAGTGAGATACAGAGATTCCTGTATCTCCTCGGGCTTCGGCGCTTCCTGAGGTACATACCCAAACTGCCTGATCAATAAGGAAGGGTTGTAATTGACACACCCTTTCCTTCCTATCAAAGGAACATTAGGGAATCCTTCGCATCTGTATATGACCTCAACTCCGAACACCTCCTCATTAACCCACACCACATTCTCAAAAGTCAACCCCATCAAGCGCTCAGGCCATCCTAAAGAATCAATAGAAGTGACGAAAGGCCCTGACTTCGGCATATGACTAGTAAACCACCGACACAGTAGAGGTACACAGCAAGAGACATTCCTTCCTCGTCGCTTTTCATTTTGGTAGTGAGTGGAATGGTGGATATCTCCCAACAAGGTAGGAACTGGGTTCTTTGCAGCCAGAATATAGAAAGCATCTGCATCAAGAAAATCAGGAATGTTTGGGAACAATACAATGCCATAAACGCACACAGCAAGGATGGCATCAAAAACAACCCAACCACCCTTCTTGGCGTACTCCCGAGCCTTCTCCACCAAAACATCCAATGGGAATCCCCACGCATCTCCTCTTCTGATCATCTTCCCTGTCAGCTCAAACTCTCCTAAGTACAGAATAGCAGAAAGCTTATCCAGATCAGGCTTAGCGTCCGTGTGATAGAAAGGCATCTGCTCGCGAATCGGTATATCCAAGAGTGCAGAATACTCCTTCAGGGTTGGAGCCAAGACAAAGTCAGGAAATACGAAACACCTGAGCTCAACATCATAAAACTCCAACAGGGTGTAAATGCTGCTGATCTCATAAGCCGAGGGCTGGTAAACATAAGTCAGGATCCTCCCATATGTCTTCCTGAAATCTCCCATCACCTTCTTCCTAGCAATAGTAATTAACTCTGACAACAGACTGATATCTGGAGACGGGAATCTGTAGGGTAACACTCTCTTCATGGCTTCCATGTCTTGCTAGGAAACAAACACCGGAACTGGGAGGGAGAATATGTACCTGCAATACACACACGTTAGTTGGATGCAAATGGTAATGCAATAATGCAATATGATAAATGATGCAATTAGTGAACACAGGGGCCATGTTGTAGCCTGAAGAGGAACGTCTCTGTGATGCCAAGAACAGAAAACCACTACAGTCACCAGAACCTCATGACGCTGATTATCATCTGACACTCAAAATACCAATACCCTGTTAAGAAATCCATCTGAACCTCTGTGTCTGACGAGAAAACCATCTGATAATAGTATCAACCTCAAACAAGAAATCCATCTGATCCAAACAACACACCTGTTAACGAGCCAAGAAAACTATCTGATAAATACTGAATCATGGTTTCTGAAGGCCAGTTTTCCTGCAATAACCCGATCCCCCTCACAGGTATGGACCTAATCCACGGACAAAGGTACGGCATCCTATGCGGTCATCAGCGTCACAGACTTTCATGAGTGACGATACGATTCCCAGAAGGAGTGGCATCATCAAGTCATGAAGAGGCCTCACTTAGCTGACTTCCAAATGACCGGTCCCCAGAGTCGACAATCCCCACGTCTGGACTCCCCTCAGATCCACAGGACCGGAAAGAAGCACCTCTGCGAGAACCTCGTCTGAGCGCAGATTTCGTAGGGAACTGTGCCTGCTCAGCAGACAGGTTTGTCTACTACTCTCCGCAACTATGTCTAGGTGCATACTCAAGCCCAAGTCCGGCTTCTCACTCATAGTAACCTCCCTCTCCCACAGCAATAATCATAATAATATAGTGCTGAAAGTAAATGCGGAAAGGTAAAGGTACGGGAAAGTAAAGTGCGGAAAGATAAAACACATATGCACAACACCCAACAGATAAACACCCAAGCGCTAGGATTGACTCGCGTAGGGGATGGGAAACGGTCCCAGCATAAGGGATGGGAAAAGTCCCTAGATGTTACAAAGTCCCCAGCAGAGTCGCCAGCTGTCGCTACTGCGAAAATCGGCGCCGGCTGACAGAAGAGTCGCCACCGTGCGTTATTTATCCCAACGGAGGGAAAGGAAACGCTCGAAGTAAACCTCGCAACAAACGGGAAAGGTATGGTCATCGCAACCAAAACCTGGATTCGGGAGTCGGTTACGCAAGGGGAAGGTATTAGCACCCCTCACGTCCGTCGTACTCGACGGGATCCACGCTTGGTGTTCATAAGAAAAAGGGTGTGTTTATCTATCTACGCTAGTGGTCAGCCTGAAAAGAAAAGAAAAGGACAGGACTCGACAGAACATACGGTGTTCTGGGCCTACGTACTCCCTCGTGCAATGGGAAAGTCAGAGTCAACGTAGTTCGACTACCTACGTCTAGACGGGGGAAAGGTTGCTCGCCAGGACATCGCGTCCTGTGCCTACGTACTTCCACAAGGCATGGAAGATCAGAGCAAACGTAGTTCGACTAACTACGACTAATCTGGGTGTTCTCACGCAGCAGTGAGAAATTAAACTGGTTTCAAAGGTACGGGAACCTATGGGAAAAACTACGGTTTGGTCTCAAATGCACTCGGGCAAGAGAAAAGGGTAACATCAGTCGTCAGCGGGAAAGTCTCGATCGCACAGCAGCGAGAGAACAAAAGGTTAGTTGTTAGTGTGCTCGCTAGGATATCGCATCTTATGCCTACATATTCTCGTCTGGTACGAGAAATCAGAGCAGCTGTAGTTCGGCTAACTACGACACAAGCTATTCAAGTGCTTTGAGAAAGGAAAGAGACACCCTAAAACTATGGTTGAAAAGGGGAATCTACCTACTGTTATCATGCCTGGTTGACCCACCTAATGTCTATCATAACCCCTCCGCAGCGGAGAAGTTAGAGCTCCTAAGGGATCATGGCAACAGGACTAAACAGCAAATAGGAATCAACTGCAAAGTAAAGAAATACTGGAAATATGCATGAATGCAACAACCAAACAATCAAGGCACAAAGGCCGCAAACCACAGAGGTAAGGGAGCTCAGCTCTACCAAATACCAGCAAGCAAAGCCACTCAATAACAAACAAGCAGAAGGAGGACCACCTCAACTTCTCATGCACACAAAGCCTATTTCTAAGATGCACCTATCTCAAAAATATCTAAATGAACCCCTAAGTCTAATGCAGCACAGCACCACACAAGTCAAACAACACAAAGAGAAGGCGAACCAGCCTGACAAACCCCTATCCAAAAGCATGAAACTACCCCTGAGCAAGACCCTAAACAACCCTGAAACAAACCCCTGATCTACCCCTGAACAAAGCCCTATGCAAAACCCTAATTAGATCTCTAAGCAAAACCCTACACACAAATCTCTAATCAAAACCCTAATCAAATCTCTAAGCAAAACCCTAATCAAATCTCTAAGCAAAACCCTAATCAAATCTCTAAGCAAAAACCTAAAACAAGCTTACCAAAGAAAGGGAGCTGAGCAGACAAACCCATAGTGCCTTCCTCAGGAAAGTGCTAGGAGGTTACCACTCAGGAATCATATCCTATGCGGCTCAACAACTGTGAACGGTTTACATTCCTCCTCAGGAGAAACTAAACTCACATGAAGGCTCCAACATCATTGGATACTTGAGAAATCCTACATGAACTAAGGGAACTAAGTGAACAGGCCCATAGTGCCTTCCTCGGGAAAGTACTAGGAGGCTTCCACTTAGGAATCATATCCCATGTGGCTCAACAACTGTGAACGGTTTACATTCCTCCTCAGGAGAAAATAAACTCACATGAAGGCTCCAACATCATTGGATACTTGAGAAATCCTACATGAACTAAGGGAACTAAGTGAACAGGCCCATAGTGCCTTCCTCGGGAAAGTACTAGGGGGCTTCCACTTAGGAATCATATCCCATGCGGCTCAACAACTGTGATCTGTTTATATTCCTCCTCAGGAGAAACTAAACTCACATGAAGGCTCCAACATCATTGGATACTTGAGAAAGAGGTGAGAAGAAAGAAAGAATGAAAGACATCCATGGTGCCTTCCTCAGGAAAGTACCATAAATTTCCCTCAAACTTCAGGATCTCAAACCTCCAAACAGAGAGCAAGCTCCTAGACTAAGACCTCAATCCATGCATCCTTGCAAGCTCCATCAAGACTTTATCCAGCCTCCACCTTCAAGAAGAAACCACAGGCCCCCCAACCCAAAAGAAACTAAATCTGAAGGTCAACCACAGTTGAACTTCAAAGTCAGAAGCCCTCAAGACTTCTCCTATTCTCAGGCTCAAACAAAAATAACAGAACACCCTATAAAAATCTATCAAAAATCTAGGAGAAACCTACATGCCTCTATGATCCCAAGATCAAATCTCAAAGCCTAAGTCAACTTCTAAGGCTACTAAACAATCCCTAACATATGAATGGTCAAGGGTTAACCAGCAAGTTATGAGGTCTCTATTCTCTAACCCTAAAATAATATCAATCAATCTCTAAAAAATCCACAAAAATCCTATGGGGTGCGTGCATCAGTCTAGTATAACATACTAAAAAACTAGAGCAAAATTCAATACCAAATGAAAGAAATAAAATCAGCAAGGCAGACACATCACAAACCAATTATTCAATATCAATTAAAATACAAAAATGAAAATAAAAATGAAAATGCATGATCAAATTAATGTTTTTGCACCCTAAAACTCTAGATTGAAATATGAATCTACAGAAAAAAGAAGGGAATTATTTGGACCATCCTACTATTTTTTATGAATTTATTTCTAACATGCATGAAAACAAAGAAATTAAAAAAGAAATAAGAAGGGGGGGTGCAGCGATAGCAACTCTCTAGTTGTTTTCCAATTGGGCTTACGTTAGGGGGGGGGGGTGCGCCTAGCAATGGCTAAGCCCAACCCAAAATCCACTCTGTCTTCTCACACAGGGAGGGGGTAGCGAGCAAATGAGGGAGTGTACTTCAGCAATTCACACTTGGGCTTTGGACCCAACCCAAACCCTAATCCAAGTAACTGACTAACAAAACCAAACCCTCTTCCCCAACGCTGGTTACTGTTCATCTGCCCAAAACCCTAGCACGCCGTCTGCAAACCTTCTCTCCCTCCTCTCTCTAACCTACTCTCAAGAATCCTCAACCAAATCTCAGAAACAATCAAACCCTACTCAAAACACCTTCTTCCTCAGCTCAACACCCTCAACAACGAACCTCAAATCTTAAAACGGTAAACCCTAAATCAATGAAAGAACAGCAATGGAGGTGGCGAAAAGGAAACGAACCTGGAGTGAAGCAACTGAGACGATGAAGTTTCTGGAACTTCTTGAAGACGCTCGAAGATCAACAGGCCGGCCGATGTTTGAAGATAATCTGGAAAGCTTCTGGTGATGAAACCTGGAAACGACGATGAACGATACTCTCAAGCTGAAGATCGTCTAATGTTTTATGTAGATCACTTGAAGATTTTGAAGAAATTCTGGGAATCTTGAGTGGATGAGTGTTCTTGAGGCGCGGTTGAAGAACACTGATGATTTTCTGGGGACTTTCTGGAGAGTGATGAATCGCTGGGAAAGTTGAAGGAGATCTGGAGACTGATGATGATCGTATGAAGTTCTGGAGGATTAACGAAGAACATGTGGAGTTCTTGATGAAGATCGTTGCATCTTTCTGGAAAACGTGAAGAACACCACGAACATGGATGAAGGCTTTCTGGAAAACGTGAAGAACACCATTCAACCATTCATCTTTCTAGAGGATTAACGAAGAACATGCATGAAGGTTATTGAGAGTTTGTGGAGATTTCCTGTAAAACGGATGAATAAGGTTGAAGATTGTTGGGAAAATGATGGATGATGGTGATGAAGATCGAACGGGGAAGATGAAGATCAAGGATGAAGAATTCTGGAAATTTTCAGTTTTCCGGCGGGTTGTTACGGCGGCCGGAGGGAGTTAGGGTGGTCGGAAAATGGAGGTTATGGTGTTTGCATGCCCGGCGGTAGGGGGCTCCGGCAGGGTTGACCGGTGAGGACAGATGGCGAAGAGGAGAGCTGCATGCGCTACACGTGGCCTGAGAGAGAGATAGTGGGGTCTGAACGTGGCAGGACATGGGGTCCTCTGCTGATGAACGCGTGGCCCATTTATATAGTCGACATGTGGCGTTTCTGGACAAAAAACTGACCAAAAAACTGGACTGAAAAGATTGGGATGTTGGGCCTCCAACCTGCACAATCTGGGCCCACGAAAAAACAACTTTGGACCAAAAAACTGAACAAAACTGAATTAAAAAAAGAGATTAATCCTAATTAGACTAATTAAAACCTTAAACCTAATTAATGAAAATGATTAAACTACAATTAAATCTAAATGACACTTAAACTAATCCTAATTAATTCCAACAAATTCAAATTAAAAAACCTAATTAAATCTAAAAGAAGAATTATCATCTAGTTAAACCCTATATTAAACTAAAATCAATTAACATCTCTAAAAAAACTATTAACCTATATTAACCACTAGACTAATGATAAAAAACTCTAATAACTCTCTAACAATTCCACTAATCTCTAGGATAAAACTCTAAGAATTTCTATTTAAAAACCTATTAAAAGTCTACTAATTCTAATAACATCTATATTATTTATTTAAAAGAAAATCCTATTATTCTATTTATCTAAAACTTAATACCTAAAAAGAAATTTATTCTAAAATCTATAAAAACAATTTAAATTCTAAAAAAGATTTAAAGCTATCAAAAAATATTAAAAAATCTAATTAAATCCTGAAAAATCTAAAAAGCCTATTTAAAATCCACAAAAGGCTGTTAAATTCTGAAAAAATGCATACAAATGCAAATGACCAACATAAAAGAGAGCGCGAGACCAGATCGAAGCAAACAGTAAACCCCGGGCATCAGAATATCCCCAAAACCACCATGTAAGCTGAAAACACCGAGAAGCGCACAATTTCCCGAAAATAAAACCCTGATTATCTAGACTGGATCTGAAATATCCGGTAGATGAAACCCAAGCTATAACCCTGACATCCTCTGTCTGTGTACAAATGTCATGCATCTGATTTGCGAATACGAATTGAACCATGAACCAGATAGGAGAACCGGTTGGTCAAATTTTAGGGTGCAACACCAATTAGAACACATCGACACGCAGTCGGAAGAAACATCTGCTAACGCACAAGCAACGACACTTAGTCAGTAAGATCATTTGATTCCATCCTCAGGCATCTGTTAGACAAACTAGGCATCGAACCCGAAGGCCGGCTCAACACAAAGTTGAGAACATCTGCTAACCAGTAGGCATTCGCTAAATAAAAGCGAGCATCGAACCCTTAGATCGGCTCAACACGCAGCTGAGAAGTGAATATAACAACAATTCACAAGAAACCTCCACTGGGGAAAGAGAAACTTAAACAAGCAACTTTGTTGGGGAACGAATGGTAAGATAAACACATCTGTCAAAAGATTTTGTCGTGGTCTGGATACCACACAAGCTCAAGAATTAACTGATAATATGCCGGGTCTGGCTACCGTGCGCTACAGGGATATAATATCATTTGTCAGGGTCTGGATACCGTGCGGGCGAGAGAAGATTTTATAATTTTCCAAGGTCTGGACACCCTACAGGAAAAACAAGTGAACTGGTGGCAGCCGAGGTCTGGATACCACACGGGCTCGGGAAATAACCAACATCAGCCAGGGTCTGGATACCACACATGTTAACGGAACAATTTGATGTGAGTCAGGGTCTGGATACCACACGGGCTCAAGAAAGTCATTAACCGGGATCTGGATACCACACGGGTTAATAAAAATAAACCGGTGCGAGTCGGGGTCTGGATACCACACGGGCACGAGAACATCATTAACTGGGGTATAGATACCCCACTGGTTCATAAACTGGTGCGAGTCGGGGTCTGGATACCACACGAGCTCAAGAACGTCATTAACCGGGGTCTAGATACCACACGGGTTAATAAAAATAAACTAGTGCGAGTCGGGGTATGAATACCAAACGGGCTCAAGAACGTCATTAACCGGGGTCTAGATACCACACGGGTTAATAAAAATAAACTAGTGCGAGCCGGGGTCTGGATACCACACGGGCTTAAGAACGTCATTAACCGGGGTCTGGATACCACACGGGTTAATAAAAATAAACCGGTGCGAGCCGAGGTCTGGATACCACACGGGCTCAAGAGCGTCATTAACTAGGGTCTGAATACCACACTGGTTAATAAAAATAATCTGGTGCGAGCCGGAGTCTGGATACCACACGGGCTCGAGAATGTCATTAACCGGGGTCTGGATACCACACGGGTTAATAAAAATAAACCGGTGTGAGCTGGGGTCTGGATACCGCATGGGATAACTGAAATAACCGGAGGAAACCGGGGTCTGGATACCGCACAGGATAACTGAAATATTCGGAGGAAGCCAGGGTCTGGATACCGCATGGGCTAACTGAAATAACCATAGGAAGTTGGGGTCTGGACTCCGCACGGGCTAACTGAAATAACCAGAGGAAGCCGGGGTCTAGGTACCGCACAGGCTTGAGCCAACAAAATCGGTCTGCTGGAGATACACCTGAAAGCAAGAGATAACAACCTGACTTATGTTTCAAATGCGTATGTTTCAAATGGCGTAATGCTCCATACAAAATGGAAATGCTATGCGTTTGGTGGATGCTATGCACAATGCAAAATGCAACGGCACCGAATCGGCAAAATTAATGCTGAAAAGACAAAGCCAACTCCACCAGGGAGAAGTAACACGTGCCAAGTACGACTGGACTTAAGCTGGGAAAAACTAGCCCTGGATGGCCTCCTGGAACAGAAATTTTCGGGGTAATACTATTCTGACGAGAACAAAAATCTACTCCCCTGGGGATTAACTCAAAACCTCCTGAGGAAAACGCCCTTAACGGCCTTCCAGAGTATAACTCTTATGGGGAACAGACGACCTGACTGGGGAAAAACACCCAACCAACTGGTATCAAATCCAATCTAACGGGGAAATCAACGATTCTGCAGGGGATAACAATCAACCGCTGAGATTAATTTCGCTTCACCGGGGAAATCAACCCTGAATGGCCTCATAGAACACCAAAGTCTTTCTAGGGTACAAAACATGTATCTGGGAGCAACTCGCTCTGCTGAAGATCAAAAAAAGATCCAACCTGCCAGAGATTACTCAGCTGGGGATAACCAAACAAGATTTATCGAGGAACTATCCCAAACTCTCTCCGCTGAGGATAGAGAATAGCAATCAACCCTAATCTGCAGGGAAGAAATAATTGTTCTGCTAACTTCTATGGGGAATTAAGCAGGAGGGAAAACAACCTCGACCTCTGCTTAGGGATAACAATCACCACTTTAATCTCTGAGTGGATACAAAATCACAAATCTGGACTCTGTGGGGAATACGTGTACACACTCAACTGATAGAAACAGACCCTTGCCGGGGGAAATGAGTCTCAACTACGCGTCTTCTTTTTGTGGGGATGGTGATCCTACCGGGGATACACCTCTGGAAACTTGCCCCAAGGGTAACGACCCTGCACATGAACAAACAACAAGATACCCTGCACAAAGGGAGCTATCTTGGTCATCATTTGTGACATTGTTCAAATAAATCAAAGTTTTAATGATTATGGGCAAAGCCTGTAAGTTTATGTATGCAACATTTTATCAAAACATCGGGCATTTTTTCACAAACAAAACAGTAAAGGCTAAAGAGAAAACAAAAATTCACTTAATAGTATATGCTTTATTGACAAGTGGCCTAAAAATAGGCAGATTTTACAACAGATGCAACCCCTGAAAAGAGGAAGCTGCACAAAAATTTACAGAAATGCACAGAAATATACAAAATGTCGGCAATGTGGCACAAACAAACACCATGAGTTGATCCATTTATGACTCGCCTGACTTCGATGCCCCTCTGATGCTTCGTCCTCTGCAGAGATTGATTCAGATAAACGGCCATCAGGTCCTCCCGTAGTCTATTATACTCTGAAGATCAATACGCAGATCGCAGTCATTTGCATTTCAAATCACTAATTTTTTCCTGAATCGCCCTTTCGGGTTTTCAATTCACCGGGATACCCATTTTTTCCAAAGTCGCCTTTCCAGGTTTTCGACTTTGCGGGTTTACATCTTTTTCTTTTTATCCCTAACTTTTGCCCAAACCCATTATTTTTATGGTTCACCGGGATGCCCCATTTTTGCCTGGATATTCTTTTTTCATTCTAGCGAGTCTCTTTAAGCAAAGTATTTTTTAATTGCGTCTGCATTCACAAGGGATGTGAAATATTCACCATCCATGGTTGATAACAGCAAGGCTCCTCCAGAGAAAACCTTTCGCATGACATATGGACCTTCATAGTTGGGAGTCCATTTGCCCCTGTGATCTGTTTGTGGAGGGAGAATCTTATTCAACACCATATTGCCAGTCTAAAAGCTTCGAGGGCGCACCTTCTTATCAAAAGCTTTCTTCATCCAACTTTGATACAGCCGACCATATGCAATGGACGCCAGTCTCTTCTCATCCATCAGGCTGAGCTGATTCAATCTATTTCTTACCCATTCTGCCTCATCAAGCTTGACGTCAACCAGAACTCTCAAAGAAGGAATCTCGACTTCCAATGGTAGGACAACTTCCATACCATACACCAGTGAGAAAGGTGTTGCCCTAGTTGAAGTACGTACCGTGGTACAATATCCATGAAAGCAAAGGGCAACATCTCATGCCAATCCTTATAGGTTACAACCATCTTTTGCTTGTTGGTCGCTTCAACAGCGCCATTCATCTTTGGACAATAGGGAGATGAGTTGTGATGCTCAATTTTAAAACTCTGACACAGTTCTTTCATCATCTTGTTATTCAAGTTCAAACCATTATCAGTAATGATTCTGTCAGGCACTCTGTAACGACAAATGATGTCCTTCTTGATAAACCGGGCTACCACTTGCTTGGTGACGTTAGCATAGGAAGCTGCTTCGACCCACTTGGTAAACTAATCAATCGCTACCAAGATAAAGCGATGTCCGTTGGATGCGGTCGGCTCGATCTTGCCAATCATATAAATGCCCCACATGGAAAATGGCCAAGGAGGCACCATAACATTCAGAGGACTCGGTGGCACATGAATCTTATCAGCATAAATATGGAATTTATGGCATTTCGTTACATACTTGAAGCAATCAGACTCCATAGTCAACCAATAATACCCTGCTCTTAACAGCTTTCGAGACATGGCGTGCCTACCGGCGTGTGTACCAAAGGTACCCTCGTGGACCTCTTCCATAAGAAGACTCGCTTCTTTGTCGTCTACGCACCTTAGCAGTACTAAGTCATAATTCCTCCTGTAGAGTACACCATCCTGGTTTAGATAAAAGTTCCCAGACAACCTCCTCAGAGTCTTCTTATCCCGGGTCGACGCCCCTGGCGAATACTCTTGGTTCTTAAGGAAATTATGGATATCGTAAAACCATGGCTTGCCATCAGAAGTTTCCTCAATAGCGAATACGAACGTCAGCCTATCAAGGCGCGAGATGACAATTCTTGGAGCATCATTCCAATAATTCACCTTATACATCAAGGATAAAGTCGCCAGAGCATCTGCCATCTGATTCTCCGCTCTCGGCACGTGGTGAAACTCCACCCGATCAAAGAAAGGTAACATCCTCCTTGAATAGTTCACGTAAGGAATCAGATTATGTTACCGGGTCTCCCATTCTCCCTTGATCTGATTAACAACTAGCGTTGAATCGCTGTACACGTCTAGATTTTTGATCCTCAGATCAATGGCTTCTTCCAACCGCATAATGCACGCCTCGTATTCAGCTTCGCTGTTGGTGCATGGAAATGTCAACCTGACAGTGAATGATATATGGGAACCATGGGGAGTCGTGATGATTGCCCCAATTCCGCTACCGTAAGATTTAACAGCACCGTCAAATATCATTTGCCACTGGGAACCCTTCTCCGAACCATCATCGGGTAATGGCTCATCGTAGTCCTTCATTTTCAAGAACATGATGTCTTCATCCAGAAATTCAAACCTCATCGGTTGGTAGTCATCGATCGGTTGCTTAGCAAGATACTCTGACAGAACACTCCCCTTGATAGCCTTCTAGGAGACGCATTGAATATCGTATTCTGTCAGGACCATCTGCCACCTGGTAACCCTTCCCGAAAGTGCTTGTTTTTCAAAGACGTACTTAATCGGATCCATCTTCGGAATCAACATGGTTTTATGGTTTAACATATACTGTCTTAGGCGTTTGGCAGCCCAAGCGAGTGTGCAACACATTTTTTCCAACATTGAGTACCTGGACTCACAATCTGTGAACTTTTTGCTCAGGTAGTATATGGCATGCTCTGTGAACTTTTTACCACTCCCGTCAACCCAAGCAATTAACGGTTGCACCAAAGTCCTCAGTTGTTCTTGTCCATTTGCAACACCTTGCATCATATCCATGAACTGGGCCATCATATCATGGAATTCCTGCATCTCAGCTTGAATCTGATCCATAATCTTGCGTTGATTTCCTCGAGTGGCGTAACAATGAGTCGCCTGGTTGTCAATCCTGAAACAAACTACAAACCACAGAGATAAGGTTAACGGAACCTGGAGCACCTACGATACAAAGTGAGAAACGATGCAATATGAAGACATGTAAATATGCGTTAGGGAAACTTTCTCCTCGATTCTAGTTCCGTGAGAACAGCAAGACAATGGGAAGTCAAAGGATAAGCATATCAAACTCCTCATAAATAAAATGAGAGCCAAGAGTCAATGTACAGCATAGCACTAAATACAACAGAATCAAAATAACCTCATCCAACAGGTCTGGTGATGGTCAAGATACATCATAACAACAAACTACAAAGAGAGAAAGCATCAAATATGAGGGCGAGCCTGGAAATCCTCCAACAACTCTCTCGTCTCTGAATGATCTGGCCTGTCTACCAACCCCTGGATGAGAAACTCTCTCTGGCTGATGATGCTCTGCAAGCTCTGAACATAATCTTCCCAAGCTCCTTCACCAAATGCTTCCTCAAGCTTGCACCTCTTCACATCTGATCTTGCTTTATAGTCCTCCAATGTTGCAAGAGCTTCATTCAATCTACAGTTTCTTACATGCCGAAGTGAGGATTCAGATACAATATTCTCATCTTTCACTTGGATCTGAGCCTTCAACTTAGCAATCTGTTGCCGTAGTCCGTCTTCTCGCTCCTTATTATTAGTCAGAATGGTGTTCCATTGGTCGTTAAACTTGGAGATCTCTACATATGCTCTGTCAAGCTCTTTCTTCCTAGAACTAAGAACATCACTGGTGCTCTTCAGATCTAAGCCCACACGCTCTCGAGCGTGAATCTCTGCTGTTAGCTCTCTACCCAACTTATTCACCAGCTCTGTTTGCTTCTTAGATGAAAAAGTGGCTTGATTTCTCTCGCTTCGGAGCTGAATAATCTCTTTTTCCAATTCCTTGTTTGCCTTACACAACTCCTCCTTCTCGGCCCATAACTGATTATATCTCTGAATATCAACAGTAGTCGGCTCCTCAATCATCAAAGGATATAAAGGCTCACAAGCTGGAAATGGCATTAATAAGCTCTCAGCTTTCTCCTGAATCCAAGTCACATAAGGATCATAGGCTATACTATTGCTCTTTCCCAAAGAATACTTCCCCTCTCGGTGAATCTTACTCTAAGCCTTCTCTACTCTAACCAGGGTCTCATTCTCAATCAAACTAGTGAAATACAGAGATTCCTGTATTTCTTCCTTTGGAGGTTCCCTTAGAGCATAACCAAATTGCCTTACTGCAAGAGCGGGGTTGTAATTAATACCTCATTTCCTTCCAATCAACGGGACATTAGGAAAACCACCACAGCTAAAGATAATCTTTGTGCCCAACTGATCTCTGCCAAACCATACGATGTTCTCAGAAGTCAAACCCATCAGTCTCTCAGACCACTCAAAGGTACCTATAGTGTCAATAAAAGGACCAACCTTGGGAAGGTGACTCACAAACCATCTGCACAAGAGAGGTACACAACAAGAGACATTCTTCCCTCTCCTATTCTCATTCTTGTAATGCACAGAATGATACACATCTCCAAAAAGTGTGTTAGAACACATATTGGTTCTTAATATATCTCAATGTTTTGATGATAACAATAATGAAATTTTGTATGAAGAAAATATATACTCTAATTTTGTTCAAGTGTTTTTGGTTTCAGATAACTTAATAAATATTCCTCTGAATGGAATATGCCTCTAATCGTTAAGCTACAGCTACAGAAAACTCTGAATGTTAAGCTACAGCTGCAGAAGACTCGGAGCGAAAGCAAAGCTGCAGAAGAAGCGAAGCTATAGAAGGCTTTGAGCTTAAAGTATAAAGCGAAGCTTCAGAAAACTATGAGCGTGCTAACTCAAGCTGCAACTGTAGAGGATTTGAAAATCTAATCAAGTAAGGCTCTAAGTATCAAAGCGCGTACGGATCTGAAACGTTAGTAACCAGACTCTGATTTATTTGGATAACACATAAGAGAGAAAATCTGCTCTGATCTGAAGTGTTCCTCTGGATGAACAGTTTGTTCAAACAATCACGCTAGCACTAAGCTGCAGAACTCTGGAACAGAGTCACTCTAGAACATAGTCACTCTGATAAAAAGTAAATTGAACATCATCAGATGATCTGATGCAAGGATCTATTTCCATATTCGTTCAATTCAAAAGATGTTGTTCAAGATAGACTCGTTGCTTATTCCAACGACACTATTCCTACATCCAACAAAACTATTCTGCTTTTGTGTATGGTACAGGATGTCAGTAACAAAAAGGATATCACTGAACATTCCTCTTTTGGAAAGGAACAGTCAAAGAAGACAAAAAGGTTGTACACGCTATTTGAGAAATGTGTGAAGTATTTAAACAAGTCTTCAACAGCAAATTCAAATAACAACTACGCAAAAAACTACATACAACGTGAAACAACTTTATTCTAAAACGAAAACAACAACCAGGTTGAAAAGAAAATAGAAAGTTTCATTGTTCTTTAATTTGTGTAAAATCACTATTGTGATATAGCTTATTCTAGAAGCACTTAAACACATTTTATTATTACTTTGTAATAGATCCTTGAGAGACCAAGTTGTGGTCAATATTCTTGAGAAGACTAAGACAAGTTTGCCTCAGTGTTAAGATTGTAATCAAGTTTTGATTATTGGATTAAGCCCTCATTTAAGAGAGGCGAAATCACCTTGGCCGGGTGGACTAGAGTAGTTTGAGTTCAAACGAACCAGGATAAAAATACTTGTGTTATTTTTATTGCCTTATTTGTTGTTTGAAAACCCTTATTCAACCCCCCCTTCTCAGTGTTTTCCTTACCTTCAGTTGGCATCAGAGTAGTGATTCTAAGTGCTATCACTTAACAGTGACAGAAAACATCCAGTTGGAAAACTCTTTGATTTAATATGGATGAATCTTCAAACAACGCTGGGTTGAACAACAAATATGAAGAAAAGGACAGAATCAACACAAAGCCTCTTATATTTGATGGAGGAAAAATTGATTATTGGAAGGACAGAATAGAAAGCTTCTTTCTTGGCTATGATGTTGATCTCTGGGATATAGTCATTGATGGATACACTCACCCCACTAATGGTGAAGGTAAAAAGTCTGAAAGAAAATCATTGACTGATCAACAGAAGAAAGACTTCAGAAATCATCACAAGGCTAGGATAATTCTGCTGAACGCTATATCTCATACTGAATATGAGAAAATCACTAATAGAGATACAACACATTACATGTTTAAGTCCTTGAAGATGACGCATGAGGGAAACACGCAGGTGAAAGAAACAAAGGCTCTAGCGCTGATTCAAAAGTATGAAGCCTTCAAGATGGAGGAAGATGAATCTGTGGAAACCATGTTTTCTAGATTCCAGATTCTGACTGCTGGATTGAAGGTTCTTGACAAAGGTTACTCCACTTCTAATCATGTAAAGAAGATAGTTAAAAGTTTACCAAAGAGGTGGAGACCCATGGTCACAATGTTAAAGCTCTCAAAAGATCTAAACAAAATTACTCTGGAGGAACTCATCAGTTCTTTAAGAAGCCATAAGATAGAGCTTGAAGAAGATGAGCCTCAGAAGAAAAGTAAGTCCATAGCTTTAAAATCTAACAAAAAATCTGAAACTAAAGCTTTTCAGGTACTATAAGAAAGCTCTGGAGATTCTTCATCAGATGAAGGCGAGCTATCTTTACTATCCAGAAGAATAAATCAACTCTGGAAGCATAAGCAAAAGAAGTTCAGAAAATTCAAAAGACCAGAACATCGTGGAGAATCCTCTGGCCACAGAAGATCTAGCAAAAAGGAAGTAGTGTGCTATGAATGCAAAGAGCCAGGACACTACAAGAATGATTGCCCCAAACTTTAGAAGGATAAACCCAAAAAGAAGTTTGAGAAGAAAAAGAAAGTCCTGATGGCTACTTGGGATGACTCAGATTCTTCTGAAGCCTCGTCAGAGTTTGAAGCCGAATGTGCAAATGTTGCACTGATGGCTGACATAGAGGAGCACGAAGAATCATCTGAATCTAGATCAGAATCAAATTCAAAAGAGGTATTTGCTAATCTCACCAGAGCTGAGTTAATTGAAAGCTTATCTGATATGTGTGAAAACTATAGTAAGATCAAACTCAAATACAAGAAGCTGCAAAGCAGTCTTGCATCCGAGAATGATCAGCTGAAATCAGAAATTGCTGAGCTGAAAGAAAATAATTTTCAAATTAAAATTGAATTGGAAAAAGCTCAACAAAAATCTGAAACATATACTATGTCTAGCTCTAAAAATATTTTAGAAGAGTATGACCATAGTTTTCAAAGGTTCCTGTCCAAAAGCATGGGCAGAAGCAAAATGGCTTCTATGATCTATGGTGTGAGCAGGAACAACAGAAAAGGGATTTGATATGAACTATCTTTTGGGAAGGAATCAAATCCAAAACCTATTGATAAGTTAATTATCAATTATACTCCTTTGTATTCTCATTTTAAATTTGGCCGCCCACATGACATAAAGTACACACGTCCAGATCAGAACACCACAAGTTTGAAACCTAAGCTACGTCAGAATATAACTTCTTTTAATAGATAGAAGTTCATGCAGAACTTCTGAATAACTAACCCCAGAGGACCCAAAAAGATATGGGTACCTAAGGATAAAATAATCTATGTTGCAGATGTCCTTAGCAGCAAGGTTGAGACACCAGTCCTAGTATCTGGACTCTGGATGCTCACGACACATGACGGGAAGAAGGTCTATGTTCCAAAGTCTGAAACTTAGATCCGGTGGAGACTTGAAGTTTGGAGGAAACCAAAAGGGCAAGATCATTGGCTCTGGAACAGTTGGTAATGGTAACCTCCCTTCTATCTCAAATGTTCTGCTTGTAGAAGGATTAACTTGTAACTTGTTGTCCATAAGTCAATTAAGTGACAATGATTATGATATTATCTTTAATCAAAAATGTTGCAAAGATGTTAATCAGAAAGATGGATCAATCCTCTTTAATGGTAAAAGAAAGAACAACATTTATAAAATAAAACTTTCAGAATTGAAAAATCAAAATGTTAAATGTCTTATGTTTGTTAATGATGAGCAATGGGTTTGGCATAGAAGATTGTGACATGTTAGCATGAGACGTATATCTCATATTAACAAGCTCAATCTGGTCAGAGGACTTCCTAAGTTGAAGTTCAACTCAGATGCTCTTTGTGAAGCATGTCAGAAAGGCATATTTTCAAAATCCTCTTTCAAACCAAAGAATGTTGTTTCTACTTCTAGACCATTTGAGCTTCTGCATATTGATCTGTTTGGACCAGTGAAAACTGCATCCATCAGAGGCAAGAAGTATGGGCTTGTCATCGTTGATGACTACAGCAGATGGACATGGGTAAAATTCCTAAAGCACAAGGATGAGTCTCACTCTATATTTTTTGAGTTCTGCAATCAAGTTCAAAATGAAAAGAAATTTAATATTGTCAAAGTCAGAAGTGATCATGGTGGTGAATTTGAAAATAATTTTTTTGACAAATATTTTAAAGAAAATGGCATTGCACATGATTTCTCTTGTCCTATAACTCCTCAACATAATGGAGTTGTAGAACGAAAGAATAGAACATTGCAAGAAATGGCCAGAACCATGATCAATGAGACAAATATGGCTAAACATTTTTTGGCAGAAGCAATAAATACAACGTGCTATATTCATAACAAAGTCTCTGTAAGACCTCTTCTGGAGAAGACTCCTTATGAATTGTGGAGGAATAGAAAGACCAACATTTCATATTTCCATCCTTTTGGATGTATTTGTTTTATTCTGAACACTAAAGATAATCTGAACAAGTTTGACCCTAAAGCACAAAAGTGTTTTATGCTTGGATATTCTGAACGCTCAAAAGGCTACAGAGTATACAATACTGAAACGCAGATTATAGAAGAATCAATTCATGTCAGATTTGATGATAAGCTTGGCAATCAAAAGCCAAAGCAGTATGGAATTTCTGCAGATCGAGAAGTTCTTCTCACAGACTCTGAAGAATCAGAGGCAAACATAGTTCCAACTAAAGAACCAGAAGCAACGTCAGATGCCACTCCATTAGCTGCTCATCTGGACAACTTAACTATTTCTGAAGAACCAACTCTTAAAGGATCCTCCAGAATCAAATCTTCTCATCCAAAGGAGATGATTATTGGAAAGAAGGATGATCCCATAAGACCAAGATCCTTTCTCAAATCCTCTAGGACATCATTGTTTGGTCTGGTGTCAATCATTGAACCAACCTCTGTGGATGAAGCTCTGCAAGACAATGATTGGATACTTGCTATGCAAGAGGAGCTGAATCAATTCACAAGGAATGATGTCTGGGATCTGGCTCCAAGACCAAAAGGATTCAATATTATTGGAACAAAATGGGTCTACAGAAATAAGTTAAATGAGCAAGGAGAAGTCATCAGAAATAAAGCTAGACTTGTTGCTCAAGGCTACAGTCAGCAAGAAGGTATTGACTACATAGAGACGTTTGCTCCTGTGGCAAGGTTAGAATCCATACGCTTGCTAATTTCTTTTGCTGCACAAAATAACATCACTTTGTATTAGATGGATGTTAAAAGTGCTTTCTTAAATGGTTTAATAGAAGAAGAAGTATATGTTCATCAACCTCCTGGATTTGAAAATGAAAGATTTCCATAGCACGTTTTTAAATTAAAGAAATCACTATATGGCTTAAAACAAGCTCCCAGAGCTTGGTATGAAAGACTGAGTAATTTTCTTCTGGAAAATAATTTTATCAGAGGAAAGGTTGATACCACTCTTTTTCATAAATCAATTAAGAAAGATATTTTAATCTGTCATATTTATGTTGATGATATTATTTTTGGAACCACAAATATTTCACTTGGAAAGGAGTTTGCTAAGTCTATGCAGGCAGAGTTTGAAATGAGCATGATGGGAGAACTAAGATTATTTCTGGGCATTCAAATTAATCAGACTCCAGAAGGCACCTACATACATCAGACGAAGTATGTGAAGGAGCTTCTGAAGAAGTTTAATCTGACAGAGAGTAAGCCAGCTAAGACTCCTATGCATCCAACTTCCACTTTGGGAAAAGAAGAGGTAAGTAAAAAGGTAGATCAGAAGTTGTACAGAGGTATGATTGGCTCTCTTCTGTATTTGACTGCTTTAAGGCCTGACATTCTCTTCAGTGTATGTTTATGTGCTAGATTCCAATCAGATCATAGAGAATCTCACTTAACTGCTGTTAAGAGAATTCTGAGGTATCTAAAAGGTACAACTAACGTGGGTTTGTGTTACATAAGATCTGATGAATATAAATTAGTAGGCTTCTGTGATGCTGATTTTGCTGGAGATAGAGTTGAACGCAAAAGCACTTCTAGAAGTTATCAGTTTCTGGGAGGCAATCTGATCTCGTGGTACAGTAAGAAGCAACCCATTATAGCACTCTCAACTACAGAGGCAGAATATATTGCTGCTGCTGGTTATAGTACCCAGATGCTCTGGATGAAAAGTCAGCTAGAGGACTACCAAATACATGAGAGTAACATTCCTATCTTTTGTGACAATACTTCTGCAATTTGTCTTTCTAAAAACCTTATTTTACATTTGTTGCACCCTAAAATTTGACCAACCAATTATTGTATTTGGCTTATGTTTCGACTCGTTTTGCATTCTGCATTTAGATACCGCATACATTGCATTTTTGCAGTCAGATTGATTTTAGCGGGATTACAGCCTCTCCTGACGCTTCAGGCATTTCAGGCCAGTTCGGATACGAGGATTTATTTTGAGAATTTGTGTCCGTCCCGGTGTTTTCAGCTCTCGCTGTTATTTTTGAGGATATTTCGGTGTCCGGTTTTTACCGCTTATTTCGCTATAATCGTGCATCTGTTTTCTAATCGATTTAATTGGCTTTATTGCATTTTTAGATTTTTCCCTTATTTTCTAGAATTTTTAAATAGATTTTAATAGATTTAATTGCTTTTTCTATATATTAAATAGATTTTTTTAATAGAGTTTAAATTCTTCTCTTTTTAGAATTAATTAGGTGTTAATTGTTTCATTTTAGAAGTTAATAGAAATTTAATAGGGTTAAATCTCTTTTTAGATGTCAATTGATTTAGAATTTAGTGGATTTAATCATTCTTAGATATTAATAGAGATTAATATAGTTTAAATCATTTTTCTAGATTAATTTCTTTTTAGAATTTTAATTAGCTTTTTAAGATGTTTAGTTAGATTAATTAGCTTTAATTAAGTCTAGATTAACATTAATTTTCGTTTAGCATTTAATTAGGTTAATCATCTTTAGTTAGCCATTTAATTAGCAGAATTAATTAAATTAGTCTTTAATTAGTCTTTAAGTGAATCTGTTTTGTTTTAATTGAATTGGTTTAAGTCTGATGGGCCAGGTGTCCAAGTCCCAATTTTGGAGGCCCATTGAGTCCAATTTCACCACTTGGCAGTATAAGAGGCCATCCACACTTTGCCCTCTCTCTCCTCCACCTCACAGTTTCACTCTCTGCATAGGAGCCACGTGTGGCAACATCACACACACTTCACCCCACGTTGCCACGCCATCCCCCACGTGTCTCATCCCTGTCCACCGATCGTCCCTCTCTCGCCGGCCATGCAACCGTCGCCGGAAATGTCCAATTCTTCAACGGAGGTCCAACGGTCGCCGGAAACTGCGATTTTTCGTCAAAAAACTCAAGATCTTCATCTTCTTCGTGAAGATCCCCAAGAACATTCATCTACATCCACACTCTTTTTCATCAAATCATGTCCAACAACCTCATGCATGTTCATCGTTTCTTCCAGAATCTTCAAGATCTGCATCAAGATCTTCATCGTTTTCCAGAAGGTCAACAAGAAACTCATCACGTTCATGGTGAATTTTCCAGATTCGTTTGAATCTTCATCGTCTCCGGTCACCTTCATCCAATAATTTTTCCAGATCTGCTTCGTCTTCATCATTCTCAAGAACCAGAATCACATATGAACTTCATTAATTTCTCCAGAAATTTCCAACAAACAACAACAGAGCTTCATCCTGATCTTCATTTTCATGGAGATCAACGCCACTAGTCTCATCGCGCTTTACCAGATCCTCGCGATCTTCGCCCAGATCTCCATCCTTCAGACACGTTCATCATCTTCATGTTCTTCCTCAAGAAATATTCAAGATCTTCATCCCAGACTCATGATGTTCATCCATCGTTCATCATTTTTCCAGAAAGCTTCATCAAATTTATCAATCGTTCAAGATCTTCAACTGATTTCAAAAGTTCTTCGTGAACGTTCATGCAACCTTCAACAATGTTTCGATCTTCAGGAAATCTCTATCGTGTTCATCATCCCAAATCTTTAAGCCTCGTCATCCGTTGTTCTTCATGTTCATCGATCCAGATCTCTTCAGGAAACACCATGAATTTGCATCAGTATCCATGAACTAGTCTTCGTGAGAGATTGAACGGAAAGGTTGAGGAATGAACGGTGGAGGCTGAGTGAGGAAGGAAGATTGAAGGTTGGGACGGAAGGAGTTTGAGACTGAGATGGAAGTGGAAGAAGACGGCGGCGGAAAGAAGAGAGGGAGAATTAGGGTTTCAGGCCAAAGTGATTGGAAGAGAGAAGAGGAAGATTCCGCGTGGCTTGGCTAATGGGCCGTGAGCCCATTTGATTTTTTTTCTTCTTCAGCCCATACACCCTCCCTTTGCTTCACACTCCCTCTGGATTTTTTGGGTGATGGTTGGGCTGGGCCCAATGAATTGTTGGCTCACACCTCCGTCCCCAGGCAAGCGCACCCCCCCCCCCCCCCAGTTTTTTGTTGGTTATTTTTTCTGGATTTTTGTATTGTAGGCTGGGCCCTGTTTTTTGCTGCTTCACCCCAGTTTTCAGGTTGTACCCCCCTCCCCTTACAATTTTTAATTTCTCTTGTATTGGATGGGTGATTGTAATAGTTAGTTTTATTTTGCTATTTTTCTTCTTAGGAATTATAGTGTAGAATATTATGCATATTTTTACTATAGATTTTAATATAGAACTTTCATTCTATTTTCTTATAGGATATTATTAGAGTTAGATAGATTTTATATGCTATTTTCTATTGCGCATTTTCTTTAGATATTTCTTTAGAATGTTTTCTATTAGAAATTAATTGTCGTATTTTAGGAGTAGCATATTATTTCCGTTTGGTAGTGGATTTCTCTCCTATTTTCTCTCCTGTCATCCGATTCTACTGTTGATTTTATTCTTGGCTGACCGTGTGACATGATTCAATTGGAGAATGATTTTCAATATCACTTCTCTATCTTGTCTTTGACACGGACATTAATACGCTACCTATTAGAGTTCGATTTCTCGTATAAGTCGAACCATGACGGTCTAAGTGTTACATTGTTCCTGATTCGAGCGTCCTCATCAAGGATCCAGAGAGAAGAAGATAGGAATGGAGCTTGTGCGCATGTCAGGAGCCAACAGAGCCGCTTCGCTCGTTATCATCTTTCATCTTCAAGTTTTCGTGCAACCGTCGAGTGTTGTGAGTTGTATCGTTAGATACGTAGTAAATGACAGTTGAGGAGTTTCTTCTCAATCGTCTAGGGTGTTTAGTGTGGTACCCTTTGGGTGACATACGACGCATTCGCTTCTACGCCTTAGGTTCTTGCGTGTGTGTCCCGAGTTCCTTCCCGTTTAGGCGTGTTAGGCCTGCCTCCTCTTTGTTCTCGCCCCCGTGCGATCAAAACCCTTTTCTCTCGCGTTCAGGCGATTGAGACCCTTTCTCTTGCCCCTGTGCAATCGAGACTCGTTTTCCCGTCGAACTACGTTTGCTCTGATCTCTCGTGCCAGATGAGAGTACGTAGGCATAGGATGCGATATCCTAGCGAACAACCTTTCCCTTTTCCCCGTTTGCTGTAGTTGGCTGAACTACAGCTGCTCTAATTTCTCGTACCAGACGAGAATATGTAGTCATAGGACGCGATGTCCTAGCAAGCACACTAACAACTAACGTCTCTGTTCTCTCGCTGTCGTGCGATCGAGACTTTCCCGCTGACGATTGATGTTCCCTTTCTCTTGCCCGAGCGCAATCGAGACCAGACCGTAGTTCTAGAACCCGTAGGTTCCCATACCTTTAAAACCCCGACATACTACGTCCGTTCTACCGCAAACAGGTAACGCCTAATTCTCCGTCGAGCGAGCAGCATACACCTAACTGCTAGAATGCGTACGCTATTATTGTCAATCCTTTCTCTCACCCCGTGTGATCGAGAACACCCTGTCTAGCCGTAGTGGCCTGAACTACGTTTGCTCTGATCTTTCACGCCGTGTGAAAGTACGTAGGCACGAGATGCGATGTCTCGGCGAGCAACCTTCCCCTCGTAGTTTCCCGAACTACGTTGACTCTGACTTTCCCATTGCACAAGGAAATACGTAGGCATAGAGCGCGATGCTCTATCGAGTCAGTTTCTTTCCGTTTAGTCTTAGCAGCCGTAGATAGACTGTTTTTCACCCGTAGACAACACAACAAGCGTGGATCCCATCGAGTACGATGGACGTGAAGGGTGCTAATACATTCCCCTTGCGTAACCGACTCCCGAATCCAGACAATGGTTGCGATGACCTTGTCTTATACCTTTTCGTCAGGTTTTTCCCGATCGTTTCCTTTCCCGTTCTGAGGGATAAATAACGAGAGGTGGCGACTCTTCTGTTTTACCGGCCTCGTTTTTCGCGGTAGCGACAACATTCAAAGGCAAAACATATAGAAATTAAGCATCACTTCATCAGAGACTATATTCAGAAAGGGATATTGAGTTTAAACTTTGTTGATACAGACCATCAATGGGCTGATATTTTTACAAAACCCCTCTCTGAAGATAGATTTAAATTTATTCTGAAAAATATTAGTATGGACTTTTGTCCACAATAAAATCTTTATTCAGAATTAAATTCATTCAGATGAAAAGTGTTTAAAGTCTATGCTCTGAAGTATTGCATCTGCATTTTTTTTTAAGTTACTTTATTTTTTTGTGAAACTCTGTGTTAACAAGCTTCAGAAGATCTGAACGTTAGTTAACGATTCATTTCCTAAAAGAGTTTCAGAGGCACAACACATCAAACACGTGTCATCTCTAATGTGATTTTTGGAAACGGTTGAGTGTACACAAAGGTGAGGCGTCGTTTCAGGTACTGTTTGAATCATTAAAATTATCTTTTTCCCCCCATTTTGTCAAATCTCATTTAATGTGTTCAATCATTATTTTTTATTTCATTTATGTTTCTCTTTGTGCCCTAATATATATTCCACATCGTTACACATTTCACACTTTCATTCTCACACACACTTTATGCATTTTGCCCTTCTTCATTGCTTAATCTTCAAACCTAAAATTAAAAGAATCCCTAGTCATCTCAAAAGTTCTTCTTCAATGGCTATTTCATCTTCCTCACATCAATGTTTGGTTTCTACAATGGTTGGTTCATCTACATCGCAAATGGGAAATGAAGCTTACAAAGAACCAGAACGCACTCTTCTCACACCAGTGAATAAACTGGAGGTTCTCTGTGAATTTATGGTTGATTTTGATTGCATGGCTAAAAATGGGTTTGATCTTCGTCCAACAGTTAACTTTCAAGGATGGGTAAAGTACTTTGATAGGTCGATTGGTCCAGCTTTTCCCCAATTGGTAAAGGAATTCTGGATTCATGCCCAAGTTTACCCTAAATTCATTTCTTCATCTGTTTTGGGTAAAACTATCATCATGAGGAATTGATTCGCAAACTTGTTGGCTATAAAGAAGGGGGTATTGCGAACACATCAGTAGGACGCGCGATGATGAATTAAGTTTACAACAAGGTGTTTACCTCTGGGCTTCCATCCAACAAGATTAAGGATCTGAAGACCCATTACAAGATATGGGCCAAGATATTTCTGGGTTGTATTCATCATCGTAAGGATTCAAACTCCCTAGATTACATCAATATATATCAACTGTATATTCTGTATTGTCTTAGGAAGAATATCAAGGTGGATCTTCCACATCTATTGTTTGTTCATCTGTGGAATCATGTCAAGATGTCCAGAGAAACCATTCGCACTAAACACCAGAAGATCAGAGATTGGATTCCAATGGGAAGGTTGATTTATGACATTCTCACTGAAAATGGTTTAGTAGCTTATCTAAAAGATGCTGGACAAACATATAAACTAGAGCCTATTCTTGGGAAGCCTCTGGATGGCAAGAGTCTTCAGAGAATGAAGCTTGTGGAAAAACTTCAATCTGATCCAGTTCAGATTGACTCTAATGAAGTACGCAGAAGGAGAGTACCAGTGGAAGATTTTCCACTCTTCACTGCAAAGGAGCCAAAGGAATCTCTCTTAGCTTATATTGCTTCTTGTATAGTAGATGGCACTCCTATGCCAACTGATTTGCTGATACGTGCTTCTGAACCTACCCCATAGCTGATCATGAGGAAAAAAAGCAAGAAAAGAAAAGTCTTTGAAGAAAGTCCCTCTGAGAAACAGTCTAAGAGTTCTAAGAGAAAGGCTTCTGAAGAAGACTCTTCCAAGAAGTCATCAAAATGTTCTAAGCAATCAGGTAATCACTCTGCTATTTTATCTCCTGTTTTGGAAACTGTAATAGAAGAACCAACATCACAACTCTCTCTCTCTCTCTCTTTTGAACCAATTCTCTCATCTGAACCTATTATATCTTCTGAACCTACTATCCCTTCTGAACCTTTGATCTCATCTGAACCTATTCTATCTTCTGAACCTATCATCACCTCTGAGCACCATTCACATTCTTTTGAGCATGTTCATGTCTCTGTTGCCTCTCCTCTCTCTCAACCACAAACTTCCAACCCTCACACCACCTCTCAACACAACTAAGAAGCCACCTCTGAACACACCACCTCTATACCATCCACACCCTCATTCAATATCCCTCAGCAAACCAATTCTGCTGAAGTCCCCTATGTAAACCAACCAATTGCTACCAACCCCTCTGAACCTGAAATTTTTCATGCCACACCTCTCATAACCATTCACTCAATTCCATCTGATTCATCTGACTCCTCCTCTGACCAATCAGATGCTACATCCCCTCCACATAACTCCCCAAACCATCCTCTTAAAATTTCTTCTCCCATTCACATTTCCTCTCATTCTCCATATACACCTTCATCATCTGTTAAACCTTCACTCGTTGATGCATTCTTTGAAGCCTACCTTAAGCCAAAACCTAGACCAAATGTTGGTGATCTGTTATCTAGTTTTGAAACAGAGATGCAGATGTGGTTTTCTGTTGTTAGGGAGAAGTGCATCACTAGCACGAATCCTAATAACTCTGAAGAAATTTAGACTGCTTTCAGAAAGAGATTTGCTTCTGTGACTCTGAATCTTCAGGACGCTTGCTCTGCAGATGCACAAGAGAGAGTTTCTGAAGCTCTAAAACTTGCTCAACTAAGTGTCAGCAGATCTCCTATTCTGTGTCTGGAAAATACACCTGCAGAAGTTGTGTGTTCCTCCTCTGCGAAATCTGCTGCACCTCAGATAGGTGAAGATCATCATGCTGAAGAAGTTATCTCATAGGCTCTTGTTGCTGAAGAGATTCCTGACTCTGGTCAGTCCTCTGCTCTGGAATTAGGAAATGCACCTTCTTCATTGGTTATTCAGACTTCTACAGATTTGAGGAAAGAGAATGAAGATGTGCAACACAAGTTTGCTTAGCAAGAGGCTACTAACAATGAGATAAGATCTTGGATGGTCAAGCAAGAGAAAGCTACGATAGAGATTCAGGAGTGGATGGTCAAACAAGAAAAATCCACTACTGAAATCAAGACATGGATGACCAAACAAGAAGCTTCAACTTCTGAGATGATAGAGCTTCTTAAACTTTTAGCAAATCATTTATCTTAATTGTTTGATTGTGCTCATCTATGAATCTTGTCTGTTTTTATTTTCTGAATACATCTGTGATTCTTATTTCTTATCTGTGACTTTATTTTCTTTACATCTAATTCTATTTTTTCTCTATTTTTCTTACTCTGAATTTTTTTGTCTTCCATGATTTTCTTACTCTGAATTTTTTTTGTCTTCCATGATTTTCTTAAATTAAAATGGGGAGAAAATGGAAATCACTTTTTGATATGACAAAAAGGGGGAGAAAATAGAAATTTTGAAGTGTTCACATAAACAGATACTGAATGGTACTCACACATGTTAAAATCTAACTAATCATGAATTCAGTGTTTCAGAGCTAAAGTTACTCATCTGACAATATTTATAGAATTAACTCTGAACAAGGTATGAGATAATCAACAAGCTTGCTCTGACTCTGGAAAGAATACAAGTGCTGAAAGGGAAGTTTTATATTTTCTAGCAGTATTCATTTCAGGGGGAGATATATATTTTATTTTTGAACAAAATTTCGTATAGTTTTTGTCATCATCAAAAAGGGGGAGATTGTTAGAACACAAATTGGTTCTTAATATATCTCAATGTTTTGATGATAACAATAATGAAATTTTGTATGAAGAAAATATATACTCTAATTTTGTTCAAGTGTTTTTTGTTTCAGATAACTTAATAAATATTCCTCTGAATGGAATATGCCTCTGATTGTTAAGCTACAGCTACAGAAAACTCTGAATGTTAAGCTACAACTACAGAAGACTCTGAGCGAAAGCAAAGCTGCAGAAGAAGCGAAGCTACAGAAGGCTCTGAGCATAAAGTATAAAGCAAAGCTTCAGAAAACTCTGAGCATGCTAACTCAAGCTGCAACTGCAGAGGATCTAAAAATCTAATCAAGTAAGGCTCTAAGTATCAAAGCGCGTACGGATCTGAAACGTTAGTAACCAGACTCTAATATATTTGGATAACACATAAGAGAGAAGACTGCTCTAATCTGAAGTGTCCCTCTGGATGAATAGTTTGATCAAATAATCACGCTAGCACTAAGCTGCAGAACTCTAAAACAGAGTCACTCTGATAAAAAGTAAATGGAACATCATCAGATGATCTGATGCAAGGATCTATTTCCATATTCGTTCAATTCAAAAGATGTTATTCAAGAAAGACTCGTTGCTTATTCCAACGACATTATTCCTACATCCAACAGCATTATTCCACTTTTGTGTATGGTAAAGGATATCAATAACAAAAAGGATATCACTGAACATTCCTCTTCTGGAAAGGAACAGTCAAAGAAGACAAAAAGGTTGTGCACGATATTTGAGAAATGTGTGAAGTATTTAAACAAGTCTTCAACAGCAAATTCAAATAACAACTACGCAAAGAACTACATACAACGTGAAACAACTTTATTCTAAAACGAAAACAACAACCAGGCTGAAAAGAAAATAGAAAGTTTCATTATTCTTGAATTTGTGTAAAATCACTATTGTTATATAGCTTATTCTAGAAGCACTTAAACACATTTTATTATTACTTTGTTATAGATCCTTGAGAGACCAAGTTGTGGTCAGTATTCTTGAGAAGACTAAGGCAAGTTTGTCTTAGTGTTAAGATTGTAATCAAGTTTTGATTATTGGATTAAGTCCTCGTTTGAGAGAGGCGAAATCACTTTGGCCGGGTGGACTGGAGTAGTTTGAGTTCAAACGAACTAGGATAAAAATACTTGTGTTATTTTTATTGCCTTATTTGTTGTTTGAAAACCCTTATTCAACCCCCCTTCTTAGTGTTTTCCTTACCTTCAAAGTGTAGGTATAGGATTCCTCGAGAAAAAGACATGGAAAACATCCAAGTCCACAAAATCTGAAATATTCATGAACAAGATTATGATGTATATGCATAGAGCCAATATAGCATTAAAGACAATTCAACAACCCTCCTTCGTAAAATGTTGAGCTCTATCCACCAAGAAATGCAATGGAAAACCAGGCATTCCATTCCTTTTAATCAACTTCCCTTCCAACTCTGAAGCATCTAAAGAGAATTAGCAAGCCTAGTCAAATCAGACTCTGCTTCAGAGTGATAAAAAGGCATCTGATTCAGAATAGGAACTCCTATTAACATAGAAAACTCCTCCAAAGTAGGAATCAACACATAATCAGGGAAAGTGAAACATCTCAACTGTGGGTCGTAGAACTGAAGCAAGGTGTGAAGACCTTCCAACTCAAATACTGAAGCTTTACAGGCACATCCCAAAAGCTTCCCATATTCCTTCTTGAAATCTTCCATTACATTATGATCTGCAACATAAATCAAACTGAGCAGAAGTGCTATATCAGGGGTAGGAAACTTGTACACAAGAGTCTTCTTCAAACTGGGCTCCATGTCAGAAATGGGATAAGATCACTAGAATCGAGAGGAAAATATACACCTACAACATAAATATATGTCAATGTTAAATGCAAATGAAAATGAAAATGCAACCGGGGATAAAGATTGTTATGCTGCTGATTGAGATGAACCAGCGATTCACTTCGGAAAGAATACATCATTGATATAAGGAACCACTGTATCAAGGGCCAAAAGCTCACACTGACGAGAAAACCGGGTAGGCTGAAGGTCAAAGTTTCCTGCATAACCCTCCCCACTCACAGGTATGAACCTATCTCTAATAAGGTCTGGCATCCTATGCGGTCGTCAGCATTATAGACTTTTGAGAAACGATGATATGTTCACCATTTCTAGTTTGGCATCATAGTCTAACGAAGCAACCTCACTTAGTTGACTCCCAAATGATCGGTCTCTAGAGTCGACAGTTTTCAGATTCAACATCCCAGTCCTGACCAGCAGGATAAGATGTCTTTAAAGAAAACCTCGTCTGAACGTGAATTTCGTGAGGACTAGTGCATGTCTCCATACAGGTCCTCACTACTCTCCACTCTAATGCTATGGATACCCTCAAGCCTGGGTTTTGGATTATCACTCAGTGGAACAGTCCCATCCAACAGCACAACAATAATGATATATAGAGTGCTGAAAGTAAAATGCAAATGCAATACTGTACAAATGCAACACATATACACACCCAAAGATAAACATACAAGCACTATGATTGACTCGCATAGGGGATGGGACGTGTCCCCAACAGAGTCGCCAGTTGTCGCTACTGCGAAAAAAGGGGCTGGCAAAGACAGAAGAGTCGTCACCGTTTGTTATTTATCCCAAAGATAGGGAAAGGAAACGATTAGAGAAAACCTACGGAAAAGGGAAAAGACAGGTCATCACAACTAAATCTTAGGTTCGGGAGTCAGTTATGCAAGGGGAAGGTATGAGCACCCCTCACATCTGCCGTACTCGACAGGATCCACGCTTGTTATATATCTAAAAGGGTGTTAATCTATCTAAGCTACAGGCTCACAGGACAAAAGAAAAGAAAAGAGAATCGATAGAGCATCGCCGCTCTATGCCTATGTATTCCCTCGTGCAATGAGAAAGTCAGAGTCAACATAGTTCAGAAAACTACGGGTGAAGGTGGGGAAGGTTGCTCACCAAGACATCGCCGTCTTGTGCCTACATATCCTTATCTGGTATGAGAAATCAGAGCAAACATAGTTCAGGCTAACACGACCACAGGTTGGTTCAAGTGTTTTAGTCGAGTAGGGTTAAACCTTAGTTCTAGCAGTTAGGTGTATTGCTGCTCGATCATTAGAGACTTAGGCGTTACCTGTTTGCGGTAGAACCAAGAGTTAACAACACTCTCTTATAAAAATGATTTTCAATTAATCCTGAAGGATAAGAAGTTTGGTGTTTGTTTTTGAGTCTTTTATGAAGAAGTGAATTGAATTGTGTTTGTAATTCATGTTGCACTAAAGACTATGACTTAGGAGCGAATGTGTTGCATATCGTCCAAAGGACATATGCTAAACACTCTAGACATTTAAGAGGAGGCCCCCCAAACATCATTTCCCAAATGCTTAAGGCTTGTAGCGTACAACACTCATTATCCTTTATTACATGTTTTGGAGAAGCTTTAAGATGAGAAGAGAGAAGACACAACCAAGGGGAAACTAACTCAACCCTAATGTTATCATGCAATATGCTCCTATGATTGATATCAAGAGGGAAAAGACTATCCTAATGTTATCATGCTTGGATTGAACACTTAATGTCTCTCCTACTTCCAAAGGGACTAGGAATCCTAAGGGATCATGGCAAAGAAAACCAAGAAGGCACAAGATCAATCAATCACAAGTGAAAAGGATGCAAACATGAAATGCAACACAATGAAAAGTGGGAGGAAAAAGTGTGGGGAAGCAACCACCACAAGCACATCTCGACCAAGCCATGCAAGCAAAGGAAACCATGCAAATGATCATCACTTTGAACCACATCCATAAGCATGCATTCAAGTGGAAATTGAACACGCGTGTCGAAGAAATCATGATTAAACAATCAAGAACAACACCACAATATCCAAAACATCTCACTCAAATGCATCATACTGATCCATGAAGATTCAAAGTGAAAAGATACCCAAAACAAACTAAAAAACAGCAAACATGACATTCTGGTTCAGTGTTAATCGGTTAACACATATGGTTAACCGATTAACTAGTTGAAAATGTTTGAAATTTTAAAAATTCGCACTAGTTAATCGATTAACCAGTTTGCACTACAACTGGTTAACCGATTAACACTGTACCAGAGGCAGAAAACAGCAGCTCAAAAGCACTTTTCAGCAAATAATCATTTCTCCAATAATCCAGATGATCACATAATCAATTATGCACGAAATTAAACCAGAAAACAGTGAGCCAATCAACATGTAAACACATTCAAACAACAAGATCATAAATCACATGGATCAAAATTAACCAAATTAATCAAATATGAAGATTAACATGATGATTATGCAAATAAGCTCAAAAACAGGATCAAGAATTTCCAACCTACAAAGCGGAGATTTGCTTTGGTGAGTGTTGATTTACTCCAAATGAGCAGATCCAAGCAAGAAACCCAAAGATTCTTCAAGATCCAAGTGTGTTCTTGTAGTAACAATGAAGATCCACCAAGATTAAGCAAGAATTATCCAAATAAGCTCCTCTAGATCAACTTCAAAATTCAGATCCAAATTCACACAAAAATTGAATGGAGAATTAGAGATGATGTGGATGAAGGATGAAGGTTTTAGCTCTAGAATTCAATGATTCTAATGGAGAATCAAAGAATTCAAGGTGAGAAGAGCTTTAAAGGAGTTTTGGAGATGGATAAGTTGAGAGCAAAATTCAAAGAGTGAGTTTGAATTCTGAAAATGAAATGGAATTATGAGGATTGTGTGTGTGAGGTTTGGAGCAAATCATTTAAATATGCTCTTGGTTAGGATCCAAATATGGTTTGGAGTGTGGTTTGTGAAAATTGGAATGGGATTAGGAATGGGAAATTGGAGGGAATTTGAATTAATTTGAAAACTAATCAAAATTCAAAGTGGTTCTAGATTCTTCCTTTGGTGTAAAATCAATTTCTCATGTGATCAAAATGGACCCCAAAGTGAATTCTATTGAAAATTCACGTGCAGAGGCAAAATTTGCCTTGGTTAATCGGTTAAGCATTTGGGTTAATCGATTAGCACCTTCAAAAATTCAAATTTGACCTGATTTTGACTTGGTTAATCGGTTAACACCTTAAAATTTTGAATTTTGGCGCTTTCTGGAGGGAAATCTGCAAATTTGCCCATTTTCATCCGTTCTAAGCCCTTTTCAGCCTCTGAAACTTGCTCTTGAATACTACAACCATGAGAATGCTTGAGATAGCCTGAATGCTGCCTCTTGATCTGAAAATAACCTGCAAAATAAAATAAAATCGACCATTCGATTGCCGGGCAAAATAAATGCCGAATCTCCTGATGTTCGCTGTTTAGACTCCTGCACTAAAAAGAAACCTGAGCCACAGAAATACCCTCGATCCCCTGCCTCGAGAACGAATGCTATGATATGCAGCAATGCAAAAATGCAAAGAAACATAGGCCATGAACGAAATGGTTGGTCAAATTTTGGGGTACAACAAGCGTATTCCAATCTTCTGTGATAACACGAGTGCCATCAATCTTACCAAGAATCATGTGCTTCATTCCCGCACCAAACATATCGAAATTCGACACCACTTCCTTAGGGATCATGTGGAGAAAAGGGATGTGGTTTTTGAGCATGTTGATACTAAAAATCAACTAGCTGATATTTTTACAAAACCTCTTGCTACTGAGCCTTTCTTTCATATCCGACGGGAACTAGGTATTCTCGATATTTCGGATCGTCTTTAGTCAAATTTCTCGCACATTATATATGTTTATTTCTATATGTACTTTTTTCATCTGATATTTATCAAATGAAGATGTTGAAAGCCATATGTGTGTACATCTAGCTATGTTTAGAGTTGAGGTAATATCCTTCCTTAACTAGCATCTCTCTCAATATTCATGTTCATAAAATTGCAAATGTATCAAATTATGTGTTTTTTTTTGTCGTATATATCATGTTGTATGTATTTTACTTTGTTGAATGCTTAAAATATTCTTTGGTTTTGTATCTATGTCTTAATGTGTGCCAATATAGTCAAAAATGTCAAATTTGCTAGTTTTATGTGCATGAGTCGACCTATGCAGGGTAGCGGTCGACTCACAAAAATGAATAATTCTTTGCATTATGATCGGGTATGCTCAGGTCAACCTATCGGTTGACGCATACCCCTAATATTTTGAACGTGTGTTTTTCAACACAGTATGCGCCGACGCATAGACCTTCCAGTCGACGCATTGCGCGAATTATTTGAATTTTTTTTCCTAAAAGTGTTCATTTCTCACTTAATTACTTTAATGATTCAAATTCATGCGCATTGTGACATTTTGCATTGAAAATTAATACCTACATCAAGGCTTGTCTCCTCTTCCTCTCTTCCCAAAACCTAGAATCTACTCCAAAGGGGTAAAGTCATAAACAATTCTCCATCTCCAAGAACTCTCTCCAAATTTTGAAATCTTCATCCCCAAATTCCTCTTCTCCAATCTTTGAAAGCAAACATGTCCACCCGCAGAGTTACCGACAAACGATCCACCAGAGCTTCTTCATCACAGGCTGGTCCATCATCTATAACTCTTCCGGCAACTGCTGTGTCACTTATTCCACCGGAATTTGCTGAGATTTATGCCAAAAACTTCAGCAAGCGCTCTGTTGTCAAGCAGCATGCGTACTATCGACTTTCTGTTGAAAGAATGCATATCCCACAAGTAATAAACCTTCTTGATGCTCAAAGGTTTAATAATTTCTTAGAGTGCAATACTAAATACAAAGAAGACCTTGTGAGAATATTTTACACGGGTCTTCATGGAAAGTTTCAAGATTTTGAGTTTACACAAAGGTAGGAACTACAAAGGTTTGTGTCAACGATGCTGTTTGGAAGAAACTGTTTAATATGTCTCCTGTGTCTGCTAAGCCTATCATTAAGGCCACAGACACTAACACTGTTATTGGATATGAGTTCAAAGAGGATTTAAACTCTATGCTGAAGAAACCTTATGCAGATCACATTGTGGCAAGTGATCTCTTTCCCAAAATTGTCACTACAGGAAAGTTGAAACCCATGGATCGAATTTTACAGTGGATTGTGGCACGCATTTTATGGCCAAAGAAAGGTGAATATTCACGAGTTGATCAAGCTGAGGTACATTTGATCTACATTTTTAAGAAATAGATCAAAATCAGTTGGCCTCATTATATAGCTAGTCAGATTTATGCACTCAGAGACTCGGGTAGAAGGACTGCTCTCTCCTGTGGCTCTTTCATTCAAGAAGTTTTAAATAATGCCAAAGTCACAGTTCTGGGTATTCCATATAAATCTCTTACTTCGGATCAAGAGTTTGGTCAAAACACTCTTACAGTGATGGGATATATCTGGGATAAGGAAGAACGTCGTTACAGGTTCATCGTTAAGGAAACCACCTCTCGGCTAGAAGAATCTGACGAGAGTGATGATCAAAATGAAGAGGCCCAGGAAGAAGACCAAGCTGAACAAGGTGACAGATAATCCATGGAGGTTGAAGACCAAGATAATGTAAGTTGGCTTTACCAATCTCCTACCGCAGATCATGCAAATGACCAAGGTTGGGGCGAATGGTAACATACCGGTTGGACTTTGTTAAGCGACATTTATAGGCCTCAACAGTATTCAAAGTATCAATAAACTCCGCATTGGAGCTATGAGCAGCCTCCACATTTCACGAATCCGCCGCAGCAAAATTCTGATGAACTCCTCGAGATGATGAAAACTATGCAACTGGAGCAACACTCTTTCATAACTACTTAGGATGAGCGTATCTCGTAACTTCAAATTCAATTTGAGACTCATACTGAAAATTTCAATGCATTTTCCTCTGATGACATGCAACGGTTTGATGGTCTTGTTGAAACAACCTCTAATCAGCATAGGGCTCTTGCCACCAACTTCAATACCTTAAACAGGGTGGTCTTGGAGTTTACCGAAAGAGCCGATGCCCAACTACCTCCGCTGTATCCCTCTCATGGGCGAGGCCACTATTTCAGGGGGAGGAGGCCTTGAAGTTGCTTTGCATCTTGCATATTGCATCTCATCACTATGTTTTTCAATCTTGCTTTGTATTCAGTGTACTTCTAATTTGTTAATGTCATGAATCATGAACTTATATATGGTTTCTTGTTTGTCTATCCTAGCAATATTTACTATTTTTGTCTATGCATGGTTTTATTTATCTCTTTGTTATTTGTTCATTAACTACGTTATGTGTGGATGTATGTTAATGTCTAACCTGTTGTGTGTGTTTTGAGATGTGCATTTGTTATTTTTTTTTACCATTCTTTGACAGGTGTTTCTTTCTTTTTGATGTTGTCAAAGGGGGAGAAAGTGTCAAACATTACAATAGAACCATAAAGATCAAAGGTGAAGACTTAGCATTAACCCAAACGAGTGAGTAGGAATGAAGGCATCAAGCAAGGGGGAGGATAATGTCTCATATTATAAAGTCAGGTTTTATGTGTTTTGCCATCATCAAAAAGGGGGAGTTTGTGAGGGAAAAGCCTCATATATAGATGTGTTGGTTTCGATGATATCAAAATGTAGCTCCAAATAAGAATATATGTCGGACGTTATCACCATGTTGCATTCGTATATCTTGCTTCTCATGATTAAATTGCTCGCATGAAAATATCTTGGTTGTTTCATATAGAGTGTCAAAATGTGTGTCATATGAGTTAGACTTTATCGGTGTTGCTTCAAAAAGAGTTAAGATTATGAAAATAGGCATTTTTAGAAAGTTCAGGTCTTTGAGTCGACCAAAGATATGTTCCGTTCGACTCACACTGTGAGTCAATTTTGTGAATTCACTTCAGGTGAGCTCGCGTCGACCCACCGATCGACTCATACTATGAGCATTACAATTTGTCTAAAAATGCATGCTATGCATCGACGCATACCTTGTTCCGATCAACGCATGGTTATGGGATTTGCCCAAGTTTTCAATCGAGTCAGCTCAGGTCGACCCTATTTCCTGCATAGGTTGACCGCTCTCTGTTTTATGTCATTTTTCTATTATGTCTACTATTTCTGTAAAGTGGTTTTAGTTGTTATGTCTGGTATATAAGTTTAGATGCTTGTTTCACTTCACAACATTGAGAAAAACAAGAAAAGTGAAATAGGTGTCGATTCGGTTCTCATCATCTTCATTCTCTTCATAGCATATCACAACAATCATACATAATTATCTTTGTTGTGCATTGTGCATTGTTAGAGGTGATAATGTTTGAAGTCGATGATTTGTTTATACGATTCGGGTTAAGGAATCGACCGATTTTTCTTGAATAAAACCTCTAGGGTTTTTTCTCCAAGATTCTCTGAATTTGGGGTTTTTTGCACAATTTGTCTCATCACATATTCAGCCGAGTGAAGGTAATCAAGGAGCGGTGGATTCCGTCGATTTAGTAACGGTAAATAGAGGATTGTGAAGGAGAGTTTCGGGTGCGACACGCTGAAGATTGAGATCAGCCGGACCAGATTTTTGAAGATGGAAGGTTGTTTAAAGATAGTTCCGCAATCAGAGGTTTATTCACAACTGTCGAAGTACTTGATTTGAATCGAATCAAGGGGCAAGAGGAGATAATATCTGCAACAACAAGAGTGTTCGTTTGTTTGATTGCTATTCACTTCTTGTATAAACTTTCAACAACAGGTTATATCTATATATTAACAGGTCTCAATTCTATTATTAGAATTGAGGGCAGACGTACCCCGAGCGAGAACGACGGGGGAACTGCCTCAACAAATCGTTGTGTTTTGTGCCTTACATTTATATTGCTTAATATTTGTGGTTTTAGTGCAAACAATTATATCAATCTAGGTCCGATTTGAGTAGTGCTAAACTGATTTTGAATCTAGTACAATCATTGATTATACAAGGAAACTTGAGCAACTCACTTTCAAAGCGGAACTCATTTGTAGTGCTCTGCATGCCAAGTGTTTGATAAATTGTCTAAACTAAAAGCCTTGTGTGCTGTCCTTTTACTGTGTTAATATTTTAAGGCATTGGAACTAGTCACACCATATAGTGAGAAAAATCAAATTGATAGTGTGTTTAATGTAGTGATTCTCATTACTCGTTATTGGATTCCACAGGCTTGACGCATATCTGGTTTTCTAGTAACCGTTCGTTTTAGATGGTATAGTTCCTCGGCCGCTTCCGCAAATTAAACAATTTTTAGAAACCAATTTTTATTGGTAGCACCGACTCTTTTAAGCAAGCGATCTATTATACCCCCCTTCTAGATCCGTGCCATCGTCTAACACCAATAACAATTAGACTTTAGGCATCAATAACAATTAGATTTTAATCAACTCCACTAACAGTTGGACTTTAGATACCAATAACGGTTGGATTTTAAACATTTCCAGTAACCACTGGACTTTCAAAGGGACTGGTGACAACCAAATGAGCAATACCAATAATGATTGGATTTTAGGCAATGCCAGTAATGACTGGACTTGGGATAGCAATAACCATTGGATTTTAACTGATATCAGTAACTACTGGACTTTAAAACAATTTCAATAATCACTGAATTTTAGATACCAATCATAGTTGGATTTTAAACAATGGTAGTAACCACTAGAATTCACAGGGGCATTGGCAACAACCAGATAAGAGAAATTGATAATAGCGAATCATGAAAATTCCAATGACAATTGGACTCTGCAAACAGCGGGGTTAGTAACCGCTAAATTCACGGGAGTACTAGTGACAACCAGACGAACAATGTCAAAAGGAACACTAGTAACAACTAAGATTCACAAGAGAAGCTAGTGATAACCAGACATGCAAAATTAAATAGGGAGCTAGTAACAACTAGACTTCACGGGGGAGACTGGTGACAACCAGACAAGCAATACCAATAACAATTTCATTTGCAACAAGTGCCAATAACAATCGGACTTTCCAAAGACTACTAGTAACGACTTGACTTCAAAGATGTGTTAACAACCGGATTCAAAAGTACCAAAGAAGATTGGGTTATGAAACAGAGATGCTAATGACAACTAGACCTCAAAGGGGATATAAGTAACAACCCAAAGTTGAACAAAATGCCAATTATAATCGAATTTAAGCTGAAAATTGGTGACAATCAACAATCTCAAAAGGGGTGCCAGTTACAACTAGATTCAGGGTCAAAGGGCTACAACCAACAACAAAGACCTAGAGAGATGCTAAGTGCACATGATATAGCATGATGAAAACGCTTAAAGATATGCAAGAACTGGCTCTGAAGAGAGGTAAAGAAAACAGAGACTCAAGAGGAGATAGATGAACATAACAACTCCGTCGGGGAATAAAGAGTCACACTGAATCTAGGGCACAAAGATGTCCAGAGGTTCACTGAGAAATACACCTACTTCGCTTTGGGAAGTATGAAGTTATGGTAGCTTTCTGGGGAGATAAAAATCTTCAGCATTCAGACATGTACCACATGGACGATACTGGGGACGTTCTTCAATCTTGGTAACCACTCATGACCACAGGATCAATCCAAAAAGGCATCATCAATTAATTCCTGGTTCAATAGGGATTTCATGCAATGGTCTAACAGTGCTTTTTCCACATTAAGACCTCTTGAGGAACATGTGATTTCACTAAATCATTCCACGAGCCAAAGTGAATTTATGTTTTCATTTTATTTTTCAAAAAAACTACTTTATTTATTTATTTCAAAACCTCTCGCTTTCATAATCATTATTAACAAATAAATGACATTTCGCATAGCAAGGATAAGTAAGGAAATGGTAAGTAACGAAAAAATCGAATGGTCCCAAAATTTGATTTTATTCAAGAATGGTAGCTCACAAATGGAAAAGCTCCATCAAACATTACAATTTGAAAATGGAAATAGGGAAAAGTTACATTGAATCCACTGACTACTACTAGCCCCTAATAACTAAAAATTCCCCAAAACCTTGTTTCTGACTGTTGCAACTACGAAAAAATCAACTGGCGGAAACAAACAGAAGAGTCACCATCAAACGTTATTTATCCCAAAGAGAGGGAAAGGAAACGATCGAAGAAAACCTAAAAGAAAGGAGAAGACACGGTCATCGCAACCAAATATTGGGTTCGGGAGTCGGTTAGGCATGAGAAAGGTATTAGCACCCCCTCACATCCGCTGTACTCAACATGATACATGCTTGTTGTCTAATAAAATGGGGTATTCTGTAAAAGCTACTGCTAAGCGGAAATAGAAAAAGAAAAAGGAGACTCAATAGGATATCGCAACCCTATCTCTACGTATTCTGTCGTGCAATGAGAAAGTTAGAGCCAACGTAGTTCGAAAAACTACGGGTGATGGAGGGAAGGTTGCTCGCCAAGACATCACCATCTTGTGCCTACGTATCCTCATCTGGTATGAGAAATCAGAGCAAACGTAGTTTGGGTAACTAAATCACTGGTTGGTTAAGTGTTTTTTATGAGCGACATTAAGTTCCCATTCCAACAGTTAGGGTCGATGCATGTTTGTGATATAACGAAAAGTAACGTGCTCTTTTTTGAAAATGAGTTTGAAACAAATCCCGAAGGATAAAAAGTTTGAATTTTTTTTGTGAGTTTTAATGAAGTGAATTGATTTGATTTGTGATTCACGTTGCACTAAGGACTATGATATAGGAACGAATGCGTCACATATCGCCCATGGGGCATGCACTAAACACTCTAGACAAGTGAGGAGAAACCCCCTACTCATCATTTCCAATATGCTTAAGGCTCGTGGCGCACAATGTTCATCGTCTTTATTAAGTATTTTGAATTTTTTTGAGATGAGAAAAGAATACCCAAAGAAAAACACTAAAGGGAACTGAAAACCCTAATGTTATCATACAAAATGGTCTTAAGGTTAAGATAAAAGGGAAATCTACCTAATGTTATCATACAAATGATGGACCTAAAGTTGAGATGAAAGGGACTATCCTAATTGTTATAATGCAAAGGATTGAAATCCTAATGTCTTTCCTACTCCCATCTTAATCAAAAATTAAGTGAGACTAGGAAACCTAAGGGATCATGTGAGCAAGCACAAGTAAACATCATTCAATTTAATCACAATTGAAAACACATCTCAATAAGAGAAGAAAGATGAAAATGAAGAAGAATTCCAAAAAGATGCAACTAGAAATATATTATCAAAGGCACCTGGTGCAATAAGATATATTGTAGTGTTTTTTTACTTCTTCATATAATTTCTTTCAAAGTTCTTCGAAGCGCGTTTTTTACTTCTTCGTATAATTTCTTTCAAAGTTCTTCGAAGCATATGTTTAAAGCACATTACAAGCAAGTCTTCTTGTGTTAAAAAATGTGTACAAGATAACTTTGCTTTAAGAGTTATAGTGAATTTTTTTATCAGAGAACTTACTTGGATGCCTGTCGATTTGATGTATGCGAACTAGATAACTTGGATCAAAGTGTTTCGGTAAGTAAATTTTTTTCATTGGTTTGGAGAAATTGAAAAGAGAATGGGGAAAAAGTAAAAAAAAGGACAAATAAATTATTTATACATGTTGGTCAAGAGTGATATAATGTAGGAGTAGGGGGATAAATGTTGGGGCATAGGTAAAATTTTTATGGATGTATGATTTGCAAACTTAGGGATGTAAGTAGTAATACCAGAAAAGAATTGCTCATTCCACCACATGTAGTGAAAAAACATCCTAACAAATTTCACAAATGTCCTTCAGAATCCAAAAATGCATTTTTGTACGCATCCTTTTCACACCAAAACATGTCCTAAGTGAGACTCACTTCATTTCCCCCCAAATTTTAGTCCGGAGATGCATTTCCAGATTCACCCTGTACCATTTATGCTAAATCCATATGTAAATGAGTCACACCCTTATATATATATATATATATATATATATATATATATATATATATATATATATATATATATATATATATATATATATATATATATATATATATATATATATATATATATATATATATATATATATATATATATATATATATATATATATATATATACACACTTCTGAAATAAATTCAGAAGTATACTTTCGAAATAAATCTAAAAGTATACTTCCTAAAACATTTAAAACCACCTTCTATCACTTTATATATTCATTTTGTTTCTTGAGCTTATTTTTACAATGTCTTGTTTGAAAAATCAAATAGAGAAACACGAAAATGTAACTCTTTATTTCGTCATTTACTTACCAACACACCATTTGATCTACTTCCCAATACAACATCCCCCATTTGAGGCTATTTTTAAAACCAACTCCCGTGAAGAAAACCAAACTATCATTTCAGGCTTCCTTCAATTTTTCAAAGGACTTACTTTTTCATTCTTCCATAATCTTTCTATTGATTTTAGCCCATAATTTTAGATGTATTATGAGATGAAATAGGATTTAGCATTGTCACATCAAATGAGGTATTTAAAACCATATATGGATTTGTATTACCGTATTTCACCAATATGTTCAACTGTTTTGCCTCCTCAAAAAGGTTTTCGAAAGTATACTTATGAATTTAAATCAAAAGTGTATTTTTTAACTTTTTTTTTAAAAATGAGGGTGTGACTCATTTACATATATACTTAATGTATTTGAGATACGTTCGAAGTACATTTCCAAATTCTAAGGATAATTTTGATTTTCACTAGGGCGAGGAAGCAATACTTAGGGTGCCTTAAGCAACCCCGGTCCAAAAAGGAAAATTTTACCCCATACCCCTACAATTATACCTATACCCCAACACTAAAAAAATTTGGACCAAAATACCATCATATAAATAATTATAATTTTAGAAATTCTCCTTTCCATTTTCATTTCCCTCTTAAGCCTTTTGAGAGACACTTTTTGTTGTTGTATACCGGAACTTACATCACAAGTCTTCTGGTTCATAAAGTGCATATCAGAGGTGTTAAAGTAAGTCTTCCGATTCTGTTTTTGTATCGAAAGTCATTGAAGAAGTCTTATGGTATTATGATTTTTTGAGGTTATTTACTCAAAGTGTTAATGCAAGTTTTCTAGTTCGTTTACGTGAAGATTCATACCAGAACTCATATTTGAAATGTCCCGGTTCGATTTTTTTTTATCTTTCTTTAATTTTTTTTTATGTTTTTATTTTGGCAGTGGTGCACACACGAGGCAAGGACGGTAAGATCTCTGATCGTGGTCTAGGACAGGGCGAATCATCGAGAATGGCTGAGGAAAAGCATACTGGTGCATCTGCATCAGCAACACAGCCTGTTGGATATCCAGGAGGACCGTACGATACCTCTCTTTTGGTTAAGTGTGAACATCATATTGCTAGACATATATGGTTCAGTGAGGTAAGTAAACGACAATTATTTGATATTGAATAAAATATGAATTTTTAATGTTGTATTTTATAATATATTTAATTTTAATTATTTTTAGGAGAGAGATCCGAAGAAAGAGTTGAAGGTAGCAGGACATGGGTTGAAGCTGACTAAGAGGGTTCCACTGCTGCTTCTTAGAGAGATGGAGGGTTGGATATCTAGGTCTGGTCTATCTTCACTCCAAAGAACTAGTTTGATAAAGATAGATACAAACCTGGTTTCCGCATTTGCAGAGAGATGTCATCTAGAGACATCTTCATTTCACATGCCATTTGCTGAGATGACGATTACTCTGGATGATGTCTCTTGTCTGCTTCACTTGCCCATAATGGGAGTCTTCTAGAACCCTCAAGATATCAGTGACGGGATTGTTATTGAGTGGAATGCTGATTACTTAGGAGTGTCACAAAGAGTGGCACAACAACAAGTCTGTGACTGCATGGGTTCTTACTATAATTTGGAATGGTTATACGATCGATTCGTATAGCATAAAGCTGCTTCTAGATGGACATATGCGAATAGAGCTTATTTGTTGATGTTAGTGGGTTCCACGATTTTTGCGGACAAGACCTTTACGCTTAGAGAGACACGATACCTCTTATTACTTATGGACTTGGAGGGCTTATCAAGATACAGTTGGGAACAGCTGTGTTGGTTACCCTTTATAAATATTTCGGAGATGCTTCCATGTTCATTTGTAAGCATCTCGGTGGTTATCTGACTCTCCTACATGTATTTACTTTAATTTAATTTATTTTGTTTTAATTAATTTTGTTTAGTATATTAATTTTATTTATCTAGTTTATTATGTTATAATTAATTATTTAAAATTAACTAGTAGTATTAATTTTGTAACAGTGCTGGACTCATGAGTATTTTTCAATACTTAGAAAAAAAGGAGAGAATTGGATACCAGCTAATAATGTTGGTCTCCCTTGAGCGATGAGATGGTCCTATAGGCAAGGTGTCTTGAAGGTGGACGAGCTGACACCTGCCGATGTCATATGCCGCCCATTCGAGGATCATAGAGTATGTCATCCGTTTGATGAGTTATGTCTATACAGTGGGTGTTTGAGGTGGGGTGACACTATTACTCCACACTTGCCTGACAGATGTATGTGTCAGTTTGGATACAGGCAATATGTTCCACCTCCACCTCTTGATTATATGATGGCTGGTGATATTGATGTTGAGTGGATTAGTTACCATCAGAGTGTTGGGGATGTGATTCGTCCTACAACACTGGCCACCACCCCATTTGAGATAAATGATGAATATCTTTAGTGGTATTATCGTGTTTCACATCCTCGTATGTTACCGCCCCATCGTGATGCACCAAGAGAGGTGTTAGTTCCTATTTATGAAGCAAGACCATCTGATCCTAGATGGGCTCGTGTTTCTTCATTAATTCATCATTATCTTCAACAGTCTAGTGCTGAAGAGGATGATCCATAGTTTGCTGAGTTGTTCAAAGCTTTACGTATTGCTCGTTCACATTGACTTATATTTATGTGTTAAATTTTAGACTTATTGACTTATGTTTATGTTTATGTATTAACTTTTAGACTCACTTGACCTAGTTGGGATATGTTTATGTGTTAACTTGTAGACTTATGTTTAGTTTTGAATCTAGTTATGTGTTATTGAAATTAAAAATGAATAACATAATTCATGATTCATGTTTTGAAATTAAAAATGAATAACATAATTCATGATTCATGTTTTGAAATTAAAAATGAATAACATAATTCATGATGCGTTGGTAATATAGGTGTAATTTGTTGTCAATGTTGTAGACGTCCTGCAAATCCTAGCATCCAAGATGTTACTGCTGGAGATCGAAACTTCTTCCAATCTACTATCACTGGCGGCAATGGAAACCCTTCTTTCATGTTTACTTGAATAAAAATAATAATCAAAACGTTAAGTAAAAATAACTGAGAAATTAGGTTAGTCACATTAACTAAAAATAACTAAATACCTGAACCCAATGACTTGTATTTACAAAACCAATGCAGTAAAAGGATACATTTGGTGAAAATGAAGTTGTCATAAGGAAGAAAGTCCAACATTCAAATCCTAAACAGGCAAGTACAACATTATAATGACTCGATATCAAGTAAACCATATATGGTAGAGTCAAACATTTATGTGGTGGTTGAGGTATAAAATGCCTCTATCATCAAAGATTCTCTCACTTCTACTAACCGATCAACAAATAAATTGGCATACAAACTTGATTTTTCATTATGTATTATTTCCAACCCCAAGTCTCGACAAACCATTGGCCAACCATCTTCACCATATCCATGAAATGAAGCAATGACTCTAAATCCACAATTACCATCTGATACAACATTAACTACATCATCAATATATGACCTGATGTAATTAGGAAACTGAAGGATGAACTGCTTAGATTAATGTGAAGATTGTGATAATTTCAACTTCTTCGAAGCCTGTGATGGTTGAGATTTCTTCTGAGAAGATTGTGATAATTTCAACTTCTTCGAAGTCTATGATGGTTGAGATTGCCTCTATGAAGATTAAGATGCTTGATCAACATACTCATGATACGAAGAGTCCATATAAACATCATACCCTACTGATTTTTTGCCTTTCTTCTTGACTCCCCCTTTGGGTTTTATTTTCTCAGATGGTGGACACAAAGAAGTCGTTGTGGGGAAGACAAGTTCAAAAACCTTACTTTTTAATGCCCTATTCCAAACAACATCTAGTGACCTAAACCTTTTCCATAAATCATCTATTGCACTACTCATATCCACCTCTGATCCATCGTCTATGTCTTCCTCTAACTTAACTTCCATACTTAGTTTCCTCCAATGAACATGCACAATATCTATTGGTATATAACATCAATTCTATATCCTGTCAACTCACAAGCACAAGGTAATCCATAGGTTGTTCTAAGAGTATAACAACATATTTTCTTGTTAGTTCTAACATAATCAACTTGTGTTAACTCTTCAGCAATGTGTCTCAATGCAGGTCGAGACACTAAACCATGTAAGTTATTATAAAATGGACTTACGTGGGTGTGCTTTTCAACGTTGCCCAGTTGTAACTTTAAGTTGTCATTCATAGCCTCTGAACATTTGACCATGTCACCAGTACTATTTCCCAACATCTGCTTTAACTTCTAATGAGCAGACTTAACCCTAAAAATAATACATATTAAAAATACTTTAAAAAATATACAATTTAGAAATACTAAAAATAAATACATACCGATTATTCGTGGTGTTACCCAAATGCATCACTCGATTAATCCATGCTCCAACAAATCTTTGTCTATGTGGTGTCAAACATATGTCATTCACATAATCAATAAATTCATTACAATCAACGCACGTATGCTCAATTTGGTTCAACCATTGGTCATACTCGATATCATCACTAGCTCATACAACTTTCATCCATAATTTGTCAATTGCCTCTTGCATGTCACTAGCCACATATTGTTTCCATTTGCACCAAAATTTTTGTTAATATGAAATCGACATAGCAAATTGATCGACCTTGGAAACACAGTTTCAATGGCTTTCATCAAAGCAAGATCTCTATCAGTCAAAATCACTTGTGGACACAAATCTTTCTTCATAAACAATTGTTTAAGCTTATCTAACACCCAACAAAAGTCTCAGTCTGCTCAGACTCAATATACGCAAATGCGACAGTAAAAGTCAACTCGGTTGATGTCATGCCAACAATTTCAAACAGAGGTTACCTATATTTATTTGTCTTGTAAGTGGTATCCATAACTAACACAATAGAAAAAATATCAAACACCTTAACTAAATCTGGATGAGTCCAAAATATATCTCTAATAACTTCATAGAAATTTATTTTTCTACTCTAATAAACATAACCTACACCCTCAATAAGCTTAAACAAATGTTGTATCTCACTTATAAGACCTCTTATCTTTTTTTCTATCATACTCTTCTGCTTGTATATTTGCGTGATCCGAGTGACATTCTCCAGATCTTACTCTTGCAAAGAAAACAATATATGCCTAGGTGGAACCTTTCTCTTTGTCAAATCAACAACATGTTGCTTCTGATCCGTCGTTAACCTACCAACAAAGGAGTGACCTTCTAACCTATCAGGTAAATCATGGTTATAAACTCCACATTTTATGCCAACCTTCCATCCAGATCCATCATTCGCTGTAATTGATCTGATTTTAAATGGACATCCATATTTTTTCACCGCACTCTGGGTTCCACTATCAATATCTTTGTGTTTTCCACCTTTATCACAACCAAATATTAATTTGTTACTTCTTTCTCTCTGGCCTGTTTCAATATCTGAATGAGTGATGATAACCGTTACGTTAGTTCAGATTCTGATCTCTTTAATCCATCTTATCTCCTCTTCTCGTGTACCAAATTTTTGAGTAGTTGAAAAAACATCAAACATATCTACACATATATGGTCTTTATCGCATATATTGCGGAGAAATTTTTGTACCTGCAGAATAAAAAAACAATTAAAAAAAATTACATTTACGAAAATAAACTGGAAGTCTCAGGAAAAGAGTTTCGGTACACAAAGTTACCAAACCGAAACTCTTAAGAAAGTGTTTCGGTACATATTATGACCAAACCGGAAGACATGACAAAAAGTGTTCCGAAGAGTCATAAGTAGGTCTCAAAACCAGAAGTCTTTTTATAACACATCCGATACATGTTTTGTAATGAACCGGAACTCTTAGCCAAAGTCTTTCGGAGTGAAAAAATACGTACTAGAAGTCATTTTAAAAGTGTTCCGAAATGATGTTTATAGGGTAAATTTTTTAAAACTCTGACAATCTAACAGGAATAGTAAAAAGTAAAAAAGTAAAATAATAAAAAATAAATAGGAATAAAAATGTAGAGATATAAATATAATTGTAGAGGTATAAGGTAATGATTACGGCCTTTGGAGAATTGTAGTCCATAAGGCCCAAATCCAGCATAATTGTGTGTTTTCTTTCCCTATAAAAACCGGTGTTTCATTTTGAGAGAGGCATTGGCGCGAGCGAGGGCATCTAAGTTTTGAGCAAACAAAAATGGCGGAAGAACACGAAATTGAGACTGAGACTGAGACTGAAACTGAGCTTGAAGAAGAGTTCTCTGTTTGGAAGAGGAACACTCCTCTTTTATACGATTTGTTCATTTCCCATCCTCTCTCATGGCCTTCTCTCACTGTTCAGTGGATTCCTGCTTCTCCTCAACCCCACTCCCACCCTTCCTTCAGCACCCACAAACTCCTCATAGCCACTCACACTTCCAACGAGGAATCCAACTACCTCATGGTCGCAGATTCAACACTCCCCGTAAACCCATCTCAACCCATCTTTTCCGATGACCCTGAAAACCCCTTTCTTCCTAAGGTTTTCATTTTTTTTCATCCTTGTTTTTTATTTGCTTGATTTTTAATGGGTACCAACTGGTCGATGAAATTCCTAAATGCTACTTGTTTATTTTGCAGGTAGAGATTACTCAAAGGGTTCTTGTTGATGGCGAGGTGAATCGGGCGCGTTCTATGCCGCATAACCCTAGCATTGTTGCTGCAAAGACTTGTAATTCCGAGGTTTATGTGTTTGATTTTGCCAAGAAACGAGGAGATAATAATGATCCTGATTTCAGGTTGAAGGGTCATGATGAAGAAGGTTATGGGTTGTCTTGGAGTCCTTTTAAGAAAGGGTACCTTTTGAGTGGTTCTAATGATCATAAGATTTGCTTGTGGGATGTATTTTCTGAATCTCAGAACAATGTGCTAGATGCTGTTCATGTTTACGAGGTAATGCATGTCTGGCGTGTTACATTGGATTTGTTGTTAGATTAATTGTTGTTTTGATGATGGAATCATTGAACTTTTGATTGTGTGTGTTAGGGCCATGAAAGTATTGTTGAAGATGTGTCTTGGCACACAAAGGATGAGAATTTATTTGGGTCAGGTGGAGATGACTGCAAGTTGATAATTTGGGATTTGAGGACGAACAAAGCGCAACAATCACTCAAACCCCATGAAAGGGAGGTAATGACGTTACTTCATAATCTTTGTGTAGGCTAGTCTATTCTTCATCAAGCATGTAATATGGTAGAATGACATGCTGTCTATCACATAGAATTTCCTTTATTTATGAGGAAAGATGCTTATTTTTTCTGCATAACTATGTAGCACGGACACCTCTAAGAAAATGAGTGCTGGCGTGTTAGTGTTGGGGTTGTATTCAGAGTTTCCGTGCTTCACAGCTGCATAAGATTCTTAGAATCAGCCCATTTTGGGATTTATATGCTATTGTTTTGCCAAAGGCAGCAATTAATTTTGACCATGATGGTCTTAAACATGGTGTTTTATTATGTTTTCAATTTTGGTAGTTTTCACAGTTTTCTTTTTTTTTGTGCTGAAACATGCTCCTGAATGTCTTGGTATTTTTGCTGGAATATTAGTTTGTCACTCACAGTGTTATGTTGTCTCCTCTATTTTGTTTTGAACAGGTGAACTTTGTTTCTTTCAATCCATATAACGAATGGATTTTGGCTACAGCATCTTCGGACACCACTGTTGGTCTCTTTGATATAAGAAAGCTTGAGGCGCCATTGCATTTTTTAAGTAGCCACACGTATGTCCTTCAACTATCACTTATTCATATTGTTTATATTATTATCCTGTAGTTGATGGGTCAAATAATTATATTTGTTAACCTTTTAGATCCAATTTCTTTAGTTGTGGAAATTTCAGCACCTTCTACTTACTGATTTGGTTTACTTTTCATGTGTAGAGATGAGGTGTTCCAGGTAGAGTGGGATCCTAACCACGATGGAATTTTGGCATCTTCTAGTTCTGACAGAAGGCTTATGGTTTGGGATCTTAACAGGTAGGAAGACATTTCCCATAATTTTTTGTTCTTTTCTTTTTTCTATAAATCTGCCTTTTAACATTTTCCACATTTTACTTTTATAATGACTCAGAATTGGCGATGAGATGATCGAGGGAGATGAAGAGGGTGGTCCTCCTGAACTACTCTTCTCTCATGGGGGTCATAAAGGCAAAATATCAGATTTTTCATGGAACCAACACCAGCCATGGGTAATCTCAAGTGTAGCTGAGGATAATTCTTTCCATGTCTGGCAAATGGCTGAAAGCATTTACAATGATGGCGATGTCGATGACGATAACGCTTGGATGGGTAGCGACCAGCACTAAGTAGAAGAAGTAGAAGAAGGATGAGAGGCAACAATGCTTTTACAGCCACTGCTTTGTTGTTTTGTTGTATGTTTTGTGACCATTTGACTATTACCAGTTTTTTTGTTGCTATATATTGTGATTGTTGAAACAATGGTGGGCATCAGTATTATCACAACAAGCTTTCAAAGTCAGAATGTATTTTGACAAGTATGTTGCCGCCTTATTGACAGAATACTGGAGCTTTGAGGAAGAGCTAAAAGTTGAGTCTGCTTTATTTTAGTCCATTCCCTATTATTGCAGAAGTTGTTAAATTTGCATTCATTGTATGAGCCTGCATTTTCGAAACTCTACAACTGCTGATACATTAAAGGAGAAACCAACTAGCATCCAAATTACAGCTTCTTGCACTTGACAAAATTCATAATTTTCTAACTTACCGTACATTCAACATGGTAGTGCAGCTTTGGCTTACTTTCCTCTAAAGCATTCTAATGAACACAATGGATTTAGTAACGAAATGAAAGGATGAAGATGATGATGCTATAAATGATATGATTAACGATTATCTAAAGATGTTACAATTGCTTTATAGCCGACTTGTTGGGTAAACTAACTAGTTAATTATACATCTGACTAGGAACTAACTCATCTTATGTATTAACTAACCAACTTATCCTCTTTAATCCATAACTTTAAACATATATCATTCCTAATTGATCCCTTAAAAATATGAATTTGTTGATCTTTAATGCCTTTGTAAAATCAATTGCTAGTTGTGGTGCACTTCAATAGTGAACTTCAATTGGATAATAGGTATCCTCAAGCATCTCCTTCATGAATATTGTATAATGAAATGGAATTAATCTCTATATGCTTGCTCATTTGAAGTGAGATTGGATTTTTGGTTGATTTATGGTTGATTTATGGTCAATCATCAACTTCAATGATTTAATATTCAGCTTCACACGAGTATACGACACAAACATGCTGCTTCTTAGTACACAAAGAGATAGCTCCATCATTGTGCTTGAACACACACGTATACGACACAAACATGTTGCTTCTTAGTGTACAAAGAGTTAACTCCATCATTGTCATTGAACACATTCTAAAGTGCTCCCTGTAGCAGTTATGTCCCCACACTAGTCAAAATTTGAATATCTTATTAACTCTACTTTCTTCTCTTTCATCACGGTTGAAAAATAGCAAATCAAATTTTATAAGTTTCTTTTAAATACATGAATATCCTCTTTACAATCACTAAATGTGGTTTTCTTGATTCATTTGTGAATCTATTGATGATGCTTATTGTATAGCATATGTCAAGTCTGCTATTGTATAATTATCTTAACGAGCCTGCAATCTGTTTAAACACAATTGCCTATACTCTCTCATCACTACTACATTAATCAAGCTTTCCATTTGTTTATGATGGATTTGTGACTGTTGCAGTCAGTCATTTCAAATCTATCTAGTAGCTCCCTTGCATACTTCCACTAATGGGTCACCATGCCTCTGTTAACTTCCATAAATTTTATGCAAAGAAAGTGTGAGAACTTACCTAAGTCACTCATCTCAAATTCAGAGCTTATCTAAGTCACTCATCTCAAATTCAACCTTTTTTTAATTTTATTTTAGGTTCTCAAGCTTAGATAAATAGCTACCCGTGATGAGAAAAACAACCACATACAAACATATAATCATATAATCATGATGCTTGAGCTACTCGTGATGAGAAAAACAACCACATACAAACATATAACCATATAATCATGATGTTTGAGTTGTTTGACTTTGCACATTAACATCATACTTAATTAATTGTACATTTTTTGAATTCGAGTTGGATAAAACACTTATCAATTCTTTTGTTCCGGGTTCTAGAGATTTTCTTTAATCCATATAAAGGTTTTTGTGTACTCTATTTATTCTTGCCTTTTTACTTCAAGTTCAATTGGTTAAGTCATAAACATTATTTCTTCATAAAAACCATTTAGGAAGGTAAATTTGACATTCAAGTGATAAAGAGTCTAATTTCGACTATTAGATAGTAACACAACTAGCCTCACTATCTCAAGTCACTATCTCAAGTCTTACCACACGAGAAAACATTTTATTACAGTCAATTCCATACCTCTGCCAAAAACCTCTATCCATTAATATTGCCTTATGTTTTGAGACCGTACCATATAGATTCATGTTAACCTTAAAGATGCACTTCACATCAATAATTTTCTTCCTGTTTGGTAAATAAACCAATTCCCAGGTGTGATTATTTTCAATTGATCAGAGTTCTTCAACTATAGTCTCCCGTCATTGTATCATCAGAACTGATTGCTAAAAATTTTATAGTCTCCCTTCATTGCATCATCAGAACTGATTGTTAAAAATTTCAAAATCTAAGTCTAACCTGTCATATGCTTATTTTTAGATATGAGATTAACCTTTTCAAAGGGCTAATTGGTCTTTTAACCTACTTAAAAACCTATTTTATTTGAACACATGTAAATTAGAAATAATTAATGTTTATATAGACAAAGAAACTAAAAGATCAATGATATTAAAAATTTGTTTGCGTTGACATATCTGATATAGTAGCATAAGTTTTATGAGACTATTTGCTTAGAAAAACTTGTAAAAATAACTTATGACATTGTTCATAAAAAATTTTCATCATATTTTCATAAAATTTTAAAGATAATTAAGTTTTATTTTTGCAATTTAGTTCAAAGTAATACAATATAATAATAATAATAAAATTACTCATGTTTATTTAAATAGGCCGATCTGATAGGATTAAAAATATTTTTTTCATAACCTGAAGCCTAACATTTTTAGTTAAATAGACTCTAAAAAAGCATAAACCTTTTCCACTTAAAAAAGTATGACCTATCATGGACCTGTGTAGGCTAAGCCGTAGGTCCTTGATAGTTGGACTGACTTATTCGCACTCCATTCACATGTGTTTGAGCTTCTCTTAATCCATAATTAACAATTTCAATACCTTCAAAATCATTATCTTTCTTAAACTCTTCACTTTGATCAAATTCAATGAAGTTGTGATTAAAATTATTTCATTTCTATAATATATTCTACCAATTCCATGCTCATGACTAATTGATAATTACTTTTTTTGATGATGTGCACCTTTTGAGTCACATGTTGTTGAGAAATAAATGTGAGTTGTGTTGAGAAACAAGTGTGAATTTTAAGTCTCATATTACTTAGAAAAGTGGAGGTTGATCACTTTATAAGTAAGATGACCCATACACCTATCACCTTAAGATTTTGGGTGAATATGTGGTGTATCTCTCATTTGTTTGCGTGAGTCTTTGACCTTTAGGCGAGTGTGTAACCCAATGTGAATGTTTCCCCTCCTGACGTCCCAAGAGTGGTATCAGAGCTGTGGTTCGAGTAAGGGACCGACTCCTTATGTCGAAAGTCTTCCTGACATGGTGATCAAGCTGCATGTTCCATTGAAGTGTCCATGACGATTAAGTACAAACATATGGATGAAAGAGATTCCGCTTGAGGGGGAGCATAGTGGATGAACTCACACTTGAGGGGGAGATTGTTGAGAAATAAGTGTGAGTTGTGTTGAGAAACAAGTGTGAGTTCTAAGTCCCATATTGCTTAAAAAAGTGGAGGTTGAACACTTTATAAGTAAGAGGACCCATACACCTATCATCTTAAGGCTTTGGGTGAATATATCGTGTCTCTCTCACTTGTTTGGGTGAGTCTTTGACCCAATGTGAATGGTTTCCCTCGCTTGTAAAAATTATAAGTTGAAGTATGATTTTATGAGTTGTTTCTCAACGCAACTCACACTTATTTCTCAATAATTTGTATCAGAGTCGTGGTTCGAGTAAGGGACTGACTCCTTGTATCGAAAAAATTTTTGACATGGTGATCAGGCGGCGTTTTTCGTTGAAGTGCCCATGACGATTAAGGGTGTCTGTCAATGGCGGTACAAGCATGTGGATGAAAGAGTTTCCGTTTGAGAGGAGCATAGTATATAAACTCACGCTTGAGGGGGAGATTGTTGAGAAATAAGTGTGAGTTGCGTTGAGAAACAAGTGTGAGTTCTAAGTCCCACATTGCTTAAAAAAATGGAGGTTGAACACTTTATAATTAAGAGGATCCATACACCTATCACCTTAAGGTTTTGGGTGAATATGTGATGTCTCTCTTACTTGTTTGAGTGAGTGTTTCACATTTAGGTGAGTGTTTGACCCAATGTAAATGCTTTCCCCTCATGATGTTTCAAGACATGTTTGTATAACTTATAGGCTCTTATTAAATGACATCCTATGAACATCATGATTTCACTATTGCAATCAAGCTTACTCTTTCTAGCATTGAGTAGGCATTTAGAACATAGCAATTCAAACATTTTAATTGATTCAGACATGATTTTCTTCCACTCCAAGCTTCCTTGGGTACTAGAAAGATAATAATACAAAGATTAAAAGTAATGTCTAAAAATTTATTCATAGTATAAACACTAGGAACATTTATGCTCAATTTTTGAAACATAACAAGAAAGAGAATTAATTATGTAAAGTTGATGAGTAAGGCTAGTTGTATCAATCATCATCTTGAAAATGTTGTTCTATATTAAAAATTTGTTAGAAGTAAAAATTGAATCTCACACACGCATGTTTTCAAGCCTTAACTAGTTGATTAGGAAAGCCTTTTGAATCTCTTTCTTTACTAACAAAACACCTAAAAATATTTTCAAGTCTTAGCTAGTTGATTAGAAAAATGTACGCTTCATTAAATCTTTTTTAACTATTAAATCGATTAGGGTCTATAGCCAAAAGCCAATTGATTAGAAGAAGCTAAATGAAATTCTGTTCATCTTTAACAAAAATTTCAAATGAATTTAATTTAATTTTTATTTATTTATAAAAAATTCACTTTTAAATAATTTTGTAAAAATAATAATAATCAAGCAAACATATCTAGGTATGGCAATTTGACTCATCCCTAATGGAAACTCGCAAAATTATCCAAAACGGATAGGGTAAAAATTCGCAAAAATGAGCACGAGAATAGACTCAAGTAATTACCCACAAAAATAAGTGGATATGTGTACTGGTATGTGCACCTTGATACCCACCTGCACAATATATATGTATTTTAATTTATATTTATATATTTAAATTGATATTATTATATAAAAATGTATGTCTATCAATTTTGAAAAGTATATCAATGTTAAACCATTACACATTTAATATAAGTGTTTGTTTATTTTAACAATAAATTTTTAATTTTTTAAATATTTTTAAAAACTTAAAATGATATGATATTTTATAATTGATCTATTTATTTTAAATATGTATGCGGGTAACAGATACGGATATGGATACTTACATACCCATAAAACACGAGTGCGGGTGCTAACTTTAACGTTCAAGCGGATATGAACTTGAATACGATAGTTTTTTTCAAATTGCGGATATGAAAATGATTACTATAATAGCCTACTTAAACCTTTCCTTTCCTAGACATATCCATAAACAAAATATAAAAAAATTGATTTTTTAACCACGTTTATCTCAAAATCTCCAACATTCAGATAACAAGAAATTACCATGATACACATGAATTTTTACCATTCAACTTTGATTATTCTTTCTCAATTAACCATGCTTTAGTTACTTGTCAACGATTTATTTCGCAAATATCTTTTTGGTGTTTTTTTTCATGTTCATACCAATTTTAATATTAGCTTCTTGTCCATTCTAACAATCATTTTCCATTAATTTATTGATGCATGTTGACACTGTAGTGTGACATGTGTTTGAGATAGATGCCCAATTAACTTGCAGTATTACATTTAAAATTGCAAGACACAAACTTCCAAACACTTCAACCAATCTTCAACGTTACGAAGAATACAATGTGCTTGGCTATTCTTCTAAGTATGTGTGAGCGCTTGGCTATTCTTCTAAGTATGTGTGAGCGCTGGGCTATTATTCTCACTATACAACGTGAAAGGCATTCTAATCTTGATGCCAAGCGCCAACTTTTCTTCGTCTTGAAGTCACAGTTTGCGGTACAACACATTCACTAAGAAACTTTTTTTAGACAAAAGTTCCATATATGTTATGAAATTAGAGGGTACAATGCGGGAAAATTGTTCGCACTTTGTTTATAAATCAGTTGATGGACAGCAAAAATATAAATGGATTATTCTTTTCATCCTTAACGGTGTGTCTCACACTCTTGAAAATTTAAAAATATTTTTATTTTGTTTGGAGATACATTTGCGGACATACTTAAAATCACACCAAAAAATAGGTTACAAGTGAGATAACTATATTTTGTCCAAAAAATTTGTTCGAAAATGCATATTTAAAATCCGGAGATATACATCCATAAATTGTAAATCGATCATAGATATATTTTGAATTTTAAAGGAGCTAATATTGCTCTCTCAACACTTCCCTAAACTTTCCAACATATTTAAACCAAGAATTGATCATATATATATATATATATATATATATATATATATATATATATATATATATATATATATATATATATATATATATATATATATATATTTTGAATTTTAGAGGAGCTAGGAAAATTTAGGCAGAACTACACTAAGTATGTTTTAGTGGATTTTTGATTTGATGACTTTAATGCAGAAAAGTCATTGTGAGGTTGATGGTGATGTTGTTGCTGGAAAATCATCATAAAATTAAAATAAGAGAAAGTGACAATGAAGTAGTGAGTGTTGAGCTTTTATGTTAAATAAGTGTGTCTCACATTTTACGGCGATGTATTTTTGAACATTTTTTTCTAGAAAAAATAGGAATAATTCATTTACAAATGCAAAAATGTGCGTATAAAAGGTGCGTCGAAAGATACATCTTCGGAATATAGGAAAAATTGTGACTTTTCACCATAACTTGGACAAGAAAAGAGTAACCAAGATACAATCACACAATATTTTTGGAAATTTCTTATGGTGCCTTATAAGGTGGAAAAACACCAATGGAAAACTGAAATTGCCCCTCAGATTTTGGAGATGCATATTCGGATGCACCATGCACCAATGTTACGGCGCACCAAATGATTATCACCCTAGATGAATACTAAAAAACATTCAAGAGATACATCTATGAGTATTTTCAACGAATATACTGATAGTTGATCAACCCAGTGGACATTCCGGATATGCATCTTCGAAAGTTTGGGGCGTCACTTTGAAATTTTTCTATGACCTTTGCATGTCAGATATTTCTAGAGATGCATCTCTAAAATAAGTTGATAAAACACCGACCTGCATGATCACACGATCATACTTGTTTTCGACTTAATACCCTATCCAAAAACCCTTCCATTCTCAATCCACATTTTCACTCCAAATCTTCAATCTTATGTTTCATCACATTAAAAGGAGAAAAAGAAGTTAGAATTCCAAGTAAAGATCATTTATTCCAAGCTTCATTGCTCACATTGATCTTGTTTTTTGTCTGAAAATCACGTGTTTATTCCGAAGATACATTTTCAGAACAAGCATGAATTCATCCGAAAATGCATTTCTGGTATCTGTTTGTGTTCATTTTTCAGCTATGGTTACAAAATTATCACTTATTTACTATTATGTGGTAATTGTTTTCATTTGATATGATGCACCCTGATATTTTTTCCCAACATGTTGTGTTTCAAAATATCAAAGGTGTTGTGAAGACGGTAGATGTTTGGCAACAAATTTAAAAATGAGCAAGAGTTTGAATTTCGTGATTACATGCTTCAATGGATTCTTACGGAAGCCTCCAAATTGAAATTTGATGTGGTAATTGAAAGATCTGATAATGGTTTGGATAAAAGATGTGCTTTTGTGACGATGATGTGCGAAAGAAGCGGGAAATGTAGACCTCCTATTCGAAATTTTAAACGAAATGACAACAGTTCAAGAAAATGTGAGTGTCCCTTTAAATTTCATGGTTATATGTTGACAAACAATAAATGCAGATTTAATGTTATATGTGGTTCGCATAACCATATGTTGTTTGAAAAGTTAGTCGGCCATCTAATTACGTGTCGCCTCATGCCAGAAGAGAAGGAATGCGTGACACTGAATTTGGTTCAACCAAAAAATATACTTGAAACTTTGAAACGTAAAAGACCCGAAAATATATCAAATATCAAACAAGTGTACAATACTCGACACTAAACTAATAAGAGGCTTATAGGGGATAGAACTGAAATGCAACAACTTTTGAAACTGTTGGATTATAACATTTATCTGTCTAAGTACAGAACGTGCGAGGATGGAGTTACTGTTAGAGATATATTTTAGACTCATCCTGATTCCATCAAGTTGTTCAACACATTTTCTACTGTGCTTATAATTGATTCAACATACAAGAACAACAATTACAACCTTCCATTATTGGAGATGGTTGATGTTACCTCTACGGAGAAACTTATTATGTGGGGGTTTTCATTTCTAGAGAGAAAAAAGGATAATATTACTTGGACTTTAGAGGTGTGTCGGACAATGTTGAAGGATAAAAAAGAGATACCTAAAGTGATTGTTACCGACCTCGATACGGCGTTGATGAATTCAGTTGCAAAGATATTTCCTACTTCTTATGCACTGCTTTCTAGGTATCACATAACAAAGAATGTGAGAAGTCGGGTTAAACCCACAGTAGGGATGAAACAAATAAAGTTTGAAGGTCTAAAAATGGTAAATGCGAGTGTGATAGTGGGAAAAAATAATGGATGCATGGAATTGTATAGTAAATTCTTCCACTAAAGAATTATATCTCGATTCCATTATACATTTCAGGAAGGTGTGCGGGAAATATCCCAATTTGTTGAAATATGTTGAAAGCATAATTCTTGACCAAGTGAAGGAGAAAATTGTTTGTTCATGGACCGATCATATTAAACATCTTGGGAATACAACAACAAACCGAGTTGAGTCTGCTCGTACTACATTGAAGAATTGGTTGAGAAATAGTAAGAGAGATTTGTGTAGATATTGGGACTCCGTGAATCAAATAATTTATAATCAACATAATGAGATATATATACAGCATTTGGTCGGAGCATCACCCTTTTGAAACATAGCTTTAAAGACAACAATCTTTATTCTCATTTGGTTAGCAACATATCTTGAACGGGTTTGAATTATATTTTTAACGAAGATAAACGAGCTAAAAGTGTAGGTTCCAATAGTGTAAAGTGTGAATGCACAATTGTGAAAACATATGGTCCCTCATATGCTTGTGTTATTGCCAAAAAGATAAAATTTGGTAGCCTAATAAGAATAGATGAGGTTAACACTCACTAGAAGAGGCTTAGGTGTGATGATGATGGTGTCATGAAAGACGGTAAGTCGAATATCTATATCTTGATTGAATAGGAAGTGATACAAGATAAAATTTTGAAAGTTGATGACAATATGAAACTCCACACCAAAGAACGATTGAGGAGGATTGTGTATCAGAAAATCACCGACTTGAAACCACCTTTTCAACCGATAAAAACAAAAGGTGCTTCGAAGAAGCTCAAACCTACATCGAGTGACAATTCAAGTGCGGTCTCCTTGGTATTTTGAACATGTTGAAAGAGTTTTTCCAGACTCACTTACTCCAAAATCTTTAAAAAAAAAATTTCAAAGGAGCTCGCATTAACAAACCACCTCCTTCGCCGCTTCCACCAAATATTCCATTCATTGGCGAGATGCCGGTTTTTATAAACAAATAAATCGAGCAGATCATCAATGTTGAGGATGATGCTAATTGCACTTATCGAACTGTTTCGAATTTACTCGATAAAAGAGAATATAATCACACACTTGTCCGCCACCAGCTTATCCATGTGTTGAGGACTCATAAAGAATCATACATACAACTTTACGGAAAGAAAGAAAACTTTGATGCAATTTTTGAGTCTCTTGTTCCTTGCCTTATTTGATAAGCACTGAAGGCTAAATTGATGCGCTTCCCTGAAATAGATCACCTCATAACATGTGCGTACGATAGAATTTGTATTAATCTTACATGATACGATTTTTTGGAAACCTTTTTCACATTTAGCACCGTCCCACCTCAAAATTCAAAAGATCAAATTATGTGTATTGGGTGACCTTCAAAATCACGACATTTTATTCAAGTTTACTTGAAATCAGAATGTCTTATACCACTTACATCACTGGAGTGAGCAACTCATTCAACAACAAAAGTCAGAACTTGGCCAAACTATTTTGTGAAAAGGACGCAAGAGTTCGAGAAATTGAACAAAATTGAAAGAGAATCAAATGCACAAAAGTTAAAAGGAAACCACCCATAAATTTAATCGACGACAAATATTTCAATTCATTTTAATTTTCTATTTAGCCAAACAAATGAGTGTATGTAATTGTCTCAGTACTAATGAAGTGTAATATATTCAATTTTTTTAATATTTTAATAAAATTTTCATCTTTGCAAAAAAAAATTGCTCCTTTGCCAAACAAAGTCATTAATCAATTAGGTTTTGTTTTCTGCCTGATTCAGGAGAGATTCTGAAGATATATCTCCAGAATAAGACAATAGGATGATATCGGAAAAGTATCTCCGAAAGCAACACTGATGCTTAATAGAATTTTTGTGGTCCACATTTGTCTATAATTTCTATAAATTTAGGTGCTCTAATTTTTTATTTTACGCAAACAAAAAATGTCTTAAATATCACAAATAAACATCATCCAGTATATCGCAAATATCCCATTCTCTAGCGCGACACCCGAACAAAAGTTTCAACTCAACGAGTACACCACTTTTGCTGATCTAAAATACGAAGTCCATAATCTCCCATCTTATAGAGACAATCGAAAAAATTGTAAAATTTAAATACCGATTAACATTGATTGACAACAGAGGAAAAATTAAGTTCTAACAACTTTGAACACAAGCGGATGCAATTATAAAGGCATATATGCTTCCCATCTTCATACCTCACTTTAATGATGGCAAGGTTCCAATTTCAGCCGAAACAATTACCTGTGTTCTCAAACACAAAACAAGTCACTTGTTTGTCTTAACTAGATGAAGGCAAAAGCCCTTATGGACAATCTTCAATTAGAGAACAACAGATCTGGAAATAAACTAGTCAATCTTTGTCGACCAACAAGCTAAAGACAGAAAAGCAAATCTATACTTCTCAGAAAAGCATATGTGAAAAATAAATGAAATGCCATGCCGGCAACCACATAGGACAATTTTATTGTTTCCACTCACGAATATATGTTACACAAAATGACATTGGTGCCTCACCTGTCCACAAGCACAAATACCGAGAGATGAAAACACACCCCATCTTCCCCTAGTTCTGTAATACAGAAATGTAGAATTTCCAATATAGAAAACTTGAATCACCACTTAAACATCATCCTCTCATTAAACAAAGCAAAAAAAATAATCAAATGATTAACACATTTGAAATTGAGTTAGCATAAGAACATTTACCATGCCAGTTTTACTAGTTCACGCACAACCAGCACAACCAAAACACCGGGAAACTTATTGCATAGAAAAGCATTAATCTGTGTCTCAGCAAAAAAGATATGCTGACTACAGGTCAATTACTGTTTTTGCATAATAAACATGTATCAACTACTTATATTCCATGGTAGAATAGCCATCAAAACCAAGACAGCGCACAGCAGGGTCAAAAAGAGACAATGATCTTCAGCAGTTACTCGACAGATAACTGATGCTGCAGCTGATAACAAGTTCTTGGCAGGATATATTACCATGGCAACAACAAAAGGTTGAAAACCACCAACTTATGTATTCTTCATCCAGCTTTTGCTGCGCGAGATCCCCCTGTTAAATAAATTTTTTTAGATAATTTTAAGAGATGAGAAGCAAGAATATGCAACTTCCATGCTCTAAAGTCATAACAGAAGAGTCGATCCCAATTGCTTTGGAAATGGGGACAAAAAAACTGTATTATAAATTTTTCATAAGCAAAAGTCTCAAACTTTTTGGTACCGTGGGAAAAAATTATCACTACAATTGTTATCTATTTCAAACCTTTTTAAATTTCATGCATAAATCTCCTGGAGGATTTGGCAGCATTTGTTAACTTATTCATATATAGAGCATCTAGTTTCTTAAAAAGTAACAAGAACTCTGTAATACTAGTAGTACTACCTTTTAAAAAAATCGCGCATTATCAGAGTGCACAATCATCTTGTATAAAACTTGGCAATCAGACTTAAGCACCAGAGACAGATTTGGATCCTCTACACTCTCTACATCTCATAAATTCTCATTCTCTTGCTTCAAAACTTATTTTCTCAAGTAAACCGTCAAGCTAGTCCCTAACTTTGTAGGACACTCTCAAATAGGCCCTGAGTATATAAATATTTCACAAAGGTCTCTGATTCTGCCAAATTGTAGTCATCATATTAATCCTTTGATATTGATGTTATGGACTAAATTGATAGTTAGTGGCTAAATACAAGGACCGAATTGATAGTAAGTAGTTACAACATAAGAACTTAATTGATAGTAAGTGGTTAAATACAAGGACCAACTTGACACTTTAATAGAGTCAAGGACTTTTTGAAATATTTATACACTCTGGGACCAATTTGAGAGCATTCTACGGATATAGATAGTGCAGAGGATCTATTTTCACCCGAGATAAGGAAAATTATAGTATTTTTAGCAATTACACATACAACAACAAAAGCATATCTTTCTCATACGGAAGAGACAGCTACATGGATCAATTATAGTAATTAAACATAATGCAAAAACAAAGAAGTGTCATTGACAGCATCATCCTAAGATTCTCTGTGCTTTTTATATGGCACGCTGACAAAACAAAAATTAAATAACTAAACAATTATCACCCAAACCCAAATAATGACAAGATATGCTAGACAAATCACAACATGGAGCAGCAATCAAGAGAAGTAAATCGTAAATATAAACTAAGTTTGAAAAAAATTCAAGTATTTAACACTTTCTTTTAGAGAGTATGCATAATCAGGCATCACCTTTTCTTTTATTGGAAGATTGAGAATTAACATTAGACATTGTCGGTCCAACTCCACAACCATGAAGATCTTTGATCCCCAAATTCTGGCCTCCGAGACACTGGAGACTTTCAAATTCACAACCATCAAATCCCTCCTCATTTGGGGACACCCCTTCTGCAGTAAACCTCCCATCTGCTCCAGGACCTTGGCAATATACCCGATCATCACACTGCACATTACAAGGGTTCATGACATAAGAACCAGGCAAGTTCGTAATTGAGGGGTTGGGATTGGTTGGTTTTTGATACGGAAAAGATCCAATTTCCCCTTCAATCCTTCCCCTTATATCAACCAACAAACACTTCAATCTCGCCACTTCAGCCTCTAGAGCAGCCTGTCCCTGCAACTTCCTCATCAAGTGCTGATTCAAAGCCCTCAATTTCGTAACCTCATCTTCCAACGACGCAGCCCTAGCCTTTTTCTTCTCACGATACTTCCGAACAGCTTCTTTATTCCCCACCGGACGTTTCTTCGACTTCTTCTCAGCAGACTCAGCCGTATCATCAGTCCCAACCTGATCTTCTTCAGATGCAGGCACAATTTTGGTATGAACGTGATAACAAGTATGAGTATGCGAAGAATCAGGACCAGGTGGATTACACGTGTGGGTATGAGTACAAGCGTGTGTATCTTTCAACAGTTCATCAAAGAAACTGTCCATTGAACCACTACTCGGAAATTCAGGCATGTTTGGATTCGGAAAAACGTCATGATTCGAGAAATCAAGTTCACCGTCCTCCATTTTCAAAGTAAACCCTAAAATTAACCGCTAAACCTGATCAAAAAACACAATCACGTAAATGAAAATTCCAAATCGATGAACACGAATTAGAACAAGTACAACATTAAACAGAATCGATGATATTGAAATGCGTTGCTACGATTGATAAAATTGAAAAGTAGAACACAATTGATGAAAAATTGAAAACGAAACAATTGAAAATGAAAGGTGAAACCCTAAAAAGAAGAGAGTAACACTGATAAAGGCGGAAAAAATGAACGTACCAGGTCCAAGCGATAATTGAGAGATTCCACAATTTTTTTTGTTTGCTATCTCTCTCTCAACCGTTTTTCCAATTTATACGTATATCATCATTCCCGTGGGTCCCACTCTCGTGGCACCAGAGTCACGTTACACGCCGAAAGACTAAGCTTATGTTACGAATAAAATAAACCTAATTTTTGAATTTTGCCAGATTAATTAAAAAAAATGATTTGGAAACGGTTTAAAATTGATAAAACAACTGTTACAAAAATAAAATAGTTATGAATTAAGTCGTCCCTCTAAGATTATTATATCAACACTAAACACTGAAAACAGAAGGAATCTTTTTGAGGGCCAATAATTCTGAAATTCGTAGAACTTCACTGTTTAACTTTTTTCTTTGTTTTTTAATATAATAAAAAACAATGGTGCTGGTGTATTTTTTAACTATACAATTGACGGGTCTACAATGGAAAGAATCTATTTTGTTCGAATTCTTCGATCTGGTGTGGCGAGTGGAATAAAATACCTTGTTAGATGGGATGTTTATTTAGAAAAAGTTGAAGACAGGTATTAAAAAGCTTGAGTTGCTTCTATTAAAAAAAGGTTGAGTTGTTTAATTATAAGTTTTGGTGTTTTTATTGGTGTGAACTCTAATTTCAAATTAGTTTTAGATGTTTTTATTGGTGTGATTCTGAATTTTGACATTAACAATTTTATTAACTAGGACTTTGTCACTCTTAAAATATTATATGTTTTGTTTTGATTAACGTCTGTTGTTTAATAAAAGTAGTTTTTAGTTTTTTATAAAAGTCTCACATCGCAACAATTTATGATTTAAATATGTTTTTATAAATAAGACAATTTTTATTCTACGAACTGGTTTGTAGATGTTAATTTGTAAAGTTGAGTTAAGCTCAATCATATTTTTTTAACTGTTATTTTCAAAAATATGTTTGTTATTTTTTTTGTTGCTATTTCTTATTGATGGATTGACAAACACATGTCATTGAGTGACTGTCTTAAATTTAGATATTACTTTATGATTCTCTTATTTTACTATACAATATTTACTGCAATACACATGTTATTGAGTGAGTGTCTTAAATTTAGATATCACTTTATGATTCTCTTATTTTACTATACAATATTTACTGCAATACACATGTCATTGAGTGAGTGTCTTAAATTTAGATATTACTTTATGATTCTCTTATTTTACTATACAATATTTACTGCAATACACATGTCATTGAGTGAGTGTCTTAAATTTAGATATCACTTTATGATTCTCTTATTTTACTATACAATATTTACTGCAATACACATGTCATTGAGTGAGTGTCTTAAATTTAGATATCACTTTATGATTCTCTTATTTTACTATACAATATTTACTGCAATACGAGCATGAATAAAGTTGGAGAACAATTGGAAGGAGTTTTTAATTTTTAATTACAAATATGATTTTGTTAAGGATGTTCTCAAAGAAATATTTCGATGGATTAGAGTATTCGAAAAAAGAGGTACATGTGAATTTATTAACTAATTTACATGAAAGGAGATCGACACTTAACTAAACTAATATTCTATTGTACGTGGACTTAACTGAAATTTTTCTACGGATGGAACTAAGGACGAGAGGTTTTACTGTGGGTCGTGTGTTACGAAATCAAAATTACTTTCACATCATTTGTCTTTAATATTTTTGATTTTCTATCACTAAAGATAGTTAATCTTTTACGGAGAGTCCAAAGAATCATGCATATCAATGTTGTCTAGTTTCTATGAGAATTAATTTTGCCACCGCAAGTGTTGCCTATTTGCGTTTTATTTATTTATGTATAATCTTTGTTATCAATTTATTCCTGACAATTATATAAACAAAAAAATTAAACAGCCTGGGCTTTTTTATATTAATGTCAACTAGGAAAATGGAAAGGGAGGTTTTTATTGGATGATACATCTATTTGTTTTTTTTATATAGGATAATGGAAGGCTGTGGTATGGTGTTGGAAATGAAGGTGGAGAATAAAGTGATGAGTTATTCAGTGATCTCAACAAATTGATTGCTGATACTACTTTATTCAAAAAGGTGAATAACCTGCTTGTGTCATGGTACTCATTTTCTGCATATATTGCAGAATCTTCATTAACTTTTCTCATTTTGGTGTAGTAGCCCACTTGCAAATGATGATAAATGCATAAAACTACAAAACCCCTCATCAATGGGTGTGACACTTTTTATTTCCTTTTTATTAATGTAACTGTACATGCACAAACTAATGATAAATAGCTGTCAAAATTGAAAGAAAAAACTAATTAAAACTTGAAGATCTGCTCCATTGGTCTTTCAAATTCTCATTATAGCTGTGGTCTGTACTACTACATGATGATGTATTTTCTTCATCAACACCAAGTAATGCAAGTGTTAGGTGTAACTCTGCACTTGAATTTGGATACACCTCATCGTCAATGTTTTCTTCATTTTCTGAATGCTCATTGAAGCAATATTCAACTTCATCATCCCCTTTTAGGATCTTCAGTATCTGTACATAGGAATCATAATTCTTAGGAGTTGAAAGTTTTTAAGATGTAATAATCGGTAATGTGACTTCATTTTGAGAATTTAACAACTTACCGTGTCATTTGTCAGTGTATATCAATTAAACTCTATTATTTGTTACCTGATTAAATTTAGGACGAAGTCTAGCAGCTTGTGTGATGCATAAAGATGCTGCTAAAACCATTCTTTGCAACTGTGTCTCATCACACTTCCCTTCTAATTTTGGGTCCAACAAACCTTTAATATCCCCTCTCTCTATTAATGGTTTTGCCTGAAAATGAAACCATGATTTTAAGGGGCTGCCAGTTTGATATTTCATTCGGTTTATAAAACATTGATATTTTTACGCAAAAAATTATTCTAAAGGAGTTAGGTCTTACCCAGACTACCAAGCTCTCCTGTCCTTTGCAAGGTTCAGAACTGATTGGTTCCCTACCTGATATTAGTTCAAGTAGTACTACGCCAAAAGCATAGACATCTATCTTGTCACTGACTTTTCCATACATGAAGTATTCAGGAGCAAGGTAACCAAATGTTCCTACTACATCTTCTTGTGTCAAAAAGGGTGTTTTTGTTGGTCCCCATATTGCAAGTCCAAAATCAGACAACTGCAACAAAATGATGATCACGATTCATTAGTGACACGATCAATTTCATACATAATGTTTAACTTTGATTGACTGGAAGTTGTATCAACCAAATTTAGTCACTTTTTGCAACAACTTTTTAAGTGGTTAATCACGTTCAATTAGATACTTAATGGATATATCAGATGTTAAAACTCATTAACCACAAATTTGGATGCGATTATGCAAAATTTGCATGTGTTCAAATCTACATGTAGTTGAACACCTAAATGTCCAAGTATTTTGTTAACGAAGTTATGTTGGTGGTTAATGAGTTTTCACATGTAATATATCCATTAACTATCTATTGGACATAATTAACCACTATTTGAACTGCATAAACCACTTAAAAAATTGTCACTAAATTTGGTTGTGCAAAAATAATTCATCTTTAGAAAATACTCATTTCAATTCTCTAATGATGTCAAAAACTTTTTGATTACTTGTGGTTCTAAGTCTTGGGAAAGAAGAATGTTTGAAGACTTGACATCTCTATGTATAACAGGCTTCAAGGCTTCTGCGTGTAGGTAATCAAGGGCCTCAGCTATTCCAACAGCTACGTTGAATCTCACTTCCCATGACAAAATAGATCCGTCTTTGTTCTTTCCTACAACCACTTATAACTACATATAAGCATCCTTTTCCATTTACAGCAATTTATATGATGGTGGAAACGTGAAAACAGAAAATCAACTTAAACTTTACCATGTAGATTTTCTTCTAAACTGCCTTTGGGGAAATAATCATAAACGGATATTAACGTATTATTGTCCTCTACGCAAATTCCAAGTAGTTGAGCAATGTTTTTATGCTTCAATGGGGATATTATTTCCATCTCAAAGGAAAAATCTTTCCAGGCTTCTTTTGATGACCGCAATACTCTAACCGCAATTGGCTTTCCATCAGAGAGAATTCCTTTGTACACACGGTTGCTCCCGCCTTTCCCAATCAAATTTTCTGCAAGGGAATACAAGATTATATCATCATATTATAATATTAACACAGTTTTCTTATCAGCTGGTTTTTTCGTGCCCGTGTTGAGCTCGAGTCGGATATGCTAGTTTGTATAAAGATCATAATAAGAAGCCGTGTTCTAACCTGAAAAGAATTGGTTAGTGCAAGACTTCAGAGCCTCGAGGGTGAACCACTTGCAATCGAGTGAATTTACATTTAATATCTCCTCTAGGCCTTTTGGTAGTACAACAGATGGAGATAAATAACTTTTGATGCTCTCGTCCTCAAGAATGTCGCTGGTGCTCCTTTCGAATGGATTTTCAATGCTGGAAGATGATTGAGGACTACTTTCCGAAGAACGGTCTGGTAGAGTCATTACCCATTGTACTACTGATATATCCCTTACATGACAGCTTTGTGAGATTTCTGAACTCGTTCTGCAGAGTAGAGGCCATCCAAGCTTCTCCTTAGAAGGTTCACCTGCAAACATGGATATTGATCGTGACTTGTGCTTTTCTGGACCGTCAAATGTTTCTTCTTTTGATTCCTTGGTATTTTGGTGTAGTGATTTCTCACTCTCCACCACGGCGCATCCAAATTCAGATTGGATTATTCTGTCACTCGGGTTATCTATGCTTGGTCTTGGATCCAATATAAAACTACCTGTCACTAATGGAATAAAAACTTATTATACTTTATTTTCTCTTTTGATATAAAGACTTATATGATAAGCATAATTAAGTTATTTATCCAAACATGACCTTGGCCGAATCAAGGAAACAAATATGAACCTGGTGGTAGTTTATTGTTGCACCTCCCGAAGACAATCCTTGAATCTTGGACGGCTAGAACATTGGTGGTTAGTGGAAGTCGTTTAGCGCAATATTTAGCAGTGGCAGACTTACCCCTGCAATTAAACATGTTAAGTCCTTTAAACTAACCAAAGTACGAAAACCAAACCAAAAAACCCAAACACATACCCTACCACTAGAGCCAAAGCACCATGATTCTTTGCTTCTCTAACAAGACTGTTTCGAATCGATCTTCCCGTTAAGATTTTCGCAGAAAGACCAACCTGAAATCCAAACCGACAACATAAACTTCCCAACCTGTAATTAAACAAAACAACAAGATGTAAACAATACATTTATGTATTATTTACCTTCTTCACATCACACAAGCCTTCATAAACCTGTAAATACCCATCTATGATGCTCTTGTTTTTCAAAACATTATCTACATTGAAGAGTCAAGAAACAGCTTCTTTCACTACTAATATTTAAGAAAAAAATTTCAAATAGAGAAAAGTTCCGAACTTGATTCGATTACCAGAACTTTTGGTTTTAACTACATGAACCGCAACAACATGATCACCAGGTTCAGCAACTTTAACAAGAGCCCAATTGAGAAGCTGTCTGCTTTGACTATCAATTCTAATCCCAACCAAAACAAACCTCTTTTCAACAGTCATTTTGTTCTGTCTTGTCCTCAATCCCAAAACATCTCTTGCTTCAACTCCTTCTTAAATTCACAGAAGAATATTTCTCCGAGTTCTCTTATGAACAAAAACAAACTCATTCTCTGCAAAACATGGTTAAAATTTGAGTCTAACAGAATTGTTGAACCTAAACAATACATATTTATGGCAAGAAAAAGAGAGGGGTGAAAAGGACAATTAAAAATGAAAATCACATGACCTAATGAATGAATATGAAAATCACATTCAATAATGTCAATTAAAATATTGTAGAATAAGACAAATAAAATACGCACCTAATTTTTAAAAAACTGAATTTACACCTGCTACAAGTAAATTAAATTTCTTGAATATAAAAGAAAGAAATTGTGTTGTTGGAAATGAAAAAGGAATTATGAAGAAGGGAAAAAATTGCTGCGAAAATCGAGTTGTAAATGTTTAGTTAGATTATGATTATGATTTATTTATGATGATATCTGTAATGGGAACCGCAAGTGAAGATTTGTTTAGTTATTGAGAGTAGAGTGTAAAACAGGACATTTTCGCGGGAAACCCTCGATACCCGGTCGTGTTACGTTGTCATGAACCGATGAAAGTCGATTATTACGGGGAGGGAGGGTTCGATAGCCATTGCATTTTAACTCGTTGCTTCCAATGAATCATTTTGCTTGTATGTTAGTTAATGGTGCAAGCTGTTGGATAGGATCATATAGGATCCAGGTGTAGAAATTGTTAAATTTTTATTGATAGTTGTAATAATGAATATGTGTAAATGAAATGAGTAATTGAGAGTTGTTTGGAGTAGGTCTTTAATTGAAACTTTGATTTCAATTAGAAAAAAAGAGAGAGAGAAAACTCGAAGAAATAAAAAATAGTCGAATAAATTTCATTCAATGAGACTGAGAATTATTGTGAATATATATATATATATATATATATATATATATATATATATATATATATATATATATATATATATATATATATATATATATATATATATATATATATATATATATATATATATATATATATATATATATATATATATATATATATATATATATATATATATATATATATATATATATATATATATATATATATATATATATATATATATATAATTATTTTTTTTTATGGAGTCCATATATGATAAAAACCTCGTAGTTCATGGTAATAATATAATAATATAGAAGTGTTTGTTTTGATTGATTTTAAATGAATAGACATTTTGTCATATTCGAGTGCAAACTCAACTTACTATTCACAATTAATGAGGAAGAAGCATTTGCATCATCTTAAGACGAAGGACTTTTGCTTGAATTAAAACCAACAAATCTATCACTCAATATCTAAGTGGAAAATGTTATTACTTCACTACATTATTATGGAAGTATAGGAGTTGCATCACTACAAGAACACAACTAATGACTATCCTTAAGAAAAGGTTTAAAAGAAAAAAGGTGCACAATGACACAAAAGATTTGAATGAGTTTTTGTATTTTTAAAGTCTTTTGAAATTATTTTGATATGCTTAAGATGTATTAGCATTTATTTAAGAAAAAGAGTTTGAAAATCACTTGACAAATTTAAGGTTTATTGAGAAAGTAGTTCTAGTTTGAAAACAAGAAGGTTTTTGAAAAAGAAAGAAGATTTTGAAAATTTAAGAAGGCGGGAGATGAAAAGATTTTCCTAATGCATAAAATAAACAGTAAGAAATAAATGGTCTTATTGTAAGGTAGCCCAAGAGGAAGCCTTTGTGTGTGCATTATGAACTAACCAGGATCTAGCTAGCACTTGACAAGAGTCAAAACCAACATTCCATTTCTTTGGAGTAGGCCATAAGCAACAAGTAACCACATAATAAGACAAACATCATTGAAAGAAGAACTCAAGCTATAAGGTTAAAGCTATGTATCAGAGCCAAGTCTTCAAAGGTCAACCAAAAGTCTCAAGTATCAGATGAATCCAATAACATAGGGAAAAGTAACCAAAGTTCATAAGTCCAACAGTCAAACTCCAAGTCAAGCTAAGGATAGTAACCATTAGTCCAGAGATTAGAGAACCACATTTTTTAGAGTTTTTCCTTTATTAATGTCTATAAACGAAAAAGAAATGCCCAAGGGGAAAAAGGAAAAAAAAGTATAAACATAAACAATATGAAATGTAATGCTAAAAATAAATGCATAAAAGTAAAGAGCAAGAAATTAAATGACAAGAAAAATTAAATGGCAAAAAAAATAAATGACATAAAGTAAAGTTAGCACAATAGTAATGTTAGTATTGATGTTAAAGTTAATGATCCGATTCAAGACAAATTTAACACTATGTTAAGCAATCATAGCACAATATATTAGGAAGATCATACTATGGGAGGCCGGTCAATAACAATTTAAGTACCATACATGTTAGAGATATGATAGAAACCATACTCCTAAAATATGTAGCACCGGTAAAAACCAAAGAGGGATCAAGCACTAAGGCAATGGGATTGGTCCATTACATCAACCATTATTCATGATCACTTAGGACAAACTTATGTATCAATCTAAAGTACCTCAAATGATCCATAATCAATTGGAAGATAGATCTGAAATGATGAAAGTTCATCAAGCATCAATCCAAACTTCATGAACAAGATAGACTCTAAATCATCCAATTGATCAAGAAAAAGAAAAAGAAATAAAAAAGAAGGGGAAAGAGAGGAATGAAACCAAATTGAACCATAACTCTGATTAAGTTATCATCAAGATCAACCACCTATCTTGGTGGATTAGGGTTTTCAACCTATCAATACCCAAGGTCCATTTACATTGATGAAACTTATGATCCAAAGTCATGATCCAAGGCACGAGAAGTCAAAAACAATAAAAATGCAATTATAAGCAATTAAAATGCATGAAAAATGATTTTAAATGAAAAATAAAAGAGAAAATCCAAATAAAGCATCTAAACACTAAACAGGGACTCAATAAAATTAAGATAGGTCAGAAACAAGTCAAGGATCATAAAATATATTTTGGAGATTTTTAAAATGCATAAAAATATTTTTAAACTAATTAAAATGAATGAAATATGAGAAAATTAATGAAAAATATCAAAACATAAAATAAAATAGTGAAAAAATTACACAAGGTGTAAAATAATAGATAATATTTTTGTGAATTTTTTGAGATTTTTTTAAAATGAAAATATGATTTAAAATAAATTTTAGAAGAAAAATTAAATAAAATAAAAATAAAAGAAAAAGAAATAAATCTGAAAAAAGTATCAGCCATTAGATCTGGTCAACTATAACAAAGTAAGCGAATCAGAGGGGTCATATCTTGAGGCATATGGTAGACCTTAAATGAAATAACACGATGGATCATATTTGAAATAAAACAAACTCAGGCCACCACTGTTCACCTCCGGCCGTCTTCTTCGGTGAGTTTCTCACCGAAGTTTGGCAAATGGAAAAGTTAGATCATTAAACTTATGCCATTGTGAATGTCTCGTCAGTGCGATCTCAACTAAATGCTTCATTTTCATTTATTGAGATCAAGCATGAAGAATTTTGTAGAAAACTCAATGAAAAACAAAACACAAAAAGTAAAATTAAATGCCATATACGATCAACCAAAGTAAGATAAGTTAGCGGAAAGAATCATAGAGTATCAGACTACATTGTGGTAACTTGTTTGAATAAAAATGAAGCCTCTAACTACCTTGTCCAAATAGATCAAAAGGTGCTGCAAGGTGGATTTGGTTAGCATGATTCAGAGGCTCTTAAGGCTTGTGAATTGTTGCAATAGCTTCAAAAGATATCGAATGTGCTAATGGAACCAAGAAAAGAAGCTTAAATTGCTTAGACTTTGAAAATAATTTCTTAACATTTCAGATTCTAAGCTGGAGCAGGGTTTCTGGAGGCTATCCAAGCTTGAAATTAAGTACATAATCTTCCTCTATTTATAACTGAGGTGATTAAATCTCATAAGTGAGGACATTGGTTATAGTTCGTGTGATACCATGTGCAAAAATTATGATAAAACTTGGTTCGAAAGTCAATCAAACGTGGTTTCAAACAAATTTCAGTTCCATGTAGCTATGTTCAAACCATTGTGAATCTTCAGCTACTTAAATAGAAGTACAAATTGTTGGTGTAAGCCCTAGAGGCCAATACTTTTTGGTACTTGTATCAGATTATTCGTTTAATAATAAAAGGCATTTCTTTATTATGTTTGTCTTTCAGAATAATAAAGTCCCTAGAATAGTTAGTCTGTTTAATGAAATGTTAAGTGTGACTTAATCATGAGATCCCATTAAACATAAAGACATTATTCTTAAAATATCCGTAGTCAAGCTTTATTGCAAAGTGGGATAACATTAAAAGCATTGAGACTATTATGAAGATAGACTGATGATCACATCTCATGGATCATGGATAAAGAGTTATCAAGTCTTGACATAGGTATAAATATTAGGAGTAATATTTATACCGGATTGACCCGCTATGAGAATACTACATAGTATGTTATGCAAAGTGTCATAAGTTATTCTCATGGTGATAATGGTGTATTACCACCCTTCGACCTGAAACCACTATGGACCCTAGATGTAGAGTCGGGTGCTTTATTGCTGATCAAACATTATCCGTAACTGGATGATCATAAAGACAGTTGATGGGCACTCCACGAAGCATGCTGAGGGACATGAGTGTCCTAGATGGAATTTGCCAATCCTGCATAACAGGAGAAATGTCTAAGGGCCCAATATTGAACTGGACAAGGATGACACAGTGTATGCCTTGTGTTCAATATAGACATAGGGGCAAAAGGGTAATTGTACAAACATATATTATCACGAAAAAGGTTTTGTCAGATCACATGACATTTTCGTGACTTGGGTAGCAGTGATGTGTTGCTAGATACCGCTTACTGTTTATTATGTTAAATATATATAATTTAATATAATTACCAACGTTACGAAATCCTACAGGGTCACACACATAAGGACAGTTTGATGAGAGATAGAGAAATCAAAGGAACACCGTAAGGTACGGTGCACTTAAGTGAAAAATAGAAATTCGGATAATATAATAATAATTATTGTTATTTTATAATGGTTATAAAATAATAATAAAATAAATATATTTATTATAATAATAGTTATTATAATAATATATAATATTATTATGGATCATGTGAATTAGGGTTTTAGCCCGCAGCCCACAAGAGAGTCTATAAAAGGAACCCTTGTGATGAAGCTTTCACTTGATGCAATTTCGTTTTTGATTCTCTTTTCTCACTCAAATAATTCCGTTCGTAAGCAGCTAGCACTGTGACCGGAAGCTGTTCGTGTGGACTGAGTAGAGGCGTTGCACTTCATCAACGCTTGTGATCGCTGCATCAAAGATCTGAATCGCCACAAAGAGGTAACGATTCTATCACTGACCATGCTCATTCGTGAGGATCACTAAAGGAAAATTTTTGTTTTCCGCTGCGTTTAGATCGCAATTTACCTTCACAAATCACTTAGCTTTATCTATGATTCTGAATGATAGATCCGTTGAGAATGGATATACGTAAAGCATGTCAACTCTCTTTGAGTCATGTGAACACAAACTCTAGCTGACAAACTAATTTGACAATGTAGCTTGCTTTATGCAGTACAAATTACTTAGCTTTATCTATGGTTCTGAATGATCATCATAAGCTGATACATTTAATGAGTGTAAAGATAACATATTGATGCATAAACTTCCCGCTTAAAACTAAAGCAAAGTTAGGTATGTAGAGTCTTAACTTTAATGAGTGCAAACACAATCAACTGTGAGAAAATCTTTCTCATATATACTGAGGTCTATGAGAATTGTGAAATAAGACCAATCAATACTCAATATGATTTTATAGTTGAACATTTTACTCGTACTCCATGTTTATAGCACCATTAATTAAAAAAAAGTTAGAAGTGAGGAACTATTTTATGAGAAAATTAAGGGAAAATACAGGAAAAATGAGAGTATTAAGGCAAAGGCGAAACACCGTATATTCCAATAGTGAAAAACTCACCATTGTTTGTGTAAATAGCTTATCAAGACTAGTTTGTTTTTGTAGGCCACATTATTTTAGTCATTAAAACTAACGTTTGCCAATAAATATTAAAATTGTAAAAAATTTCAACACACAATCAATCCAACAAACTATTTTATACAATATTTCATTTAGTCTTTCTATTAATATGAGTTTTTCTCTTATGTGTTTTAATTTAATAACTCAAATCCTCAAAGTTATGCGGAGTAGTGAAAAAAACTTACAGTTTAGAGATAAAATAAAATGCAGTCTTCAATATAATCGTCTGGAAAAATAATTTATACTAAGAACAATTAGTCAATACTTTATATAAACTTTTCAAGTCAACAAGATGATCTTGTAGCACATTTATCCATATTGCACTTTGATGATAGATACTTTTGTTTTCATAGTCCCAAACAAGAAGGACCAATGTTTCTTTTTTATAATAATAAATTGAAGGACCAATGTTTCACTATCATAGAATAGTACTATATTCCTTTAGCAGCCACCGCTCAACAAGAATGTAAGAGTTGAAGTCTTGAAGAGATTGTCACTTTGAACATGTTATTTAATAAGGTTGCTTGACTTGATAAACTTGAGATTGATAATGAAATCAAAATTGAACACGTTAAAAAAATCGATTATTTAATGAAGTCCTACTATTTGAAAGTCTAAAGTACTACCTTTTTGCTTTCATGTTCAATATAAGCCACTATTTTTCATGTCATGCTTATTTCTTTGGTGAGAAAAGAGGCTAATAATCTTTTGCATTATCCTATATTAGGTACAACAGAAAATGTTACGTTTTTGTTTGGTTTGTTGTGACTGGAGTTTAGTCCTTTTTCTGTTGATCTGTCGCAACCTTGATGTATACGTCATAATAATAGAAAAGAAAACTAGTGTGTATAGTTGAATTCACTATGATTATATCATAGTTAAATACTATAAATATCGATTTAGGCATAAAAATCAGATGGAAAAAATTTCATAATTGTTAGGGAAGGGAAAATAGACAATTGAAATATGTAATAATATGTCGTATGTATACGGTATTTGTTTGATATTTTATTATTTATTAATTTATTGATGTGAAATATGGATTATTTGTTTCTTTCTATCTTATCTTATTATTATTTTATTTTTTTCATCTCATTCTACCCTTTTTATAAAACTCAACATTTATATTTGTAAACATTGTGAGTGTATCTTTTATCTACGTCAAGGACTTAGATTACTCTTTTGAATTATGTTATTAGTTGTATTGTATATAGAGTTCTTGATTTAAGTATTTTTCTTGTGAAGTTTCAATCTCTCTTTGCTCCTATTTTAGAAGAAAGCATTGTATATATAAAGTTATGCTTTCAACTTTTTTTTAAAATTTTGGTCAAATAAATTGAATTAAGCATTTGCATTAATAAAATCATTGTGTGTCTGAGTTAATGCAAAAACCTCTTATTTGAATGTTTGTTCTTTAGAAGAGGGATATTCTGAAGGTGCTTTCTCGAAGAAAAAAATTGAGGCCATAATTTTTTAATGTCGTGCTTATGTCTATTAAAGTCATGCGAGTGTGTCGAAAATCACAACTAAATTCTTCAAATTAGCTTTTCCTGACAAAGTCTTTTTAAGGATGTGCAATCATTTGTTAAAAAAATATGATTAGTGTCAATGTATCGGGAATATCTCTAAAAGGAAAGAGATGATGTTGTATAATGTCGTTGAAGTGAAATTTCTTGATGTATGAGACTATTTCCGTCATCACTGAGAAACCAATATATATTCATGGACAGTGGATTATACTAATGACACACTAGTGGAGATTAAGATTTTCAAGTTATCTTCCCAATATTTGGTATACCAAAAATTGTAATTAGTGATGGAAGGTCACATTTCATCACAAATCAATCTTAAAGCCTATTTAAGAAGTCAGAGTTAGGCACAAAGTTGTAAATGAGATCTTAAATAGGCTCAACCTTCGCTTTAGTACGCAGAGGATCACCCTGTTCGCAGCTTCTGCCTATCCGTTGGTCTTGGGGTGTTCGACGGACGTGAAGTGTTGCTTGGTGCCTATTTTGGCAACGAAGTCCTGAAATTTCATGTTCATGAACTGTGTTCCATTGTTGGTCACGAGAGCCTGGGGTACACCGAATCGTGCGAGGACGTTTCTTTTATAAAATCAGAGTATGTTAAATGTCGTGATTTTGGTGAGGGCCTCATCTTCGATCCATTTTGTGAAGTAGTCGACGACCATGATCAGAAACTTATTCTGATATGATCTGTCATACCCCAAATTTTACCCTTAGATTATTAGGTTCATTTCACATTTCATTTCATTCTGCATCGCATTTTATCTAACCACTGACCGGTTTGCCCAGTCTGTTGGTTTTTGCAGGAAATCACGCTGTGTGCGATTTAATTTATGAAAGGCAAAAGGGTCGTTAATTTGCAGTCTGCCGACAATTTATGAAGCAAAGTCGTCGTCAGGAATTCTTCAAAAGATTAGGGTTTCTGTATCCGGGTCCTGTGATTTTATTTGAGAAGGTGCTGAATTTTACGACAATATGGACGCCAAGTTTCTCGTGACACAGTACATTTTATTCAAGAGCCGAGATTTAGTCGTTAGTTGGGTTTTGAAGTGTTGTTTTATTCATAAACCATACAGAGCTGAGCGTGTTGCAATCTAAGTGGATTCGAGTTAAATCGGTGCGAGGATTTGCTTTGCAGAATTTATTCTGACATATGCACATTTTTCTGCTTTCTGCTAGTTACCAGTCGATTTTAAAGGAACAGTGGAATTTCGATTCGTGTTAAGTTTATAGTGAATATCAATTGGGTTGATCACGGGCATCAGTTGAATTGATTTCATTTGCAACAACAGGTTATTCAAGATACGGTCTGGTTGTTAAATGTGGAAGAAAATTCATTAAAAAGTGGATCTCTCTGTTTATCTGTTTAAGAGCAATATTCACCAATTTTTATTATCGAGTGCGAATCAATGTGCAAGACGTTTAGTTGTCAAATTTGGATGTTGAACGTCAAAGTTTATTTGGATGAGTTTATTCAGATGGATTTAATCGGAGTATAAAAATTTAGTTTATTAAAAATTGAATTTATTTATTCAAATTCTATACACTTTTTATTACAATATGCTTAAAATTACAAATTAATTGTCCTAAAAAGTTTCTAAGAGTTCTTCACGCCGAATCTTCGAACCTGAAAAATCAAACAACGTTAGAAAAATCATCCAATTGCTAGAATTAATTTGAGAGTTGGTTTTAATTATTTCGACGCCCTCAGAAAAGTGTCATCACTGGGCGTGTCAGGAGGGCAACAACGACAAGGTCGCCGCCAACTCCCGACTCCATTCCCCGACCTCGGTAAATCCGACGATAATCTATTCAAAATATTCTGATGAGAGAGAAAAAGTGATTATTTGAAAAATGGTTTTTTCGTCCAGCCAAACGGGTCATAAGAAAAATCCAGACACAAAAATCTGGATATCCAACAGTGGCAGATCCAAACCAGTTCAAGCCAAAACCAATCCGGATATCCAAAAATTGCAAAATCCATATTCAGTCCATCTCAAGAACAAACTGTAATCCGCAAAACCGTGAATCCACAGATTTTTGTTTCAAAATATTAAAACAGAAAGATCATAAGAACAACATAACAAATCCGCAATTTCCTCTGTTCCAAAACCATATCAAAATAGAAAAACCATGAAAAATCGTAACAGTATAAGCACCCAGGCCCACGAAATTCATCAATATAAGAACGCATGCGAAGCATCAAGAAGGAGGAGAAACAAGAGAGCCGCGAGTTCATCAAGAGAGGATTCAAAGAACCCTAAAAAACCCATCATCAAGAAGATCAAAAACGGCGGCCACGAACAATAACAGTCCAACGACCTCAGGTTCCATCATCCTCCGTCATCGGCTGTATCATCAAGCTCCATCACCGTCCGCAACGGAACAACCATAGCCACCGCAAGAGAAATCACTTCAAACCCCTAACGAAAAAAGGTGAGCAATTTCGTCATTAACAGAATATTGATTTTTTTTCCATATGGGATAGAAGAGAAAGAGGAACAACAATAGCGACCATGCAAGGAATGGCGAAGAACGAACGGAAAGCTTCAAAAGCTCCCATGGAGGCGCCGCATGGAGAAGATGAAAAGGGTTCACATAACCCTAACAAACTTTCAACAACACATGTTGTCTTTTCCCCTTTTAAATTATTTTTTAATTATTTTTTCTTAATCTTTTTTTATGTTTTCATTAGATTAATTATTAAATTTTGTTTTCACTAACTTCATTTAAATAATAGTACTAATTAATTTGTAATTTGTAATTTTACACAAACCTAAAAAACCTAACCTTAAAAATAATTGGAAATCTTTTGTAGTTCAAAACATAATGCATAATCTAAACTTAAAAATTTTTAATTTAATAATTTTAAACTTAAAATATTATAACTTTTAATTTAAGATTTAATCCATTTTAATAATTTAAAAATTGGATTTAAAACTTAACGTTTTAGTCCAAAAATTTTTTTAATACAAAATAACACATTTTTTTAATAAATTCAAGATTAATTATTGCTTTTTGGTTAAACATAACATTTAATTATTAAAATTATCTTTTTTTAAAAAATACATAAAATATTTTTTTAGATTAACCATTACCCTTTCTTTCCCTAACTTAAATTTCTATTAAAATCTTTTTTTAAATTCTTGAACTTTTATTTTAAATCTAACATTTTAATTCAAACTCTAATATTATTCCACTTAATAAGTTTTTCTTCTAACACATTTTTCCCTAATTTCTAGTTGGCAATTGACATAATTTCTAACTTCGGCCAATTTAACTTTTGTCCAATTTTATATCATTCCTAACACTATTTCTTGTTCGTCCGTGTTCTCTAACCTCGGATCTCTGTAATTATTTATGGTTGTAAATTATGCGAGGATATCTTTGCTTCCCATCTCGTTATTCTTCATACTTGTATTTATATTCCAACATTGTCATTAAATTAATTATCTTGCGCCGTTTATTTTACCGACAAATTCCCCTCCGAAGGATAGGTCTAGTCGTTTGACCGCCGCGTCAATAGTCTTTACCCTTGACCCTTTCAACCTTTCAAACCCTATTTACCTAGGCGTCCTGCCGTGGACAAGTTTACCCTTTACCCTAGCATTAGGATAAGGAGTCACCGTACTCCGTATTAGGTTTCCCGCAGTGGAATACTTATTTTACCCCTTTTCAATTCAATTTGAACGTGGAGATAGGAGTCGTCGCACTCCACGTAAGCGCTTCCTTAAGAACGCTTATTCTCCATTGAAACCTTGACCACCGTCAAGAAGTTTCAATTCCTCCCTTTTGAGGGGAACTACGATTACTCTGATTTCATCCCCTACCTCGGATACGTAGGCACAAGATGCGAGTCTTGGCGAGTAAACTTAGGACTAACCCTTAGGTCTTTCTTTCACCTTCTAACCCTTAACATATATCCTTAAGCAGATAATTAAAGCAAAATAGAAACATTAAAATAAGAGGTTCCTGTAGAGTACTACAGAAGTTTAGGGTGCTAATACCTTCCCTAAGCTTAACCAACCTCCGAACTTAGATCTCTCCCCGCATTGTGTTTACGATGCAAAATTAAGTTTTTCCTTCCTTTGACCTTTCCTTCGGATAAATCAAAGACCGGTTGTGAATCAAAGATTTGTGATTCAAATTAATTAATAATTTGATATCCTATTCTCACCGCAACATGACCCCATGGTGAAGGAACCGAGTATGTCCGTTCCCCACCAGGCGAAAGATCACGAGAGGACATAGTCTTCAACTCATTGGGGGTGCTAAGTGCATGTCCCCGTGGTGTTGACATCTATCGCATTTTTTGACATGCTCCTTCGCGCCATTGTTCTGGGCTGATCAGAATGGATCGTCTTGACCTTCAATATAGGGTAGCAACAGTGGTTGTAAGAGAGGAGGGGGTGTATCTGCAAGATACTCCAATGCCAAAGTAAGTTTGGGCTAGAGAGAAAGCAAGTACGAGTGTTTAGGTATAGCAAGAATGATTAGAATACCTGACCCTCTCAAGAGAGGGTATTTATAAGTTTTCCCCTAGCGCAGGGCCAAGGTCTCATATGTAACCGAAATATCTAGTTGGCCAATGGGGGACTGCCAGGTGGAAGATCTAGTGCGTGATCTTTGACCTGGTCCAACTGTCTCCGTGACTTTCGGAGGGGCAGTTGGTCGCGTGAACTGTCAAGCGCGTGAGGGGCAAGTCCCCAACGACTATGTGCTCCAACGGCTATATTGTCCCCAACGGCTATATTGTACCTTATGACCATATTGGGTCTAGCCTTAAGCTAGACTGGATTGGGCCTTGCTCAACTGTGGGGCAGGTGCCAGTCCAGTCCAGAACATGATCCCCCAAGTCGTTTCTTCGAGGTGAGGAGCAATGACTTGAGTTAGCATAGCTTGTGCGACCAAGGGGAAGGAACTATATCGTGGGGAGGTCTTTGAGATCACTATTAATTGAGCGAAAAAGTTCGAGGACGCGGAAGTACGTAACCTTGATATGATCGATTATGGGTCGCACGAGACTTCCTCGGAGATAAGAAATGCGTTTTGTGTCGACCAGGTTTGTTCTTAGAATGCAAAAAAAAGTCGATGAGGTTCTTGCTCGGACATTGATCTGGTGACGTAGTTGAGGAGAATGTGCCCGTAGGAAGCTGAAAAGACTTGTCTTTTTACAAACACGTGAAGAGGCAGTTTAAGGATGCCAAGTGACAGCCACTCTGTGCCACGTGTGGCGGCACGATAAATTTTGTTTAAGGCCTAGGAGGCTAGGAGGTTAGGCAATGACAGACTTTTGCCTTTTGCGCTTCCACATGCGAGCAATGGAGCATATATAAAGGAGGGAAGGGCGAAATTTCAGTTCATACCACAAATATTTCTCTTCTCCTTATCTTTCACTCTGCAACACTTTCATCGCCGGAGATCTTGTCGACGCCGTTGCTGCCCCTGTCATCCCAAGATCTTCATCTTCAACCTTCAAATATTCAAGTATGTTCTTCGATTTCTATGAATTTTTGCAACTTGTTCTTGAATTTACCGGTAGTTCATGAATTTTCTGGTTGAAGTTCATGCGTCTCTTAAAGAACACATGAACTTTTCTGGGAAATTCATGAAGGCTTTGTAGAGCTTAAAATTAGGGTGTTGTATGCTTGTAGATCTTCCTAGGTTGTTGTGTAGGATTATTTTATATTTGTCGTCGGGCAAGGGTGTCCTCGTAGTTGAGGGTTTTGCTTTCGGATGCCCGACAGGTTAGGATAGTCGCGGGATCCTCCCATTTAGGGTCTTTGTAAATAGCGGGGACGTATCCTTAACATCGGTGATGCGTCTCACTGAGACCTCTTGTCGTTGATAAGGGCCTGAGCCAGGGAGATATCCTTGCACTTAATCCTTGCCCTTTCACTTGATTTATGGTGGAAGGGTGGATTTGATCTTTGTCAAATTCACTGTTGCTTCCTATGCTTTTCATGTGAAATGGCTGGTCGAGATGGGGGAACCATCCCCGAAGTTGGGGTAAATATTAACGAAGACGTGCCTCCCGCTGAGTATGCTAATGTGCGGGTGGCTAAAGGGGATCTTAGTTGGATCGCCCAGGAGCCCCTCATAACAAAGTCCACATTTACTGAGGAGGAGGTTGATACCTTCGATCTCCTCGAAGATAGATCTGAAGATGCGCCTATGAATTGGAGGGCAATTATTTCGACAGAGAACGACCGGATATGCTTGGTGTATCCGGGGAGGAGATTTCCCATGTTTGAATTCTCTTTTAGGGAAGCGGGGCATCGTTTGCCCTGTACTGATTTCCAGGGGGCGATATTTTGTCACCTCGAACTGTGTCCTGCCCAGCTTCATCCGAATGCTCTGGTGTTCATTCAAGCATTCGAATTGGTTTATTGTTACCTTCAGATAGGGGCTACCATAGAGATCTTCTTTTGCGTCTTCCAGCTGCAGAGAAGCGTTTTAGAATCGAAGCAAAGTTGGGTATCTTTCAAGCAGCAGAGCAGGCTTTTGGCCATATTCGGAGTCTGTCCGAAATTTCAAATTTAGGTTTCTGATCGTAAAGCCCCTTTTCGAAATGGACAAGAGCTTTTTGGTCACGATGGAGACGCTAAAGGAGGAAGGCCGATATGTGGTGCGTCCCATGTCAAAGTTTCCCTTGGAATGGGTGTACGCTCATTTTTGGTATAGGACAAATCAGTTCCTTGTGAAGCATGACCAACTTTGCTCCGAGGACAAGAAGTCTCTTCGAGCGCTGACAACATTCATTGAGAGCTTTACCCCTACTGTCGTCGTGGATAAGGATGACAATATACTCTGCTATGAAGATAGGAAGCCTGCTCGAGCGGCTCGTTATATAAATACTAAAGCCCTTCTTGATTGTCGGACTGAGGCCGAGGCTTTCGAGCTTCTAGGTATAGATAATATGCTCAATTTTTTTCTTGGTGTTTTAACGTCATGCTGACCTCTTGTTTCTTCTTTGCAAGAAAGATGTCGAGGTTACGTGAATGCTTGGTCAAGTCCTCCGTAGCTAAAAAATTAAAAAGGTTTCGACCTCGAGGGTGGATGCGGTTAGGCAGTAGGCGACCCTGGAGAAGTTCGTCGGTCCTTCGTCATTGTCGGGAAGCACCTCTAACCCTCCTACCCAGGATCCTCAGAAGAAGAGGAAGCGAGACGACCTTGGCTCATTTTTGGCCGAAGGCCCGGGTTTTACTGAGGGAAAATTCACCCTACCCCCCTGCTTTCTGCAAGACAAGATTTTTAACGGGGAGGGGTCTGTGCAGGTTCCCGATCTAGAGGCGTCAACCATCTTGGGCAATGACCCAAAGGTTAGGAGGTCGCTCCTTTGTCGCGATGATGAAAATCTTGGAGACGACTCTGGCCCTTGGAGACGCAGAGACCGTTCCGCTCAAGGAGTTGAAAAAAGCACAGGCCAAGGAGGCTGAATTTGAGATGGAGACGACATATCTATTCAACCAATTGCAGGCCCTCAAGTGCAACTACGAGGCCAAGGTCACGCTCCTCAAGGACATGAATGAGATGTCCAAAGAAATGAAGAATATCTAGAAGGATAATGCCAAGTTGAAGACCATGGTTACTGAGCTGGAGGGCTCCTCGACTGGGGGGCTAGATGAAACTGAAGAAGAGAGGTCTTTGAAGACTCGGCGGGACATGATCGAGAGAATACATATTCTCAAGCAGGATGCCCTTGGGGCTGCTGAATTTGAATTTTCTGCTGTTGTGGAGCAAGTGAAGGTCTTGAATCCCGACGTCGAGCTGGTTACGAAGGAATGGGCGTTCTGCACCAGGTGGTCAACGAGAAGGTGGTCACGCTAGAGATTCTTGCTGATGATGAGTGATTGTTATTTGTAACTTATTGTATTTTGGCCTGCGTACCAATTTTTGTAATTTTGGTTATCAGGCTTTACCCGACATTTATGTAATATCTAAACATTTTTCCGGCCATGTGGTCGGGCCTATAAACAAATGTTTATTTGACATTGTATGCCTTGTTTATTTTTCCTTGCGGATTGTTTTTAGACTTTGCTCGACTGGTTGTGTTACTCAACAGTTTATGGAACTTGTCGAGGTGGCGAAGTAATCTCACCGGATGCGGGACTAGGATCTCGGTTGAGGCCCTGACCATACAGGGCTTGGAATTTCCCATCGCGAGCTGGGTGTCCTGCCACGCTGGTACGGTGATGGCAGAGCTCAATTGAATTGTCCCCGTTGGGCACAAAATTCGCTCTTTTCATGAGCGGAGACTTTCCTTCGTTAATGTTTGAGGATTGTGCTTGCACCAGGGCACACTCCTTAGGCCGGACGACCCTCTTTTTGGAGTATAATCATCGACGGTCTGTTCTACTTGCGTTAGCTGTAGTATTGTTTGAGTTTTTCAGGATTCCAGGGTCGAGCAAATGGTTCTCCGTCCAAGTGTTTGAGGTAATAAGCCCCGATACCTATTTTCGATCTCACCCGGTAAGGGCCTTCCCAATTTGCGGCCAGTTTGCCGTCGCGTGAGTCTTTTTGGTTTCGCCGTAGGACAAGACTGCCCACTTGGAAGTCGCACTTTATGACCTTGGCATCATGGCGTATGGTTATTTTTTGTTTCAGCGAAGCTTCGCGGAGAGATGCCCCTGATCAGATTTCTTCGAGCAGGTCGAGTTCCCCTCTTAATGCTTCGTCCTTTAGTTCCTCGTCAAGGGGTGATTCAATCCATCTCAAGGATTCTCTAATTTCCACTAGGATTACTGCCTCGATTCTGTATGCTAGTCGAAAGTGATTTCCCCCGATAATGGAGTGAGAAGTTGTTCTGTATGCCCAAAACACATTGCGTAGCTCCTCGGCCCACCTCTTTTTGGCCTCTCCCAACCTTCGTTTTAATCCGCGGAGGATCACCCTGTTCGCAGCTTCTTCCTATCGTTGGTCTGGGGGTGTTCGACGGACGTGAAGTGTTGCTTGGTGCCTATTTTGGCAACGAAGTCCTGAAATTTCATGTCCATGAACTGTGTCCCATTGTTGGTCACGAGAGCCTGGGGTACACCGAATCGTGCAAAGACGTTCCTTTTGTAAAATCAGAGCATGTTAAACATTGTGATTTTGGCGAAGGCTTCAGCTTCGATCCATTTTGTGAAGTAGTTGACGACCATGATCAGAAACTTATTATGATATGATCCCATGGTGAAGGAACCGAGTATGTCCATTCCCCACCAGGCAAAAGGCCACGGGGAGGACATAGTCTTCAACTCATTGGGGGGGTGCTAAGTGCATGTCCCCGTGGTGTTGACATCTATTGCATTTTTTGACGTGCTCCTTCGCGCCATTGATCTGGCTTGATTATAGTAGATCGTCTTGGCCTTCAATGTAGGGCATCAACATTGGTTGTAGGAGAGGAGGGGACGTATCTACAAGATACTCCAATGCCAAAGTAAGTTTGGGCTAGAGAGAAAGCAAGTACGAGTGTTTAGGTATGAGCAAGAATGGTTAGAATACCTGACCCTCTCAAGAGATAGGGTATTTATAAGTTTTCCCCCAGCGCGGGGCCAAGGTCTCCTATGTAATCGAATATCTAGTTGGCCAATGGGAGACTTCCAAGTGGAATATCTAGCGCGTGATCTTTGACATGGTCCAACTGTCTCTGTGACTTTCGGAGGGGCAGTTGGACACGTGAACTATTAAGCGCGTGAGGGGCAAGTCCCCAACAACTATGTACTCCAACGGCTATATTGTGCCCTATGATCATACTGGGCCTGACCTTAAGCTATACTGGATTGGGCCTTGCCCAGCTGTAGGGCAGGTGCTAGTCCAGTCCAGAATAGTTCTTATGAAAGTGCTATGATATATAAGGAATGCACTAAAAGATGGCATGATAAGCACATTTTAAGAAGAAATTTCAAAGTGGCAGAACTCATATTTTTTTTTAAACTTTAAGTTGAAACTCTTCCCAAGAATGCTTTACTCTTGATGGTATGGACCATTCAAAGTGAGAAAATGAACACATTTGGCGCAGTCAAGGTTTAGAGTGAGTCCATTGTTGGAAACGTGACTTTGCACACAAGAGGGGAGTTAATTGTGTATTTAAAAAAAGCATGGTTTTGAAAAACTTTTAGAAATAAAATTAGAGTTAGAAAACATTTTGGAGTTGTGCAGCTAAAAATGCAGAAAATAAATTGCATAAATGTAAAAAGTTAAGGGATTAAAGAAGACACAAGGAGTTATAGAGGTTTAGTAGAAACAAAGAAAAAGGCCTACTCTCTCCCAAGAATTTATCTTGAGAGTATCCAATAAAATTAAGAGATTTTAGTAGGTTAAACTCTCGAACCCCTTATACGAGAAAAAGTGATAAACTTCAAACAAAATTTGGGAGCTTTTAACAATGTGATAAGCTCTTGAACCTAAACTTGGTTTTATCGCGGGCTAACTAAAAACTTGTGAGATTTTATCATGGACTAACCAAAAACATATGAGATTTAATAACGGGGTGATCTCGAACCTTGAAAGTTATTGAATGGGCTGAACTTTCAAACCTAAATAGAGGCTTGATCTCGCAATTCCTAAACTAAAGCTTTTTTTACGGGTTCAACTTCAAACCCAAAAAACAATCTCTAATTGGATATAATGTTCAACCAATGTATAAAAAACACTTCTTTGGTGAACTTACAAAATTACCCTTTCAGAATTACAACTTCCTCACTCACAAAATGACTTTCTCAAAAAAACACTTCAGTTAAACTTTTTAGTGAAAGAAAGTAAACAAAATGATTTTTAGAGAGACAATGAGAAGAGTGAAATGATAGCACGTTTCTAGATGATTTTGAAAGTGGGAAGGGATATCTATCTATAGGCTAAAGGTTAACACAAAAATGGAAAAGTTTAAAGGAAAATTTATGACTTTCCAAACAATTGTCAACATGCATCAATCGATTGGTTGCCTTTAAATTAATCGATTACTGGGCTAAAAAAGGAAAACAAAGATATTTAGTTGTTACAGTCGGTAAGGCACTGTCCTAATCAATTAGGAAAAATTATTGAACTTCTCTAATTGATTTCCACAAGATGTCAATCGACTGGCAAGATCAAAAACTTATCCATATCTTTCCTGACAGTTCCTAACTTATTTGGCATGAATTTAAGGCATTTTTCAAAATGTTTTTTTTGAGAAAATAAGTTTATGTGCGTGTGTGTGACTTAGTCATGAAATTTTACAAGAAAGTCCTTATGTTTTACAATGTATTCACTCAAGTGTGTCGAGGTAGGCTTTTATATACTTCAAGTATTGTCAGGCGCTTCATCCTTATAGACACTTGCTTACGTTTTACTTTGAGGTGATGCTTGAGTTATAATCCATTTAGTTGTCACCATCGGTAGAGTCAAGCCCATCAAAACTTAATATTCTGGTTCACATCTTTGATCGCTTTTACCATTTTTTCGCTTGACTTTAGTTGTTGTCATCATTAAACACTTAGTTGTCATTTATTATTTGTCATCATCAAAAGTATGTTCTGTGACATGCAAAAGAAGTTTCTACATTCTCCCCCTTTTTTATGATGACAATTCATCTATCAGGAATATGGTAGAGAAACAAAACAAAAGTATTTGGAGTAGTCAAACTCCCCCTTAGTTAAGTAGAAAGTATACTTCTCCCCCTTTGTCGAAACCAAAAAGGCATGTAAAGATGCATTGTGATAAATCCAAATATGAAAAGATGAGCAATTAAACATTAAAGGGAAAAGAGAGACATTATTTTCTTCATTAATAAAAATTACTCGGAATTGAAAGAACAAAAATAGGGAATTGCAAGGAAAGAAGCAGCATAAGCAAGTAGAAAACAATTAGTTTATCTCATCATCATCATCATTTTTGCTTGAAGCCATTGGTGAAATGAGGTTGGTGAAATGAGGTTTCTTCTCTCCATTCTTTCAATGGTCTTTTTTTCTCAATTCTTTCAATGAGCTTGTTAATCTTAGCATTCATTTCCCTTTGTTCATTGTTGATGCGGTAAAGCAGCAAGCAAAAAATATTAAGTAACCCAGTTTTGTCGTCTCCACAGGGATTAGTGCGACTTGAACGCCGTTCAATGGTTTCCATATTTCCAAGCTTCTTGTTCAAAAGGTTTGGTTAAAGAGGTTCAAAGAACCATAAATAAAAACAGAAAATATAAAATAAAGACTAAAATATAAACGGAGCCTTGTTGGGATTGGATTTCATCAATTGATAACATGTGCATTCTTCTGATCAAATTAAACACCGCGCAATCATTCGTCTAATATCCTCACGTATCACTCACGACAGAGCTTATCCCTAACGCAACGTCGAGAAAATAACTGTATCGTCTCATTGTTGATCTCTCATACAACTCGACAACACATAGCATTAAGAATCGATACTAACACAAATGCTAAGTCTAAAACTATCTCTAGCAATTAGGACCTAACAGGTAATCATCCTAGTTCCAGATCCGAAAAGTATATCTCTATCACGATTCAAATCAAAGATAAACAGGTAAACAAAGATAACACCCATATCGGATAAACAATTGTTTTGCAATAAACACAATGATCAGAATACCTACACACGCTTAACCCTTTTTACATGTATTCATCTAATCCGCCAAATGTCGGTGAACATCGTTCTTCATCACTATTATCACATACCCACACAATATCATACCGATCCTACCCATGCTACCCATGCTACTTAATCAACACAACACCATAGAAGATACAATGAATATCAACTTCAAAACCATGTCAAAAGTTTGTTCATTGATAGAAGAAAATCTGAGATCAAAGATGTGAAATGGTTTTGTCAAGACCCACAAACAAGCAATCAAAGATAAACATTCAATAGAGAATCCAAAATAGTTCACAAACATAAACTAGATGAAATACATAAGTTATCAAAAGATTACAATCCAAACCCCAACAAGAGATCGAAGATCTTACCTCCTCCCTCTTAGGGTTTTATGTTTCTCTCTCTAAAGAAATGAAGAGAGATGAGTTCTAATGTTCCAAAATGTTACTATCTCAAATTTTTTTCCCAAAAATGGAGTTATGACCTAAAAATACAAGAAAATCACTTAAATATACGTTCAGGTTCCGTCACGTTCGCTAGGCGAACAGCTAGCGAACGTGAACTTTTGGCACTTTCAGATCTGTTCAATTCTGGGCTCGTTCGCTACCTGCTCGCTAGGCGAGCTGCTAGCGAGCGTTCGCTACCTGGTCGCTAGGCGAGCTGCTAGCGAACGTTCGCTACCTGCTCGCTAGGCGAGCTGCTAGCGAGCTGACAGCATTTTGCTACTGGAAGTGTTCGCTGGAGACTCGCTGCGCCTTCGCCTAGCGAGTGCTTCGCTACCTTTCCTCGCTGCATCTTCGCCTAGCGAGCTTGCTGTTTGTTTGCTTGTTTTCTTGGTTCCTTTGCCCATTTCTTATGTCTTACTTTTCCATTTGTTTTGTGCCTGATTCCTGCACAATAGCACACAAATCAAAGGTACCAAGATATTTTCACTCTATATTGCAAACTAAACAAAACCAGAGTGGTTTTCAACACTTATATGACAAAAATGAGTGAAAGATGCCAATATATGATAGATCAAATAAGTGAAATTTGACATCTAACATTCATCACAATTGTATTTGTGGGTGTTTGAGGAGGATGAAGGAAGGTCATTTTTTCTTTGTTGTCTTGCTCTTCTTGGAGGTAGTGGAATAAGTCCTTTTCCTTGAATATCATATCCCACTTTTATTACAATCGCTTTCCCTATCTTTGTGTGCATGAACTATGGTTATTACTCTTTGAAATCATAGTCGGTGTAGGTTAAAAATTTTGTGATTAGTGTGGCATATGGTAAGGTGATGTTTTTAATTTTTTCTATCTAGCATGTGGTGAAGTACGTCGTCTGACCAATTCTTCTTAACTTGGTTTTCCAAAAACCAGACTGTAGGGATGTCTGACTTTTGGATGGTGTTGTAATTAATTTTCCTTGAGAAAAGTACATGATTCATTATGTAGTGAATTCGTCTATAATCAGGGCGAATGAGTTCGGTAGTGAAAGGAGATGGGATTTCAGAAGAGGAATTAATGAGAAAAGTGTGAGCATAAATGTAAAATTTTAATTTCTTGCCTTCAAGATCAATTTGATCAAAATCTTGCTTAATAAAGAGTAGGTTGCAAACTCATGCAAAGTCTTCTAGGGATAGAGCGATAAGATGTTTCTTGACTTCACAATTTATGATGCCATTTTTGTAATTGAGATTTGCATAAAACATTCTTACCAATTAAGGGTACCTCTCTTGAGGTTTTTGAAATAAGAAGTCCTTCAAGCCGGCGAAGTTGAAGGGTTCCATGAAAGCTCAGTTCTTGAAGAGATCTTCATCCAAGTAATGAGATGCATACAATTCTTTATCAGCATAACACTGATTGGAATTGTTTTCTTGAGCTTGAATGGAGAAATATTCAAAGAAGTAGGATGACGATGGTTAGGAGGAACATGTTCTTTTTTAGGCCGTTGGAGGTAATGATGGATGATTGAGAGGACTAAAGTAATTCAAATGCAATGAAAAAGTGAGAGTATGATGAGATGAAAATGATGATAAGATTACCTTTTTTTATAGTCTCTATCCAATCAATCGATAACTTCAAATTTCATGATTTATCCATTGCAAATGACAACTGCATTTATTGCTCATCCAATAATTCATTGTGGATAGCTCCAATGTTCGAATTTATGATTTTTTTAATGCTCTAATCGATTAGATCATAGTGTCAATCAATTGACGGTCCATTTTTAGCAAATTTTGTTTTGGACTTGTGTGGCTCATCCCTTTTTGGCCTTATTTACACCTCATTCAAAAAAAATTAGAAACTCATCTTTTTTGTTAGAGAAAATATTTTATTGAGATGAGCAAAATTAAAACCACTATTTTATAGGATTAATCGGAGTCTTACGATCATTTCAACCTTAAAATAGTGTACTACCTTTCATATCAAACGACTTTGATAAAAACTCCCCTTAAAAAGGGAACACCAAGCATATTATGATGTGTACTTCTCTACACATCGTTGGATGCAAGATTTAGTATAAACAATGAGATGAAGAAATACATTATAGACATGTCCATTCAACTAATCATTGAGGATCATACACCTTAATCTTCATACAACAATAACAACGTTTGATCTTCATCATTGATTGTAACATCAATATTTTCACGATCAAGAATTAGCTTGCTGAACTTATCCAATTGCTCCGTCAACACTTTATCATCATTCATCTTGAATGAATACGAAGTTTGTTTCACGTACGAACGATTCACCAAGGACTTTGTCATATACAATCCTTCGAGTTTCAGCCAAACACCAACTGTCGCCGTCTCCTTCAAAACCTGCCTGAGAACCTTATCACCAAGACTCAAAACAATTGCATTGTGGGCTTTCTCGATCATCGTTGTCTTTTTCTTCTCCGTCAATGCAGCATCCATGACATCTTCTACCTTTAACGCTTCTAGCAATCTCTGTTCAACAAGAAGGACTCGTATCTTCAAATGCCATAAACCAAAATCATTAACTCTGGTGAACTTCTCAATTTCAAACTTTATTGACGACATCTTCTCCACGCTCACCGCACCAGTTTGTTGTGATTGCAAACTATACCTTTCAATAAATAAAGATTGAGAAACAGAGTTCTTGGGTGAACAAAGAGAGGAAAAAAGAGAGGATAAAGAAGGAAGAAGAAGAAGGATTAGGGCAAATTGTTTACTATTCACTTTCTCATAAAGGTTTACAAATGATTACAAATGAATATCACAATTGGCCTCACTCAACAAGCTGAGTGATCTAGCTTATTTATAGACTAACTAACTAACTTACAATACAAGCTAACTAAACAATTGGATCCTTAACACAAGGCTCAATTCGACATAATAAGTCAACATTATATTTCGACGTTACATACTAAAACTAGCTTCGACTACAGTATGCAACCCTTCGACATCAACATGTGACCCAGTTTCGACTTCATGTTTGTCTCCTGTAGAAACATATGAAAGCTATTCCTCAACAGAGGTAGAGTTCGACCCAAAATCTCACAGTTACCAACTGAAGACGTAGCCATAGATGAAAGTGCAGAGGAAGAAGAAGAATATAAATTAAAGGAGAGGAAGAAGAAATTCAAATTGCAAAATCATTTCATTTTTAGATTTAATCATCCTTTCTATTATGTAATATATACATATGCATTATAATAATTCAACAATAAACACAAATAGTTTAGTGGAGATATGTACTTTCTATAAATATAAGTTTCAAGTAAAGATAGAAGCGGTTGAAGCCTCACAATCGTAAGGGTACCCCAGCAGGTCCATTATACATGAGAAAGATAGCATGGACTACTCAACTACGTCTTTGGATCTAAGTATAGGAACCAATTTTTTAAATGAAGAATATTAATGGTCTTAGCTCTATTATTTTTAAAATATCACCAACCATAAGCATAGCATTAGATGCTACCATTAAGACACTACGAGCAGCTTTGCTTGTTTGAAATGACATCACTGATGTCTAATTTTTCATTTTAAAATTAAGTTTCATTTCGTCCATTCATTCTTTGAAAAATTCATAGAATTTAATATACTAATACAAACAGTTCTACTCATACTTACTTTTATACGTGACATTGCTTAACTGGCCGTCCTTCTTACGAATAAAATCTCACGAGAGTTGCAGCTTTATCTCTTTTCTTTCACTAAAGTGTATTTGGTTGTGAAGAGAAATTAAGAAGAGAGAAAGAGTGTGAGAAGAGAAAAAAAAAACGAACTAGAATAGATTTTAAATATTGTTTGTTAGAAGTATTGGTAAATTTTAAAAGTACAAACTGAAGATGAAAGTGTTAAAAAGTATTATATTTTGTTCTGGACTGGATCGGGACTTATCAATCAGTCAGACAGGTCCAACTCAATATTATGTTGGAAAGGCTCAATAGACCTCAATCTTTTCATGTCGAAAACGAGCTACATACGTCGGGCAGACGACTGTTTTGATGGGCAAACCCATGTGTTTTCACCACGTTCTCCACATACTCCTTCATGCGTGGGCACGTTATCAGACAGCTATCTACCTCCAAAAGAGTTGGTAAATTTTAAAAATACAAAAAAGAATATTATATTGTAATCCTTCTGTTTTAAATTCTAAGACGAGGTTTTGTATATTTCATATAAATTTAAAAAACACAATTTATATAAGGAAGAGAATTTATGTATCATTTTTCAATTTTGAAGTATTGTTGTTTATTTATTATATATAAAAGAGAAATTTAAAGAATTATAATAAAAAATAATAATAAATTATATAAGGTATATTAGAAGAAAAAGATATCATTAATTTCGCATAATAATTTATAATTTAGAAATTTCTTTTAAATAATTTATAATTTAAAATAGAATGAGTATAAGATATAACTTAGAACATGAGTTATATCTGAGATACAATTTTCAACCTATAAATTAATTTTATAAAATTGACTTTGATCTAATTCAAAATTTAAGATGAAATTAGAGTTTATTAATATTTTTAATAAATTTTGAATAATATTTATTATGACATAAATTGAATAATAAAATAATTATAATATCTAATAAATTTAATTTCAGCAAAGAAAAGTTGTTTCAAATATATTTTGAACAAAATCTTCTTATATTTTAAATTTTTTTTTGTTAATTATCAAAACGACGTTGTTTTGTTTAAGAAGAAAAGTAAACATTTAATGCATTAATTTTTTAAAACTATAAAAACAAAATATGCATAAAATATTTTACGCTTAAATACATTTTTAGTCTTTCTATTTTACTGTTTTTTTTTTTTATATATTTTTAGTTTTTCTATTTTAAAACTTAACTTTTTGCTCTCCTTCCACTATGATATACAAATTATTTTTAATGACATGAGAATGATGACTAGGATAATTTATTATTTAATATTTTTTATATAATAAATTAATTTATTAATAGGTTTAGTTATATTTTTAAAAATTAATTAATATAAATTTCAAAATATATGTGTTTGTGTCTGGCTTAAGGCCCAATCCATCACAACTTCTCTTTAACCCACATGTGGACACAACATACAGTTTAAATAACCTATATAAAAACTACCTGAAACTCTAACAAAAATGATATGGGACTTCTTTTTCCTGATCAGAATGACAAACTTAAGCAATTTGAGAGGCAAGTTGTTGAGAATTGTTTCTCTCTTTTCTTGGCAATGGCGTCTATGCACTCTCTTGCATTATCCTCTCCACTTTACAACTCAGTTCAGAAGCCACGCTCATACTCAGGTACAATCACTCTCTTTTCAACAAGCTTGGGGATTTTAACTTGCATGGTTATATTGATTGTTAGTTTATTTATAGACCTGACCAATTAAAAACTTTACACCAGCTTGATTTAATCTTGGGATAAGAAATCAAGATCCAGGAGGATGTTTCTGAAGAGGAAAAGAAAAATACACAAGAAAGGTCAAGAGGATTGTGGATATTGATTCCATATAGATTAAGAAATAGCTATTTTAATGTTAGATCTCTAATCTATTTCTCCTTCTAAAATAGATTTCATCTCTGTTTCCCACCTTACTACAAATACATTGCTCGAATAGACTATTATTTGAGCCTCTTTGACTATCTAATAATGTGATATCATGTTACCAAATCGAATATTTCTTGCCAATCCAATACTTGTCCTTACGCGAGTAAGCTTTCCATAACCTCCACCTGCCCCAAGCACATCAGAATCTATTAAGGGCGAGGTGGTTACCCTTATTGCTCTCTAGAAAACACAAGGATCCTTCACCATTTGTAGGGATCAAACAAGCAGAGCCTTTTGCATCCTACGTGAGTAGGCTCTCACATTCTATTGTAGATTTACATAATACAATTGGCGCCCACCATGGGGCTCTGGTAAAACTAACTTGGTCCACACCCATCTTCAACTCATAAGCTGCCTCGATAATCTCCTAAGCATGATGATAGGGGGAAAACATCGTATCACCCATCAGAATGTCTACATCTGTTTACTGTATAAAAAATTGATTTTTTGTAGGTCAAGAATCTAGATCCTCTTGTAGGAAATACACTCAACAGGTTCTATCATTAGATGAAACACCTGTGTACCAAGGTCAAGAAAAAAATCCAGAACTTGAAATCATTTTTTGTAGAAAGGACGCAACAAGTATACACCTTAATGACAATTACCTTATGGTTGTCACAGTTTAATGTGACGATTAGGATATAAAGAGGGTACTAGTTTAAATAAGAAGCTAAGTAGATGTCCTTTATTTTGGGATGCGTTAAAAAGGCTCTAGTTGGGACCAAGGTTAAGAAAAAAAATCCAGAACTTGAAATCGTTTTTTTGTAGAAAGGACGCAACAAGTATACACCTTAATGACAATTACCTCATGGTTGTCACAGTTCAATGTGACGATTAGGATATAAAGAGGGTACTAGTTTATCTAAGAAGCTAAGTAGATGTCCTTTATTTTGGGATGTGTTAAAAAGGCTCCAGTTGGATCCAAATGATAATCAAGTTTTCCAAGGTTCGCTGATTGGGCTCTTAGGAGATCACGTATTGGTAAAAGGACACATAACTCTCAAGACAAGATTCATGGTGAATGAGGATGTGAGATGATTAGGGTCAAATATCTAGTTGTAGGTGTTGGACATGTGACCTCTCACACAAGAGAGGGGTGAATTGTGTATTTCAAAAAAACTTTGATTTGAAAAACTTTTACGATTAAAATCATAGTTTAAAAAAATTTTAGAAATTTTTTTGATTTTATGCAGTGAAAAATAAAGAATGCGAAAAATAAAATGTGAGAATATAAAAAGTTAAGGGAAAAGATAAGACACCAGAAATTATAGAGGTTCGACCAAAAGAGAAAAATATCCAATTCACTCCCCAAAAATTGTTCATGAGAGTATCCAATAAACTTGAAAGCATTTAGTATGTATAACTCATGAACCCCCATTATACAAGGAAAATTAAGTTTAAGGCAAACTTCCAACTAAACAATAAACAAAAGAGTAAAGCAGTGAGTCTTCCTTTTGAAGCGATTAGTCTTATTTCCACAAGAATCTTGGAGAGGTTAGTGATCGGAAAAATAGCAAGTGTACTATTTTTGTCGATTGTAATTAAAATAGGGGTTTTATCCCCAATATCGATCTCGAGAATTGCATAAGAAATACAAGCTCTATAATAATTTAATTAAACAAAAATACTTGGGGGTTTGGTAATTGTTTTTAAAATCAAAGGTTGCACGGATAAAAATAAGACAAAAGATTAAAAAGGTTTCTGACAGATATGAGAAGCATGCTAGGGATAGTGTATGAATTGCCTTGTAACAATATCAACCCTTATTTCAAAAACATGGCTCAGATTATCAAATTCTTGATTGTAAATTGTTTACTCATAAGTCCTTAGTGAGAAAAACTCTTAATTTCATAACCTAATTACTATATTCGTAGGTAATTACGTTTGAAATCAAGCGTTACAAATAATGTCAACAGTGTTCCAAGTGCAACAGGGTATTCCTAGTCCTAGGTAATATCTATGGAAGCATTATCGTTCAAAAGCGTTAACGAAGGTTTGTCCAACCTAGGGTTAACCGTAAATCTAGTTCAATTTTTCTGATCGAAAAGCAGTAAGAACATTGAACGATAAAATTTATTATGAAAATAAACACTTATGTCATTAAAATAATAAGAACAATATCATTCCAGAAGCAACTCAGGGACACCCCCTAGCAATGGGGGGTTTAGCTACTCATAATAATCAGAAAAGATACAATCATAATCATATTAAACATTACAAGAGTAGTGGTAACTATGATCTTCAATTGCGAAGGCTCATGAAAATCTTTGTTCTCGACTTCTCTTGATCTCTCTAATCCTAATCGTAATATTTCTTTGTCGTCCAAAAAGTCTATTTTGCCTTCTCAAAAGGCGTCTTAAATACTCCCGGGTCTAACACAACAGTAGGGAAATATCCAAAATACTCTCATAAATCACACAGGTCACAGAAACAAGAAAATAGAAAGCTGACACGACCAAGTCAACATGGGTCGTGTCAGGTGACACGGGCGACCATGTTGGCCCCCTGGATATCAGATGCAAAGAAAACCTTCCCCAGACCTGCTGATACGGGCCGTGTCAGGTGTCACAGGTGGCTGTGTCAGGTGACACGGGTGGCCGTGTCAGGCCATTGTCCTTCTTCTAAAAACTCCTTCGACTTTCCAAATTTTCCATTTTCTTTACTTGATTCTTTTGTGCTTTTCCGCATGGACCTGAAATCATCAAAACTACAACCAAACGCGTAAAATGCAACAAAAAGTGACATAACATCAGAAAACATAAATTTCGAGAATAAAATAAGAACGGTCAAATTTACTAAAAAATGACAAAAAGAACAAACAAAAAATTACAGATTCATGGATGAAATGCCGAATAAGTGACGAAAACATAGTAGAAATAGTGATCGATCAGTTATTTTTCAAGCTTCTAAACAAACCTTGAGAGCTTTTAACACCAGGATGAGCTCTTGAACCTAAACTTTGGTTTTATATTAGGCTAACTAATAACTTGTGAGATTTTACCACTAGGATGCTCTCGAACATAAATAAGCTTTTAAAATCGGCCTAAGATTTAACCTATACATGGTTTTATCATGGGCTAACTAAAAACCTATGAGATTTTACCACTGGCTGATCTCGAACCTAAACAAGAGACTTGATCACACAAATCCCAAACCTAAGCTTTTTACGGGTTTAGATTTGAACCCAAACAAACAATCTCTAAGTAGATAAAATGTTCAACCAAGGTGTAAATAAATCTTCCTTAGTGAACTTACAAAACTACTCTTCCAGAATTGCACCTTCTTCAATCACAAAAGAACTTTCTCGAAAATCACGTTGGCTAAACTTTTAGTGTGAGAAAGTAAACAAAAAGATTTTAAGAGAGAGAGGTGAGAAGTGAAAACCAAGTTTTTGGATGTGAAAAATAGTGGAAACGGACATGTATTAATAGGGTAGAGGTTGACACAAAAAAGGAAATGATTTTAAGGCATTTCAAGACTTGTCAATCGATTGGTACATATTTCCAATCAATTGGTTACCCTAAGTTAAGCTGATTATAAATCCAAAAAAAAAAAAAAGGTATTTAGTCATTGCACATCATTAAGACGTTGTTCTAATTGCTTTGGAAACATTTTTGAATTGTTCCAATCGATTGGAAGAGTGTCAATCAATTAGTAGATACGAAAAATTCTCCCATAGCTTTTCTGACAGCTCCTAATTCATCTTGCATAGCTTCAAGACATTTTGAAAATGGTTTGATTTGATAAAAAATAAGTTTGAAAACAATTTTATGTGTGTGCGTATGTTTTATTTATCCATATACTTTTACGATAATGCCCTTATGTTTTACAATATGTTCACTCAGACAAGTCGAGGCAGGCTTTCTCATACTTCCATATACTTCAACACTTATAAGATGTTCCTTTCTTGTAGACACTTGCTTGATTTTACTTGAGATGAGACTTGAGTTTGATTCCATTTGTTTGTCATCATCAGAGTCAAGTCTATCAAACCATAATACTTTGGTTTGCATGTTTAACTGCTTTAACTGCTTATGCTTGACTTGTCATTATTGGACATTCAGTTGTCATTTTTATACATTAGTTGTCATCATCAAAAGTTGTTGTCTTTATTAAAGGCACATCACCTATAAGTAACCTGCAAAACAAGGTTCCACAACCGCTGATCCTTCTTCATACAACATCAACATGGTGTGGCATTCCCTTAATCTTTTAAGAGGCGCCTTATCAACCTTGTACCTAAGTATGAAGTATCTGCTCCCCCATGGATGGGCTAGAGTAATCCAAGGTGATCAAGAGATCATCTAAGAATGCTACCAAGGTAGCCTCATGATAAAGAGGTCAGAGATGGCCGCAACCATCGTTTCACCACCATACGTGTAAGAAACATATTCAGTAAACTTGGATCCCAAGATAGACCATGAGAAAAAAAGACTGACACCAATAAAGGATTTAAATAAGGTTTAGATCAGGCCCAAAGATTTTCAAACCACCAAGATAGTTGCCTCCCTAACTAAAATTGAAGAGGAAGAAATAATCTTCATACTCAAAAGAAATGTTGATTTATTTATGTGGGTCCTTCAGGACGTGCCGGGTATAAACGTCGGGGTGGTATGTCACTGCCTTGCTATAGATTCCACAGTAGAACCTGTGGGTGTAGAGAAAGTACAAAGTTGGCAAGGAGAAAAGGATGGCGACCAAAAGAAGGCCGAGAAGTTGAAGAACATTGTTCACATAACCGAGATCAAGTACCCGCCTTTTCTAGATAATATGATCATGGTTTGGAGGTATCAAATAAATGGAGGATGTGCATCAATTTCACTAATTTGAATACAACATCCTCCAAAGATCCTTATTCATTGCCTAAAATTGATCGAATAGTCGACAGGTCCTCCAATTGTAATAATTTATGTTTCATGTATTCCTAATCCAGTTATAATCAAATAAATATAAAGCATTTGGACGCGCCTAAGATGGAGTTTATGACCAACCGTGTTGTTAATTCCATGATTACATGATATAAAATTGTCCATGGTTCTATGATTGACTAAATTTTGGTAAAACATGATTCTGCACTGATGTTAAGCAGGATGTTATAACATCTCTATCTGCTATGTTGACAAAGCTGCTGTAGAGTGTTTTAATGTGAATGTCATGACAGAACTGCTGTCATGTGTTGACCAATGTCATGACATCGTTGTCTGGTGCAGCAGGAGCTGATGACAGAACTGATGTCATGGATGTCATACTGAATGTCATGACATCGTTGTCTGGTACAACAGGTGCTGTTGTTTTATCACTTGACATAAGTGCTTTGGATATACCTCATCAGTATGTGTAGGCTAAAGTGATTCATTAGAAACAAAGTGCAGATTTAATTGGTGTTCATAAAAAGGATCTTTGAGACTTTTTAGGAAACTATAAAACATTTGTTTCTACTATCATGAAGGAGATTCTGCAGAAGTGTTCCGCAGGGCAAGTTGGAAAGCTAAGAGTAAGTGAGGTTGAATGTCATGATTGAATGTTATGACATTGATCGTATGACATCAGGCGTGCAGGGTTTGTTTTTTTGTTATGATACCTAATATATCTTAGGATAGATTTTAGGAAAACTGTTAGGGTTCCTTATTTATCTCAGGCAATATTCTAGTCAGGGCTGGACATAACATGAAGCAGCTGTGACCTAATTTGACAGCACCTTGAATTGTGGAAATTAGTTTTACTTTGCTAAAACTAATGTTTGTTACTTTGGACCAGCCCAAGCCCAATCTGCACTACTACTTAAGGAGGAGCAGAAGCAGAGGAAATTAAGCACTCACATCAAGAACAACTTGAGGGTAAAATAAAGGTCTAGGGTTTGAGAGTCCCTTGTGTGTGTAAGTCACCCTTTGTATCGTTTGATACATTGTGGTAGACATATTTGTGAGTGAAAAGTGTTGCTCTTCACATTTGTTTTGTGAGTGAAGAGTGTTGCTCTTCACGTGTGTTGTGTGAGTGAAGAGGTTTGGTTCTTCACGTGTGTCTTAGGATACTTGTGTGCCAAGCAATTGTATGTTGTACAATTGCTTTGGTTAGTGTGTATGAACTGTTGTATTCATTGTCCTTGATTGAAGCTGTTAAGCAAAATCAAGTATTGTGACTTTGAAGAGTGTCTTCTAAAGTCTTTCTTTTGTATTGAATTGTATATCACTGTTGTGATTGAGGGGGAGTGAGTGGGTATACTCTTGTCTAGTGGTCTCTAGGCAGAAATTGCATTGGGTAGAGATTAAGTGAGGAGTTGTAAACGGGGGAGTTTAGCTCTGAATTGATTATGCTAATAATGGATTTCCTTCCTGGCTTGGTAGCCCCCAGATGTAGGTGAGGTTGTGTTGCACCCTAAAATTTGACCAACCGGGTCCCGTATCTGGCCCTATGTTTCGACGCATGACCGCATTTGCATCCGCATATCGCATACAGTGCATTTTTTCAGTTGTTTTGATTTTATCGAGATCACAGCCCTCTCCTCGCATTTCAGGTGTTTTTAATCAGTTTAGATAAGTAGAGTCGTATTTTTGGGAAGTCGTGCTCTTCCCGGTGTTTTCAGCTCGCGCTGTTGTTTTTAGGGATATTTCGGTGTTCATTGATTTTTACCGGCTATTCTGTTACGCCCTCGCAGTGTTATTTGTGGTTTTGTGCTATTTTTGTTTCCTCTGGAATTATTAGGATTTTATTAGATATTATTAGCATTTTCTAGAATTTAAATAGATTTTTTAATAACTTTAAATCATTTTTAGAATTTTATATAGATTTTAATAGATTTTAATAGTTTTTTAGATTTTTAGAATATTAATTCTTAGTGGTTACTTAGATGTTAATCTAGGTTTAATTAGGGTCAAGTTGATTAGAATTAATGTTTAGATTTAATTATAGTTAATTGGTTAGTTTTAATTGATTAGATTTTAATTAGTCAGCTTTAATTAGGCATTAGCTTTTTAATTAGTTTTAATCCAGATTTTATTGGTCTTAATTTGGGTCTTTAGTTTAATTCAGATCAGTTTTCATTTTCATTCAGTCCATAGCCAGTATTCTCGTGGGCCAGCTTGGGTATTGGAGGCCCAATATATCAGTCCGGAGTTTTATCTGCTATGTGTGGTTATAAAAGTATGCCACGCGTTCACTTTGAGGGGGGGCCACATCACATTTGCCACTATCACTTAGAGCCAACACCTCACCTTTCTCTCTCTCCCCCATCTCACACGTAACCCTCCACGTGTGCTTCATGCACTCTCCCTCAGCACTAACGCCGCCACTTGTCACTCCGTCTCTCTCCCTCTTACGCATGCAACTGCCACGCGTCCACCAATGACCTTCACCAGTTGCATGGCCGGCGGCCATGCAACCACCGCAACTACCAATCGCCGGCGGCCGTAACCTCCTCCGACCACCGTCCAAACCACCAGAAACTCCAAAAATGCCCAAAACTGCTTCTAACACCAGCCATTCCTCACCGGCAAAATCACACGGCCAGAGTCTCGCCGGAGATATCACCGGAAAACTCATTTCATCGCCGGAATCTTCATCTTCTCCGTCAGATTACTCTCTAGGCCTTCATCCAATCATCATCAGTTCATCAATACAACTCAAGATCCTCCAATTTTCATCCTCGCTTTTCCAGCCTTCAACAACTCTTCCAGCAAGATTCTTCGTATGTTCATTACAACATTCGTAGATTGATCGAAAACCTCCAAGAACTTCACATGTTCTTCGTTGATCCTCCAGAAATTCAACGATCATCAAGAAACACTTCAAGAACCTCGTCTTCCTTCAGAGATCTCCCTTGACGTTCATCAACCTTCAACTTCTTCGTCACCGAATCTGGATCCAAGTGTCAATCGTCTTCGTATCAACGTCACACGAGTCTTCTTTACTTTCTTCAACGAGTAAGATCCTTCAGTCTCACGATCTTCAACATGCAAGCCTTCTGTTAAGCTTAAATCCTCTGATTTCGTCCTTTCAATCTCCTTCGAACAAATGACCGCTAAGGTATGAAGGCTCTGAAGCGTGATTCACATCCTTGTTTCCGCTGTAGATATCCTCAAGATTCATGGTGCGCAAAGCGACTCCATTAGAGGACCTCCGTGAAGGTTGAATAAAGAGTTTGAGGGAGGTCTGAGTTGGAGTGAACGGTTAGGGTTGAGAGGGAGACGACGTTGAACGAAGGAAATGGTGGTGACGGCGCTGTGAAGGGAGGGAGAGCCTCTAGGGTTTCAGAAAGGAAAATGAGAGTGAAAGGAGAGTGTGGAATGGAGATGGACCGGGTATCGAATTTGGGCCTTGGGCCCTATTGTCTTTCTGATGTACACCCCCTCAATTTCCTATCCCCCCCTTCTGTGTGTGTGTTCTTGTGGACTGGGCCAAGCCCAATGAAGTTTTGGATTGTACCCCCCGTTTCAGTATCACACCCCTCCCCAGTTTTTTTGTTTGCTTATTTTTTCTGGGTTGGGCCCATTGTTTTTTTTCTGCAAGCTTGTACTCCCCTGTAACAGACTGTACCCCTCCCCATTGTAATTCTTTTATTATTTTCTTTTGTAATATTTTCTTAGTTTTTAGATAAAATGAAAGGAGAAAAATAGTAAAAAAAGAAAATATTTTGAAAAAGAAATATGAAAAGAAATAGTAAAAAAAAAAAGATTTGAGTGAAAAAGAAAGTGTGAAAAAGAAAAGAGTATGTGAAAAAAAGTATATTGAAAAGAGTATGTGAAAAAAATAAAAGAATATTAAGAGAAAATATTAGAAAAAAGAAGAAAAATAGTTGAAATAAAAAAGTATAGAAAATAATGACATGAAAAATATAAAAATAGTAGTGTATGGATTTTATATTTTAACTTTTAGGAGATATTAATTGTCACATAGCATTTTAATACTTTTTAGGGTATATTCTTTATGGAATTTTTTACCCTTTTTATAGATAGAATTAGAAGTCCATTTGTTAGGGGACTATTTTCCATTTGATTTTTCATAGGATAGGTTTTTTAGGAGTTTATTTTTCCGTACTCAATCATTGTAACCTTTTTTCCAGAATGTTAATAAAACGAGATTTGAGCTGTGGTCCCGAAAGTAGCCGAACTACAGCTGCTCTGATTTCTCGTACCAGACGAGAATATGTAGGCATAGGATGCAATATCCTAGCGAGCACACTAACAACTAACCGTTTGTTCTCTCGCTGCTGTGCGATCGAGACTTTCCCGTTGACGACTGATATTATCCTTTTCTCTTGCCCTTGCGCATTTGAGACCAGACCGTAGTTTTAGTTCCCATAGGTTCCTGTACCTGTAAAACCAGTTTAATTTCTCACTCCTGTGTGAGAACACCCTGTTTAGCCGTAGTTAGCCTGAACTACGTAAGCTCTGATCTTCCATGCAGTGTGGAAGTACGTAGGCACAAGACGCGAAGTCTTGGCGAGCCAATTTCCCCGTAGTCCCGAACTACGTTGACTCTGACTTTCTCTCTTGAGAATACGTAGGCATAGAGTGCGACACTCTATCGAGTCAATTCCCTTCTGTTTAGATTTAGCAGCCGTAGATAGATTGTTTTGCATCCTTTAGACAACCCAAGCAAACGTGGATCCCGTCGAGTACGACGGACGTGAGGGGTGCTAATACCTTCCCCTTGCGTAACCGACTCCCGAACCCAGGTTTTGGTTGCGACGACCATACCTTTCCCGTTTTTTGCGAGGTTTACTTCGAGCGTTTCCTTTCCCTCCGTAGGGATAAATAACGCACGGTGGCGACTCTTCTGTCAGTCGGCGCCGATTTTCGCAGTAGCGACAGCTGGCGACTCTGCTGGGGATCCAACGTCCCCTGGATGCTAAGGACTGCGATAGTCCCTATGCATGTGGGATCCAACGTCCCCTAAGAGAGTCAATCCTAGCGCTTGTTTGCTTGTCTTTTGGGTGTTTATTTTTTCATCGCTATTTTTATCTGTTTTTGTTGTGCTGGGGAGGGTGATACTTTGAGTGATAGCCGGACCTGGGCTGCTTGAGTATGCATTTAGACGTAGTTGTGGAGATTAGTGGGCGAACCTGTTTGCTGAGCAGGCAAGAGTTCCCCACGAAATTCACGCTCAGACGAGGTTCTCTCCGAGGTGCTCCTTTCCGATCCTGAGGATCATAGGGGAGTCCAGACGTGAGGATTGTTGACTCTGGGGACCGATCAATTGGAAGTCAGCTAAGTGAGGCCTCTTCATGAGATGACGATGCCACTCCTTCTGGGAATCGTATCATTCCTCATGAAAGTCTGTGACGCTGATGACCGCATAGGATGCCGTACCTTAGGTCCATACCCGTGAGTGGGGGTTTTTTTGCGAGAAACTTGACTTCCAGCCTACCCGCTATCTTAGCGTTCTCTTTTAGAGAGAATGTACTCCGTCAGCAGTACAGCAGTATTCAGAGCGTGTTGTGGAGGCTGTGATCCCGTGTTTGCTGCATTGCATTGCATTTGCATGAGCATCTTTGCATCATATTGCATAGCATTTCTCCAGCTGGCCAGAGCTCTTATCCAGCCGTTGTTTGATTTCAGAAGGTGATTATCCGGTGATTGGTTTGAGCAAGTGTGGATTGTTAGAAGATGACCAAGGGGTTAAAACGGATCAAGCAGAATCAAGCAGTGCCGTCAGTTGAAAGTTGTTGATAGTCATGTCAGGAAACGACTTCCAGATTGCTGATGCCTTGTCAGGCTTTATTATGACGACCAATCCTTTGTATGATTCCACGTCTGACGAAGGCTTTCTGCAAGTGAACAACCTTACTGCAGCTCAACTTGTGCAGACTTCTGTTAGAGGCCAAAATCTGCACCAACAGTTTGTCATCCCAAGTGAACGTTTTTCTGCTGATGCCGCGAATTATCAGAATGTTATTCCTGCTGGTTTGATCTCCCGAAGAGAAGTTCCGATAGTGAGGACTAATAATCCATTAGCTCTTGTGCAAGCTAAGAGGTTGCACGCATTGGAGGAACAAGTCAAAGCCCTGGAAGTTCAGAACGATGTTGGTCTCAATGCTTCAGATATGTGCTTGGTTTCTGACCTAGTGTTACCTCCTAAATTCAGAGCGCCGAAGTTTGAAAAGTATAAAGGAGATAGTTGTCCGAGGCTACATTTGGTGATGTTCTGCAGAAAGATGACTTCGTTTGTGCTAAACGACAAGTTGATGATTTACTGTTTTCAGGACAGTTTGATTGGGGCATCTCTATGTTGGTATATGCAGTTAGAGAAGGATCAGATTCGATCATGGGTGGATTTAGCCAGAGCTTTCCTAAAGCGGTATGATTACAATATGGACACAGCTTCCATTCGCATGGAGTTGCAATCTCTATCTATGGGGATCAATGAACCTTTCAAAAAGTATGCTCGGAGATGGAGGGATTTTGCTTCCAGAGTGGAACCACCGATCCCTGACCGAGAGTTAGCAGGCATGTTCGTAGACTCATTGCAAAGCCCGTACTTTGAGAGATTGCTTGGAGTTTCGCTGAACTTCTCCGAATTAGTGGGAGTTGGAGAACGTATTGAGAATGCTATAAAGATTGGGAAAATCCAGATTGATTCAAGCAGCCAGGCTAGTGAAACTGAATCTCTTTACGACTATCAGAATGAAGAGGGAGTTGTGATCAATGCAGTCATGCCATATGTTGGGTATCCTCGAGATGAATCGGTGAAATCTGTTGGATCAGTATCTTCTATGCCTTGTTATGCTGGACAGACAGCTGTGCCTGGGGCACCACATCAGGAGTCTTATGTCGCTTCCCTTGCAAATCAGCGAACTCGTGGTCGAGGTTATCAGACTCAGCGTCAGAATCAGAACAGACCTCGTAGCAATTTGGAACGAAGGAATGGTCCTTCCCACCCAGTCCCTGTGTCGTACAGTCAGCTTTTGCCACAGTTGGTTCAGAACGCTTTGGTGGAACCTAAAGCTCTCAAGCCTGTGCCAGAACCTTACCCTCCTGGGTACAATCCCCACGTTCAGTGTGGTTACCATGGCGGATCTCCAGGACATTCAACTGAAGATTGTAAAGCGTTTCAGGCGAAGGTACAGCAGTTGATCGACCAGGATTGCATTTCCTTTCGAGAAGGATTTCTGTTTGCTCATCCTAACTGCTCAGTTGTCTAAGCTCGTAGAATCGGAAAGTATTCCCCAGCAAAAGCCAGTGGTCCAGACAGGCAGGTGCCCTCAGCATTGGCAGTCCTCAGATTTTATATCATCTGCATTTGTAGTTTCTTTTCTGTTACTTATTACCTGCTTTTAAACATTGTTTGTTTCGAATGGTGATAATAATAAAGTGACTATGCATTTTTCTGAATTAATCATGTCGCTGTCGCTCATTTACTGCATTGCACTGACACTTGCATTTTATTTACTCCACTTTATCACTGTGACTAGCAAAGATTGGAGGGAGGATGACGAAACTAAACTCATAACCGATGATCGTTTGCTTTCAGATAAGACCTTACCGATGACGTACAAGGCATTGTTTCAAATCCCCCAAACACTGGAGATATAAGGAGTTAGTCCCTTGTTAACCACTTCGAGCCAGGAAGTAGAAGTTTTTTCGGACTTTTAAACCCTCACATCTTAACCCGGGGCAGGGTAGTTGTCAGTTAGCTTGACCGAGCATTCAAGTCTTACAGAGGAGTGTTGTCTTTCGAGGACCAATCAGTTTATACCTTTCAAGAGGTCGTACCTCGTCAACCACCATGGTTAAACCTCACCAATCAGGAGTGAGACAGTTACAATCCTTTCGGAGCAATCAAGACAACCAGTGTCACACGACTTTGTTTCAAAAGAAAGAAAAAGCTGGAAAGCTAATACTTAGGCAAAAATCAGGGCATCCCGCTGGACTTCAAAATCAGAAAAAATCGAAAAGAACTCAAAAGGAGTCAGTCCCGACAAAAGTTAGGGAATCAAAAAGAACGGAAAAGAAGGGATAGAAAAAAAATATAGATCCCCAGTGAAAGACAAAGTCGTGTACACAGACACCGAAAACGAAAAGGAGTAACTATCACTCCGAAAAAGCCTTGTGAATTCCTTAGTTGTGGTTCTTACCATTCAACATACCTCTCGAAGAGGCGAGCGCTTGTGCCAGGTTAGTTGAACCTTAGGATCGTAGATCATCACGTAGGAGGGGTGGGTACCAATAAAATTTGAGCCAAATATCCTTTGTTTCACGAACCAAGAACCCGACCACGATACAACCCTTAAAAGACCTAATTGAGGTATGGTTTACTCTGAAAGCGCATTACGGTAAGGTTGAGTAACCTGACTTCCTCATGACTTGCTAGTCACATCCTCGTTGTGTTTTTCACTGACCACGTAAGCACTACGTTTGAACTTTGGTTCATTCGTCACTCACAATCATGACATATAAATGAGTGACAGCTTAAATTTTTTCAAAATCTGCATAAACACTGCGTTAAGATTACCATTCGTGAATAGACAGTTTTAATTGCAGGTTAGTAGTTGGCATGAAAGAAATTCCAACAGGGAATCGTCAAGCAGGACTGAGTAATTCAGCAGTCTGAACCAGGATGGCGTATGTTGTGAAGCCCTGTGAATCCGGGGCATTGACTTCCAGTGAGTTCGGAATCAGTTAGTCTGAGGACAAGTCCCGAAGCTTCAGTTGATCAGGGGCAGTATGCTTGAGAAGCAGTTGATCAGAAGTGAGTCTTCTCGAGAGCCAATCAGGGGCAATTATACAGAACGTGGAGATTTGAAAGCAGATACTTCAGGTGGATAATCAGATCAGGTTAAGTCGCTAGAACGCTCATTCAGGGGCAAGTCAATGCAGAGAATGTTGAAACCAGCTGGGTTGATAGGGGTTTAACGGAGATTGAATTCTGTTGTCGTACAGATACCGGGGCAGGTAATCTCGAGGTCGTCGCGTGGTAAGCTGTTCAGAGCAAGTATTCCCAGGAGTTGGATAGGGGCAAGTTGAGTGCACTGGGGCAAGTTATTCAAGCCAGTCTATTTATCCCCAGCCGGAGTTGAGTATCGGGGAATCGTGTCATTACCCTTATCAAAAACCTTAACATTCCGAAAAAAGGCCTTGCTGTCGTTGGATCGTTATCCTACAGTTTAAACCTGTTACGTGTCAGTAACCAGTCGTTTCCAAAGTCCAGTTCTCGCCTGGCAAACCGATAACCAGTTCTCGTCTGGCCCACCCTTCCGTAAACATCAGTTCCCGTCTGGTGTAGTTTATTGTAAGCATCAGTTCCCGGCTGATACATGTTATTGTAACCAGTTCTCATCTGGTCACCGTTCTTTAAGTGTTGTATCAGTTCTCGGCTGGTACATGTCATTGCGTAGTCGGTTCTCGTCTGGTCATTGTGTGTTTTAACCTATGTGTTGTATCAGTTCTCGTCCGGTACATGTCAGCTTTCAGCCAGTTCTCGCCTGGTTGTCCTTTTCTTAGCCTATATCCAGTCAGCCCGTCTGACGTTCAAAACATAAAAATCAATTCTCGTCCGATAACCTATTTTGCTATCAGTTCTCGCCTGGTAGTCTACCTTTGAATGCTAGTTCTCGTCTAGTATTTTCCATATCTTCCACTGTGTACATAGTCCATGTTTATCCTAAACCAGAAAAACAAAAACCTAAAGGTATCTGACACAGTAATTCCCAATGACTCGCATGTTGTCATGTTCCCCGATACGAAGCTCGACGGATACCAGTGTTCCGATTAATATTTGAATTCCTGGTGGATGTTGTTAAATCAGAATTGCTACTCTTCAGCAGATGAAAGTTACGTATTATCCCCGGAAGAGTTGAGATTGTATTTTTACCCCGTATCAGAGTAGGATCAGGAGTATCCCCAGTAGATTAAGATTGATATCCTTGATAGAAGGGGCATTCCCAGCAGTGTGCTTGTCATACCCCAAATTTGTCCTACTTATATGTATGACTTTCATCTGTACATTCACCCTTGAACTATTATTCAAAAAATTAAAAAAATGTTATACGAGTCCAAGTTTCAGTTAAAGATATCAGGCCAGTTGCGGGTACAACATGTATTGAGGATCATCTATTTTGACCTAATTTGTTGGGCAGACAAAAAGTTATATTTCAAAAATCAAGGTCAGAATGCGCATAATCCAAGCGGCGTGTGTGTGAAGATTCAAATTAATTTTTTGTGCAAAGTCCAAGTTCATATGTTGAAATTGAGTTGCAAAGGATACAAGATTGATGCACTTTCAGTATAAGCTTTTGTTCAATTTTAATGTGAAGATTTGAGGTTTGGAAATTGATATGGGATGGGTGTTAGTAATATTGGAGGTCCATTCAAAACTCCAGTTATACAAAATCTGAGGAAATTCTACACAAATAATAGAAACTCATGTTTTCTTCCAAGGTCCATTGCCACTCAAAGGGCTCCACACAAAAAAAGGGTATGCAAAATTCCAATCAAATCCATACAAGTCCATTACAAGGTCATCTTGTCTCAAAATGTAAAAAAAAAAAATGAAATCCATAGCTCATGCTCATCTCACAAGCTCATACAAAAGATTAATTTCTCTCAAAAAATTTTTTTTTCAAAGTTACTGCCTCAAGGTAGCAGTGGCCTTGTAAGTGGGAAAAATAGTGCACTGGTTCATGGAGGTCGCCCAACAAGCTTTGCTTCAGCTTTAGAGCCTGCGCCTCAAATATCTTCACCCGTTAAACCTGTTTCTGCTATATCCCCTGAGAAGCCCCAGGCCCCAGCTGCAAAATTGAATATTGATGACCTACAACGCAAAACTGTATCTCTTCTGCAAGAGTATTTCAATGTCCGACTTTTGGATGAGGCATTGCAGTGCGTTGAGGCATTAAATTCCAACTTTTCTGCAGAATCCTTGAAGTCTATAAAAAACTGAATTCCATCTTTGAATGAAGCACCCGACTTTGAGAGCAACCATGGATTTTCTCTTCATACTAGCTTGGCTCCTGCACCAGATCATCATAACGAAACCACGGCAACATATAACCAAGGCCTGCAAAACATAACCAAATTTGTTACACAATGCGCAAGCCACTCCGTGAACAATTCGCAACGCATTAGTAATTCACAAGTCCACAGACCCCATGACCATGATGCAGTGCACAATCTGCGGTCTTCTTGCATCTACCTGCACTTGCATACTTGTACCTGCAAAATGAAGAGGTTGTTAGGCAACACATCAATATACATTTTACAAAACCACACCAGGCTAGCATTCTTTCTGCACAATCGTACACAAAACCCACACCAGACCGACAAACTTCATCCTGCTACAACAGCACAACTCCGTACGCGATATCCCACCTCCAAAACGCAGGCCTCCAAAAGCAAATAGCCACTACCTAAAACGCTGGTACAATGTTGCAGTGGTACAGAATAAAACCTGCTCTAAACCGCACCACATAGCCTATGATGAAAAATGACCACACAATGCTACAACACAGAAGATCAACAGAAGAGGTTAAGAAGAACAAAGTTATTTGAAAAGAGTAGAGAAAAAGGAAAGGAAAGAGGTATCTACAAGAAAACTTATACCTTTCCACCTTCGTAAATCAGATAAGCTGGCCTCATTTTTCAACTACAACTTGATGCAACCTTCACTACATGACGAATAGAGAGGACCATAAGCTCTTTTACCACATCATAATCTGCTGTGGACCCACAACAAATCACACCAAATACCAAACCATCACAATGGTGCACTGCTGCCCAAAATCTCTGCAGAACCTCACTACCCTCTAAACGTACTAAAGTTGTTGCCCCACTCCAAACCATACCACCAAAGACGCAGACACAATATGTTTTTTTTCATACCTTGCAGACAAGAAGGTACACATCGCAGGTTTTGTTTTTCACCAAGCCACAAGCAAACAAATGGTCAGCTGCAAACCAGCCCACACACCCTGCTACACCTAAAACCACTCAACACACCAGACAACAACCTGCTGCAAACGGTACCGCCAGCTACAACACCTCAGCCTATACCACATAACTCCAAAACCTGCAGCAACTTAACAAAACCTCAGACCTCCCTCTCACCAACCTTCATCAGTTCACTTTCCAAAACAACAACTACACATCCTCCATTGTTCTTCAACATCTCCAATCTCAACAGAAGCTCACAAACAAAACTCCTTATCCATCTTCAATGAACACTTCCTCTGAAACCTAAACACACCGTAACCATCTCCTTCGAAACTTCCGTCGAAAACACCCATCTTCTTCAAATCACCTTCAACCAAATCTTCAACAAAAACCAGAAAATCAGTCATCAACCGAACTCTGTTTCACAACCATTCAACTCAGCTTCCATCGTTATCCACCATATTCAAACCCTTAGCTCTTTTCAAATCAAAACCACCACTTTCCATCATCTCAAAACCCAAGATTCATTCGTAGAAAACATCAAAAATCTCACAACCGAACCTGACTCTTTTCATTGATATTTGATTGAGACCAACACTAACTCATTGATTTGTTTCCGCTCACAAACATCCCTAAAAACTCCATCTTCATATTCATCATCAACACAGCCGTCGTCACCCTCTCCTTTGTTCTTCCTCATCTTCATCCGACCTCCCTGCTTCAAAACCAGCATCTTTACCAAACAATCATCCTCATCACCTTCAACAAACTTCAATCATTAACCTACAAAAAAACTCCAGAACCACTTTCAATCTTCACCCTTTTCAATTGGAAAAAATCACTCGAATCTCACTCAACCACAGACCCAAAAGTTCAAACCTTCAAATCACTGCCATCTCCAAATACTACTCAACCGATTAACCTTCAACCTTTAATCCCCAGAACCGCAATATCCTTCGCTCAAACTCGTCGTACCTTCAGACCCAACTTCGAATCCCAATCTTGAAAACACACATCAACCTCATCGTTCAAATCCTTTCTGAAAATCCCTCTTCTAAAAACCCCATTTATCTGTTTTCTTCAAAGCCCCAAATCCCTAAATCAAAACTATCATAAACCACCATCAGCCGAAATACATAAACCTATTCAACCCTTACCCCAAATCTTTAAGTCACAGATGAAGAAAGATTTAACAAACTGAGAAAAAGCGAGACGGAGGGAGAGATCGAGAAGCCATGACCGTGAAATTTGTTTGAGTTGATGAGGAAGAGGGATTTGACGTTCAAGCGAGGAAGAGGATGAAGTCCTCGGAACTTTGACCATGTTTTTTGCTTGCTCGGTTATTTTGATTTTTATTCAATATAGGGTTTTGTTGGGATTTGGCCTATGAAGCGTCTTGTTGGATTTTGTCTCTGATTTTGAGCAACTGAGATTGACGTGTTTTTGATCACTTCTACTTCTCGGGCTGTTTTTCAAACCCATGTTTCTCACATATGTTTTTTGGATCTCCACCCCTTATTTACTGTCTTCATGCGAATTCTGTTGGAAGGTGATGGGCCTCAAGAGCCCATACGATCCTATTTTCTTGGTTTCACCCTCAAATCATAATGCACCCCCGTGAGTTTTCTTATATATTATTTATTTTATACTTTATAATTTAGTTTCTAAAAACAGTTTCTATATACTCTGTAAATATTGGTTTTAGTTTTTATATATATTTACTTTAAACTTTTCTTTAGAATATTGTGTATATTATATTTATTTTGGAGTCTATATATATTCTTTTTATATTAAATTTTCTATTAGAATTATATTAGAGTTTTATATATTAGAGTTTTTATGTTTATTATTTTTAGAATTTATATATTATTTTCTTTTTAAGTTTATAATGTTAGATTTTATAATACTTTTTACTTTTAAAAGTCGGATTTATTTATCATTTTGTCCCATTTTCACCTGTTTTTGGGTTGATGACGAGACCTCCGTAATTCATTACCAGTCAAATTATTGATAGGTAATGTTGGATCTGAGACCACCCCTTTTCTCTCTTCATTACTTGTCCCGACTCGATTCAAAAACTTTGTCAAACAATTTTCAAAATCAAATTATCTTTGTATTGAATTAAAAAGAGAGGATTTGGTGTAGACCTCTTCTTCTTCGAGCGTTGGGATGCCCACTGTAGTGAGGGTGGTTCCGACACTCGTCTTTCAATATGAAGACGCTTCCCATCCATTTTCAAATCTCATCTCCTTAAAATCATTTCTTTGTGTTGAGCTAAAAAGAGGATTGGGTGTAGACCCCTTCTTCTTCGAGCGTAGGGATGCCCACTGTAGTGAGGGTGGTCTCGATGCCCGTCTGTCAATACAAAGACGCTTCCACCCCTTTTGCTCTTAAAACCTCGGTCTCGTACCGAGTCCATTTTCAAACCATAATAAATTGATTTCTCTTTGTATCGAATTAAAGAGAGAAGATTGGGTGTAGACCTCTTCTTCTCCGAGTGATGGGATGCCCACTGTAGTGAGGGTGGTCCCGACACTCGTCTTTCGATACGAAGATGCGACTTCTTCCACCATCTCGCTTTCACAACTTCCTTCCGCAATTTTCACACCTAAAACCTCGGCCCCGTACCGAGTGCATTTTCAAATCTTTTCATAACAAAAACTTGAATGGTTGTGGAGTGGTTAGGCGTAGGCCTTCTCCTATCCCGAGTGCTGACGTTTACCGTAGAGTTCTCTGTCGCAAAGCACTTACCATTCGAAACCAAAAACACTTTAATAAGAGAATGAAGTTCTCTTTGTGTTGAACTAAAGAGAGAGGATTGAGTGTAGTCTTCTTCCTCTCCGAGTGTCAGGATACTCACTGTAGTGTGTGTGGTCTTGATACTCGTCTTTCAATACGAAGACGCTACGTTCGCCACACATTTTTTACAACAAAAACTTTGAGATAAAGAATTGGGTACTACCTATAAGGGTTACTATCCGATGACCTATCTCGCCCCAAAAACAATTTCAACCAATCAAACGTGACACCTTGCCTCGCATGGCGAAAACCAGTCTCCCAAAGGATATGTTACGTCCGTTCTACCGCAAACAGGTACGCATAAGTCTCCAAACGAGCGAGCAGCAAAACACCTAAACTGCTAGAACGCGCACGATAACATCATCCACACAAACACACCGGTTATCTGCACCGTAGGCACGAACTACGTTGCTCTGATTTCTCTTGCATGTTGAGAATACGTAGGCATAGGATTGCAATATCCTAGCGAGCACCCTTTTTATTTTTCACCCTTTCCCAGAAAGGCATGTTACGTCCGTTCTACCGCAAACAGGTAACGCCTAAGTCTCCAACGAGCGAGCAACAATACACCTAACTGCTAGAATGCGCACGATAGCAGCGTCTACCAAGACTTCCCCGCACACCGTAGGCCGAACTACGGCTGCTCTGATTCTTTACTTCTTCAAGTAAAGATACGTAGGCACAAGGGCCACAATCCTTGCCGAGCACATTCCCCCCATATATGTAGTTCCCCGAACTACGTCGACTCTGACTTTCTCATATCTATTGAGAATACGTAGGCCTAGGACCGCGAAGTCCTATCGAGTCTGTTCTTCCTCTCTTCTCCCCTGTTCCTTCTCTTTCCCCGTTTCTAAACCATTATCTTTATCTTGTGGAACACTTCTTATAGCATAATGTTTAAGAAAATAAATTCACACGTCGACAAACAAATGGTTCCCATCGAGTACGATGGATGCGAGGGGTGCTAATACCTTCCCCTCGCATAACCGGCTTCCGAACCCGTTCTTGGTTGCGAGACCATCTTATCCATTCATTTCTTAAGGTTTTCTCGATATTTTCCTTTCCCCTCATGGGATAAATAAAGTTCGGTGGCGACTCTTCTGTCCTTTCTTTTCGCCTCCCCGTCGTTGCACGATGCATTTTTCGAGTAGCGACAGCTGGTGACTCTGCTGGGGAATCCTAGCGAGCCAAGCCTAATTTGTTTGTCGCGTGTGTGATTTTGTTTGCTTTTATATGTTTTTTTTTATGTTGTGTTCACTAAACTGTTGGGTTTATTTGAATGGTTTGTGAGGATAAAAGCTTCCTACCCGAGCTTTCGAGTATACACTAAGATAGGAGGTGGATTCTCTCTGATTTGCGAGACTTAGGACTCGTTGAGTTGGATTGAATTCCACCGCTCAGATGAGACCCCGTTGGGATGATTATGTCTTACGTGTAGTCGTAATGACGTTTTATTTCCGACGTGGGAGTCCGTGACTCTGAGGACCTTTGTAGAACCTTATTCCAAAGGTCGCTAAAACGTAACTCTATGTTCATCCTTTGAAAGGATTACCGTCTTACGAGTAGTCGTTCTGATGGAAAACTTTTGAGGGTTAGTGCATGGGACTTTGTTTTAAAATTCTTTGGGATACCCTCTTATAAGCCAATAGATTGCCCACCCGAGGGGAGAGATACCTTTTGTTGTTGTCTTGCAGGATCTATGACTTAGATCCTTGATATGGATCTGTTCTCGTGTGCACTCATAGCATTGCATTTGCATAAGCACTTCTGCATCATTTGGCATTTTCTCTAGCCAGATACCAAGACCTTACCCGTCCTCTATCCATAACCTGCAGTTGATTTCCCGACACTCCCGTTGAACTCGTGAGAACTGTGAAGAGTTTGAAGCAAGAGGAGCATAAACGACTTGAAGAGCCAGTTGGACAATGCAAGTTGAGGTAGATATGCCAGAGAATGACCGCCAGAATGTTGATCCCCCACAAGGATTTACTGTGACGAATAATCCACTGTATGATCTTCCGCTTGACGAGCATCCTCCGCAAGTAAACATTCCTACTCGACCCCAGAGGATGCCACTGACTGATCCCATGGAAGAAAAGCTTCGTGCCCTTGAGGAGACACTTCAAGCTATGAAGGTGCCTGATATGTTCGCCCTCGATGCTGTTGACATGTGTCTAGTGCTAGGCTTGGTGATTCCTCCAAGATTCAAGATACCCGACTTCGAGAAGTACACAGGCTTTAGTTGCCCGAGACGTCATTTGGTGATGTACTGTCGAAAAATGAACCCCTACACTCATGACGATAAGCTGGTGATTCACTATTTTCAAGAAAGTCTGAGTGGGTCGACATTAAGTTGGTACACAGATTTAGAACGAAGCCATATCCAATCATGGAGGGACCTAGCTAGCACTTTTCTAAAGTTTTACCAGTTCAACCTAGACACTCTTCCCACCCGCATGCAGTTGCAAAGCCTATCTCAGAATGACGATGAATCCTTCAAAGGATATGCACAACGGTGGAGAGAATTCGCAGCAAGAGTGCAACCACCACTCTCGAACAAGGAGCTGATTGAAATGTTCATCAACAGTTTGCATGGCTCTTATCTTGAAAGAATGGCTGGCTGTACGTCATCAACCTTCTCTGACCTTGTGATTGTAGGAGAGCGCATCGAAAACTACCTTAAAAGTGGACAAATCCAAGATGCCTCAAGCAGTCAGGCCAGTGAGATTGAATCTTCTGACGATTTCCATGAGGAAGAGAAGGATGAAACCAATGCATTCATAGCAAACATCGAGTATTCTCTTGGTGTACCAGCAAAACTCTGTGGTCCCTCGTCTGCTCAACAAGCACCGTTACCAGTGTCATATTATCCTTATGGGAAATCAGTCATGCCTAAAGCTTCGTCCCGTAAACCATGGGTCGCTCCTCATGCAAATCAACGAGCCCATGGCCGAAGTTATCAGAATCAGCGCCGAAATCAGCATAGGCCCAACAACAACTTGGAAAGAAGGACTGCTCCTCTTCATCCGGTCCCTATGTCGCACAGTCATCTTATCTCGCATTTGATTCAAAACTCATTGGTGGAGCCTAAAACTCTTAAGCCTGTGCCTGAACCTTACCCTCCTGGGTACAATCCCAATGTTCAGTGTGGATATCATGGTGGATCCATGGGGCACTCGACTGAAGAATGCAAAGCCTTCCAAGCCAAAGTGCAACAATTGATTGACAAAGAGTACATATCTTTTCCAGAAGGAGGTTTGGTTGTCCATGTCAACCTCTCAGCTGTCTAAGCTCGAAGATTTCCAAGGGTCATTTCCAGAAGCTGGTGGTCCAGACAGGCGGACGTCCTCAACATTGGCGGTCCTTGGGCGCTTTTATCAGTTGCATCTTGTAGTTTACTTTCTGTTAATTGCTACTTGCTTTTTAAACATTGTTATTTTGAATGGTAATATTAATTAAGTGATTATGCATTTTCCGAATCAGTCACGTCGTATTCACTCATTATTTCCACTTATCACAGACACATACACCTTTCTATTCACTCCACTTTATCACTGTTGTTTTAGCAAAGATTGGAGGGAGGATGACGAAAGCGAAATACCCATAATAGCAAACTGTATGCTCTCAGACATAATCTCGTCAATGATGTACAGGCATTGTTTCAAATCCCCTCAACACCGGAGATATAAGGAGTTAATCCCTAGTCAACCACTTCGAGCCTAGAAGTAGGAGTTTCCTTCGGATATTCAAACCCTTACACTCAACCTGGGGCAGGGTAGTTGTTCAGTTAGTCCGCTATGCATAAAGCAAAATCCAGAAGACCGTTGTTCATCAATGACCCACGACATGGCAGTCACAATTCGCCAACAAAATCAGAAAAAAATATCAAAAGCCTGCTAAGTCAAACACCTCAAAAGGGGACTTAGGCAAAAAATCAGGGCTATCCCGATGGATCTGACAAGCAAAATCAGTCCATGCAAAAGTTAGGGATCAAAAACAAAATCAAAAGAGGTTTTTGAACCTTCAACAAAAACAAAATAAGACTCAGTGGCCACCCAAATCTATGGTCTACTGACATTTATCAAAATAAGGTGATTGCCATTTCAAGCAAACCTTGAACCGTCAAGCTTACACCGTCAAGGTAAGTGCAGAATTAACTGAACGTAGGACTGGAAGTCATCAAGAAGAAGGGGTGGGTACAAATTAACTTTGAGCCTAATATCCTTTGTTTCAATAACCGTGAGCCAGACCATGCTACAACCCTCAAAAGACCTAATTGAGGCGAGGTTTATTCTGAAAGCATATTATCGCAAGGTTGCGTAAACTGACTCCCCACATATTTGCTAATCATCAGCATTGGTGTCAATATCCTTGCTATATCTTTTACACCAATCAAATTAGCACAACGTTTGGACTAACGGTCCATTCGTCTCACTACCACGACACTCAATAAACGACAATTCTTTCAAAAAACTTGCATGAACTTCGCGTTAAAATTACCATTTGTGAACAAACAATTTTAATTGCAAGTCAGTAGTTGCCATAGAGGAAATTCCAACACGAAGCAATCAAGCAGGACTGGATCATTCAGCAGTATGGATCAGTTTGAGGCAAATCCCCAAGCATCAGTTGATCATGGGGCAAATCATTCAAGAAGCGGTTGATCAAAAGTGAATCATCTCAAGATCATACCAATCAGGGGCAGGCCACCTAGAGTTTCTTTGACTTGAGGATAGATCCCTCCAATGTTCAATCAGGATAAGTCAAGTTGCTTCAACGCTCTTTCAAGAGCAAACTACTCCAAAGAGTATGTTGAAGCCAACCACAAGAATCAGTTAAACAATGATGAATCTATTCATGGTACAAACTCTGGGGCAAGCCATCTTGAGGTCATCTCATGGCAAGCTACTCAAGCAAGTTCATCCTCATCAGCAACTTTTGAGTTCAAAACAAGTGTCGGGGAATCATGCTGTCATCTCAGCTAATAACCTTAACCATCTGAAGGCCTTGCTGTCATTGGATCCTTCATCCCACAGCCTAAACTTGTCACCTATCAAAACATACCGAAACCTCCAAAGTCCAGTTCTTGTCTGGCAAGCCTGAATACCAGTCCCATCTAGTCAAACCTTGTAACCTTCGAACCAGTCCCATCTGGTTAACCCTTTGCTAAACACCAATTCCCTTCTGATACATGTCAACCCTTAAACCAGCTCCCATCTGGCCACCCTTCCTTTAGCCTTCCGTTTAACCAGTCCTCGTCTGGCAAACACAATTTCAAAATCCAATCCTCGTTTGGCATACCACAAAGTCAGTTCCCGTCTGACACCAAACCTAGAAGTCAGTTCTCGTCTGACAACTTAACCTTTTCCCACCAGTTCTTGTCTGGTACCCTAAGTCCAGCTCCCATCTGGCAAACCACAAAATCAGCCTTCCTTTGACAGGTTAACCTTTCGCCAACCAGTCCCATCTGGTCTACCCTCCGAATACCAGCCCTCATCTGGTACTTCCAACCCAAAGTCCAATCTGCATTGGCAACCACAAAAGCCCAACCTGTATTTCCAACAACCTACATTTCTAATCATTTGTCTGCAATCGTGTGCATCATATACATCGCATTCGACATCATAAGCATCTTGCATCATATGCATACCTATGGTCATATCATACTTTCCCCGTGCATTAGCATTTGCATTTCCATTTATAGAACATCATCAAGCATTCGCATATGCGAGTTCAGATCCAGGATCAATTTTGAAGATTTCCAAGATCATCATCAACCCAGTCAGGGGAATACCTTGCAAGATCGTGGTTTTCTCCCACGAGAGTCAGAGGGTATCAAGATCATAATCAGCCCAGTCAGGGGCATTCTCCGTAAGACCGTGGGCGTTCTCCACGAAGTTGTGCAACTTTATGAGCTTCAAAGCAACCATCAGCCTAGCCAGGGGCATGTCATTCAAGACCGTGGGTGTTCCCCACGAATTTGTTCAAACATTTATTGGGCAAATTTTTTCAAAGCAACCACCAGCCCGGTCAGGGGCATTATTTGCAAAGACCGTGGGTGCTCCCACACAATTCAAGATTATCAAAGCAAAAGTCAGCCTAGTCAGGGGCACCTTTTCAAGACCATGGGTGTATCCATGATGTATTTCAACCTCGTGGTTAATCAAGATCTTCAAATCAATTTGGCCCAGACAGGGGCATCTTCAATAAATCATGGGCGTTCCCCAGTGAGTTATCTCCAGCAGACTTCAACGATAAGTGGCAATCTCTTGGGAGAAGCTTATCCATCTTCAGCGATAAGTGGCAATCTCTTCAGAGAAGCTTATCCTTCATCCGTGATAAGTGGCAATCTCTTGGGAGAAGCTTATCCATCTTCAGCGATAAGTGGCAATCTCTTCAGAGAAGCTTATCCTTCATCCGTGATAAGTGGCAATCTCTTGGGAGAAGCTTATCCATCTTCAGCGATAAGTGGCAATCTCTTCAGAGAAGCTTATCCATCTTCAGCGATAAGTGACAATCTCTTCATAGAAGCTTATCCATCTTCAGCGATAAGTGGCAATCTCTTCAGAGAAGCTTATCCATCTTCAGTGATAAGTGGCAATCTCTTCAGAGAAGCTTATCCATCTTCAGTGATAAGTGGCAATCTCTTGGGAGAAGCTTATCCATCTTCAGTGATAAGTGGCAATCTCTTCAGAGAAGCTTATCCATCTTCAGTGATAAGTGGCAATCTCTTCAGTGAAGCTTATCCATCTTCAGTAATAAGTGGCAATCTCTTCAGAGAAGCTTATCCATCTTCAGTGATAAGTGGCAATCTCTTCAGAGAAGCTTATCCTCCTATATCCTTTTGGTGTTAGGGTTGATCTTGCTCCGCTCCATCATCCTTTTGGTGATGGGTCTGGCATCCTTTTGGTGTCATGACTAGCGTGTTTTCCATTATCCTTTTGGTAATGGACTCCTTACATCCTTTTGGTGTCGGGTTTGCTTTTTTCACTCCACCATCCTTTTGGTGATGGGTCTGGCATCCTTTTGGTGTCATGACTAGCGTTTGCCCTCCACTATCATTTTGGTAATGGATCCCTTACATTCTTTTGATGTCAGGACAATGCGTGTGAGTGTTGTCATCTTTTTGGTGATAACGAATTTGACAAGGCATCAAGCTTTTCATTTCCCATGTTTTCTTCCTTTTTCGGACAAATTCAGGGTCTTTTATATCTAATCATCTTCAACCTCGAAAGAATGAATGCCATAACATTTCGTCTTACTAAGTTTAAGCCGATTAGATAGGGGCATCTGTCATACCCCAAATTTGTCCTACTTATATGTATGACTTTCATCTGTACATTCACCCTTGAACTATTATTCAAAAAATTAAAAAAATGTTATACGAGTCCAAGTTTCAGTTAAAGATATCAGGCCAGTTGCGGGTACAACATGTATTGAGGATCATCTATTTTGACCTAATTTGTTGGGCAGACAAAAAGTTATATTTCAAAAATCAAGGTCAGAATGCGCATAATCCAAGCGGCGTGTGTGTGAAGATTCAAATTAATTTTTTGTGCAAAGTCCAAGTTCATATGTTGAAATTGAGTTGCAAAGGATACAAGATTGATGCACTTTCAGTATAAGCTTTTGTTCAATTTTAATGTGAAGATTTGAGGTTTGGAAATTGATATGGGATGGGTGTTAGTAATATTGGAGGTCCATTCAAAACTCCAGTTATACAAAATCTGAGGAAATTCTACACAAATAATAGAAACTCATGTTTTCTTCCAAGGTCCATTGCCACTCAAAGGGCTCCACACAAAAAAAGGGTATGCAAAATTCCAATCAAATCCATACAAGTCCATTACAAGGTCATCTTGTCTCAAAATGTAAAAAAAAAAAATGAAATCCATAGCTCATGCTCATCTCACAAGCTCATACAAAAGATTAATTTCTCTCAAAATTTTTTTTTTTCAAAGTTACTGCCTCAAGGTAGCAGTGGCCTTGTAAGTGGGAAAAATAGTGCACTGGTTCATGGAGATCGCCCAACAAGCTTTGCTTCAGCTTTAGAGCCTGCGCCTCAAATATCTTCACCCGTTAAACCTGTTTCTGCTATATCCCCTGAGAAGCCCCAGGCCCCAGCTGCAAAATTGAATATTGATGACCTACAACGCAAAACTGTATCTCTTCTGCAAGAGTATTTCAATGTCCGGCTTTTGGATGAGGCATTGCAGTGCGTTGAGGCATTAAATTCCAACTTTTCTGCAGAATCCTTGAAGTCTATAAAAAACTGAATTCCATCTTTGAATGAAGCACCCGACTTTGAGAGCAACCGTGGATTTTCTCTTCATACTAGCTTGGCTCCTGCACCAGATCATCATAACGAAACCACGGCAACATATAACCAAGGCCTGCAAAACATAACCAAATTTGTTACACAATGCGCAAGCCACTCCGTGAACAATTCGCAACGCATTAGTAATTCACAAGTCCACAGACCCCATGACCATGATGCAGTGCACAATCTGCGGTCTTCTTGCATCTACCTGCACTTGCATACTTGTACCTGCAAAATGAAGAGGTTGTTAGGCAACGCATCAATATACATTTTACAAAACCACACCAGGCTAGCATTCTTTCTGCACAATCGTACACAAAACCCACACCAGACCGACAAACTTCATCCTGCTACAACAGCACAACTCCGTACGCGATATCCCACCTCCAAAACGCAGGCCTCCAAAAGCAAATAGCCACTACCTAAAACGCTGGTACAATGTTGCAGTGGTACAGAATAAAACCTGCTCTAAACCGCACCACATAGCCTATGATGAAAAATGACCACACAATGCTACAACACAGAAGATCAACAGAAGAGGTTAAGAAGAACAAAGTTATTTGAAAAGAGTAGAGAAAAAGGAAAGGAAAGAGGTATCTACAAGAAAACTTATACCTTTCCACCTTCGTAAATCAGATAAGCTGGCCTCATTTTTCAACTACAACTTGATGCAACCTTCACTACATGACGAATAGAGAGGACCATAAGCTCTTTTACCACATCATAATCTGCTGTGGACCCACAACAAATCACACCAAATACCAAACCATCACAATGGTGCACTGCTGCCCAAAATCTCTGCAGAACCTCACTACCCTCTAAACGTACTAAAGTTGTTGCCCCACTCCAAACCATACCACCAAAGACGCAGACACAATATGTTTTTTTTTCATACCTTGCAGACAAGAAGGTACACATCGCAGGTTTTGTTTTTCACCAAGCCACAAGCAAACAAATGGTCAGCTGCAAACCAGCCCACACACCCTGCTACACCTAAAACCACTCAACACACCAGACAACAACCTGCTGCAAACGGTACCGCCAGCTACAACACCTCAGCCTATACCACATAACTCCAAAACCTGCAGCAACTTAACAAAACCTCAGACCTCCCTCTCACCAACCTTCATCAGTTCACTTTCCAAAACAACAACTACACATCCTCCATTGTTCTTCAACATCTCCAATCTCAACAGAAGCTCACAAACAAAACTCCTTATCCATCTTCAATGAACACTTCCTCTGAAACCTAAACACACCGTAACCATCTCCTTCGAAACTTCCGTCGAAAACACCCATCTTCTCCAAATCACCTTCAACCAAATCTTCAACAAAAACCAGAAAATCAGTCATCAACCGAACTCTGTTTCACAACCATTCAACTCAGCTTCCATCGTTATCCACCATATTCAAACCCTTAGCTCTTTTCAAATCAAAACCACCACTTTCCATCATCTCAAAACCCAAGATTCATTCGTAGAAAACATCAAAAATCTCACAACCGAACCTGACTCTTTTCATTGATATTTGATTGAGACCAACACTAACTCATTGATTTGTTTCCGCTCACAAACATCCCTAAAAACTCCATCTTCATATTCATCATCAACACAGCCGTCGTCACCCTCTCCTTTGTTCTTCCTCATCTTCATCCGACCTCCCTGCTTCAAAACCAGCATCTTTACCAAACAATCATCCTCATCACCTTCAACAAACTTCAATCATTAACCTACAAAAAAACTCCAGAACCACTTTCAATCTTCACCCTTTTCAATTGGAAAAAATCACTCGAATCTCACTCAACCACAGACCCAAAAGTTCAAACCTTCAAATCACTGCCATCTCCAAATACTACTCAACCGATTAACCTTCAACCTTTAATCCCCAGAACCGCAATATCCTTCGCTCAAACTCGTCGTACCTTCAGACCCAACTTCGAATCCCAATCTTGAAAACACACATCAACCTCATCGTTCAAATCCCTTCTGAAAATCCCTCTTCTAAAAACCCCATTTATCTGTTTTCTTCAAAGCCCCAAATCCCTAAATCAAAACTATCATAAACCACCATCAGCCGAAATACATAAACCTATTCAACCCTTACCCCAAATCTTTAAGTCACAGATGAAGAAAGATTTAACAAACTGATAAAAAGCGAGACGGAGGGAGAGATCGAGAAGCCATGACCGTGAAATTTGTTTGAGTTGATGAGGAAGAGGGATTTGACGTTCAAGCGAGGAAGAGGATGAAGTCCTCGGAACTTTGACCATGTTTTTTGCTTGCTCGGTTATTTTGATTTTTATTCAATATAGGGTTTTGTTGGGATTTGGCCTATGAAGCGTCTTGTTGGATTTTGTCTCTGATTTTGAGCAACTGAGATTGACGTGTTTTTGATCACTTCTACTTCTCGGGCTGTTTTTCAAACCCATGTTTCTCACATATGTTTTTTGGATCTCCACCCCTTATTTACTGTCTTCATGCGAATTCTGTTGGAAGGTGATGGGCCTCAAGAGCCCATACGATCCTATTTTCTTGGTTTCACCCTCAAATCATAATGCACCCCCATGAGTTTTCTTATATATTATTTATTTTATACTTTATAATTTAGTTTCTAAAAACAGTTTCTATATACTCTGTAAATATTGGTTTTAGTTTTTATATATATTTACTTTAAACTTTTCTTTAGAATATTGTGTATATTATATTTATTTTGGAGTCTATATATATTCTTTTTATATTAAATTTTCTATTAGAATTATATTAGAGTTTTATATATTAGAGTTTTTATGTTTATTATTTTTAGAATTTATATATTATTTTCTTTTTAAGTTTATAATGTTAGATTTTATAATACTTTTTACTTTTAAAAGTCGGATTTATTTATCATTTTGTCCCATTTTCACCTGTTTTTGGGTTGATGACGAGACCTCCGTAATTCATTACCAGTCAAATTATTGATAGGTAATGTTGGATCTGAGACCACCCCTTTTCTCTCTTCATTACTTGTCCCGACTCGATTCAAAAACTTTGTCAAACAATTTTCAAAATCAAATTATCTTTGTATTGAATTAAAAAGAGAGGATTTGGTGTAGACCTCTTCTTCTTCGAGCGTTGGGATGCCCACTGTAGTGAGGGTGGTTCCGACACTCGTCTTTCAATATGAAGACGCTTCCCATCCATTTTCAAATCTCATCTCCTTAAAATCATTTCTTTGTGTTGAGCTAAAAAGAGGATTGGGTGTAGACCCCTTCTTCTTCGAGCGTAGGGATGCCCACTGTAGTGAGGGTGGTCTCGATGCCCGTCTGTCAATACAAAGACGCTTCCACCCCTTTTGCTCTTAAAACCTCGGTCTCGTACCGAGTCCATTTTCAAACCATAATAAATTGATTTCTCTTTGTATCGAATTAAAGAGAGAAGATTGGGTGTAGACCTCTTCTTCTCCGAGTGATGGGATGCCCACTGTAGTGAGGGTGGTCCCGACACTCGTCTTTCGATACGAAGATGCAACTTCTTCCACCATCTCGCTTTCACAACTTCCTTCCGCAATTTTCACACCTAAAACCTCGGCCCCGTACCGAGTGCATTTTCAAATCTTTTCATAACAAAAACTTGAATGGTTGTGGAGTGGTTAGGCATAGGCCTTCTCCTATCCCGAGTGCTGACGTTTACCGTAGAGTTCTCTGTCGCAAAGCACTTACCATTCGAAACCAAAAACACTTTAATAAGAGAATGAAGTTCTCTTTGTGTTGAACTAAAGAGAGAGGATTGAGTGTAGTCTTCTTCTTCTCCGAGTGTCAGGATACTCACTGTAGTGTGTGTGGTCTTGATACTCGTCTTTCAATACGAAGACGCTACGTTCGCCACACATTTTTTACAACAAAAACTTTGAGATAAAGAATTGGGTACTACCTATAAGGGTTACTATCCGATGACCTATCTCGCCCCAAAAACAATTTCAACCAATCAAACGTGACACCTTGCCTCGCATGGCGAAAACCAGTCTCCCAAAGGATATGTTACGTCCGTTCTACCGCAAACAGGTACGCATAAGTCTCCAAACGAGCGAGCAGCAAAACACCTAAACTGCTAGAACGCGCACGATAACATCATCCACACAAACACACCGGTTATCTGCACCGTAGGCACGAACTACGTTGCTCTGATTTCTCTTGCATGTTGAGAATACGTAGGCATAGGATTGCAATATCCTAGCGAGCACCCTTTTTATTTTTCACCCTTTCCCAGAAAGGCATGCTACGTCCGTTCTACCGCAAACAGGTAACGCCTAAGTCTCCAACGAGCGAGCAGCAATACACCTAACTGCTAGAATGCGCACGATAGCAGCGTCTACCAAGACTTCCCCGCACACCGTAGGCCGAACTACGGCTGCTCTGATTCTTTACTTCTTCAAGTAAAGATACGTAGGCACAAGGGCCACAATCCTTGCCGAGCACATTCCCCCCATATATGTAGTTCCCCGAACTACGTCGACTCTGACTTTCTCATATCTATTGAGAATACGTAGGCCTAGGACCGCGAAGTCCTATCGAGTCTGTTCTTCCTCTCTTCTCCCCTGTTCCTTCTCTTTCCCCGTTTCTAAACCATTATCTTTATCTTGTGGAACACTTCTTATAGCATAATGTTTAAGAAAATAAATTCACACGTCGACAAACAAATGGTTCCCATCGAGTACGATGGATGCGAGGGGTGCTAATACCTTCCCCTCGCATAACCGGCTTCCGAACCCGTTCTTGGTTGCGAGACCATCTTATCCATTCATTTCTTAAGGTTTTCTCGATATTTTCCTTTCCCCTCATGGGATAAATAAAGTTCGGTGGCGACTCTTCTGTCCTTTCTTTTCGCCTCCCCGTCGTTGCACGATGCATTTTTCGAGTAGCGACAGTGCTGCGCGCAATCAACCCCAGTTTGGGTCAACCCCTACAGAGCACAATCAGTTGCTAATGGTTTGAAGAGAACGTCCCCAAGCAGGGTTGTTTTTTCTTTCTCCCCAAGCAGGGTGGCCTTTCCATTTCTCCAGCAGGATGGCTATCCCCAGCGGATTTGGTTTCCCTTTTTCCAGCATTTATGTTGCTGAGTTGATTCTGTGATATCAGGTTACCTTCAGTGGAGTTGGCGTCTACCTTCGGCATTTATTTTGCCAAGTGGTTGCAGACCTGGTGTTCTCTGGCAGCTCGAGCCTGCATTTACATTTGCATATATCGTCATAGCATTTATACAAACATATAGCATTTCCATGCCGTATAGGGTATTGCAGTTACAGAACGCATAGCATTTCCATGTCATATGGGGCATTGCATCATTCTCAGACATACGCATTTCGAAACATGGACTAGGTTGGTTACCTCATGGCTTTCGAATTTGTTCACCTACAGAGTTGTTCGGTTAAGCTTCTCTTCTCCTCCAGCGGAGTGATTCTTCACATTTGGTTGTTACGTCGGCACTGAAGAAAGATTGACATATATCAGATTTCTGAAGCTGCCTCCTGTTGACAGGATGGATGCCGAGCAGTCGATTCAGAAGTTCCCCAGGAGAATTTTCCTCAAGTTCGCCGTGAACTGTGAGATGACAGGATTTGATCCCATAAGAGAGATGGGAATCAAGGTGTTTGCTGTCTGAAGCATTATTCCAATACTTGTGGCGTCGCACAGGTGATTGATGTTGAAAAGCAGAGAAATTTTTATCAGATAATCGACCAGTTGTTGCCGTGACAACCAAACTTCAGTTCATTGGATGCTATTCCTCAAACAGTTTTGTAGTATATTCCCACGGTTGGCAAATTTCAGGGTTTCATTTGTATTCAACCGTCATCTACCTTTGAATGCTTGAAGGCTGAGCGCTCTTCACCCATTCAGGTCCAAGCCGCTTGAATAGGGGCAGCTGTTGCACCCTAAAATTTGACCAACCGGGTCCCGTATCTGGCCCTATGTTTCGACGCATGACCGCATATCGCATACAGTGCATTTTTTCAGTTGTTTTGTTTTTATCGGGATCACAACCCTCTCCTCGCATTTCAGGTGTTTTTAATCAGTTTAGATAAGTAGAGTCGTATTTTTGGGAAGTCGTGCTCTTCCCGGTGTTTTCAGCTCGCGCTGTTGTTTTTAGGGATATTTCGGTGTTCATTGATTTTTACCGGCTATTCTGTTACGCCCTCGCAGTGTTATTTGTGGTTTTGTGCTATTTTTGTTTCCTCTGGAATTATTAGGATTTTATTAGATATTATTAGCATTTTCTAGAATTTAAATAGATTTTTTAATAGCTTTAAATCATTTTTAGAATTTTATATAGATTTTAATAGATTTTAATAGTTTTTTAGATTTTTAGAATATTAATTCTTAGTGGTTACTTAGATGTTAATCTAGGTTTAATTAGGGTCAAGTTGATTAGAATTAATGTTTAGATTTAATTATAGTTAATTGGTTAGTTTTAATTGATTAGATTTTAATTAGTCAGCTTTAATTAGGCATTAGCTTTTTAATTAGTTTTAATCCAGATTTTATTGGTCTTAATTTGGGTCTTTAGTTTAATTCAGATCAGTTTTCATTTTCATTCAGTCCATAGCCAGTATTTTCGTGGGCCAGCTTGGGTATTGGAGGCCCAATATATCAGTCCGGAGTTTTATCTGCTATGTGTGGTTATAAAAGTATGCCACGCGTTCACTTTAAGGGGGGGCCACATCACATTTGCCACTATCACTCAGAGCCAACACCTCACCTTTCTCTCTCTTCCCCATCTCACACGTAACCCTCCACGTGTGCTTCATGCACTCTCCCTCAGCACTAACGCCGCCACTTGTCACTCCGTCTCTCTCCCTTTCACGCATGCAACTGCCACGCGTCCACCAATGACCTTCACCAGTTGCATGGCCGGCAGCCATGCAACCACCGCAACTACCAATCGCCGGCGGCCGTAACCTCCTCCGACCACCGTCTAAACCACCAGAAACTCCAAAAATGCCCAAAACTGCTTCTAACACCAGCCATTCCTCACCGGCAAAATCACACGGCCAGAGTCTCGCCGGAGATATCACCGGAAAACTCATTTCATCGCCGGAATCTTCATCTTCTCCGTCAGATTACTCTCTAGGCCTTCATCCAATCATCATCAGTTCATCAATACAACTCAAGATCCTCCAATTTTCATCCTCGCTTTTCCAGCCTTCAACAACTCTTCCAGCAAGATTCTTCGTATGTTCATTACAGCATTCGTAGATTGATCGAAAACCTTCAAGAACTTCACATGTTCTTCGTTGATCCTCCAGAAATTCAACGATCATCAAGAAACACTTCAAGAACCTCGTCTTCCTTCAGAGATCTCCCTCGACGTTCATCAACCTTCAACTTCTTCGTCACCGAATCTGGATCCAAGCGTCAATCGTCTTCGTATCAACGTCACACGAGTCTTCTTTACTTTCTTCAACGAGTAAGATCCTTCAGTCTCACTATCTTCAACATGCAAGCCTTCTATTAAGCTTAAATCCTCTGATTTCGTCCTTTCAATCTCCTTCGAACAAATGACCGCCAAGGTATGAAGGCTCTGAAGCGTGATTCACATCCTTGTTTCCGCTGTAGATATCCTCAAGATTCATGGTGCGCAAAGCGACTCCATTAGAGGACCTCCGTGAAGGTTGAATAAAGAGTTTGAGGGAGGTCTGAGTTGGAGTGAACGGTTAGGGTTGAGAGGGAGACGATGTTGAACGAAGGAAATGGTGGTGACGGCGCTGTGAAGGGAGGGAGAGCCTCTAGGGTTTCAGAAAGGAAAATGAGAGTGAAAGGAGAGTGTGGAATGGAGATGGACCGGGTATCGAATTTGGGCCTTGGGCCCTATTGTTTTTCTAATGTACACCCCCTCAATTTCCTATCCCCCCCTTCTGTGTGCGTGTTCTTGTGGACTGGGCCAAGCCCAATGAAGTTTTGGATTGTACCCCCCGTTTCAGTATCACACCCCTCCCCAGTTTTTTTGTTTGCTTATTTTTTATGGGCTGGGCCCATTGTTTTTTTTCTGCAAGCTTGTACTCCCCTGTAACAGACTGTACCCCCTCCCCATTGTAATTCTTTTATTATTTTCTTTTGTAATATTTTCTTAGTTTTTAGATAAAATGAAAGGAGAAAAATAGTAAAAAAAGAAAATATTTTGAAAAATAAATATGAAAAGAAATAGTAAAAAAAAAAGATTTGAGTGAAAAAGAAAGTGTGAAAAAGAAAAGAGTATGTGAAAAAAAATATATTGAAAAGAGTATGTGAAAAAAAATAAAAGAATATTAAGAGAAAATATTAGAAAAAAGAAGAAAAATAGTTGAAATAAAAAAGTATAGAAAATAATGACATGAAAATTATAAAAATAGTAGTGTATGGATTTTATATTTTAACTTTTAGGAGATATTAATTGTCACATAGCATTTTAATACTTTTTAGGGTATATTCTTTATGGAATTTTTTACCCTTTTTATAGATAGAATTAGAAGTCCATTTGTTAGGGGACTATTTTCCATTTGATTTTTCATAGGATAGGTTTTTTAGGAGTTTATTTTTCCGTACTCAATCATTGTAACCTTTTTTCCAGAATGTTAATAAAACGAGATTTGAGTTGTGGTCCCGAAAGTAGCCGAACTACAGCTGCTCTGATTTCTCGTACCAGACGAGAATATGTAGGCATAGGATGCGATATCCTAGTGAGCACACTAACAACTAACCGTTTGTTCTCTCGCTGCTGTGCGATCGAGACTTTCCCGCTGACGACTGATATTATCCTTTTCTCTTGCCCTTGCGCATTTGAGACCAGACCGTAGTTTTAGTTCCCATAGGTTCCTGTACCTGTAAAACCAGTTTAATTTCTCACTCCTGTGTGAGAACACCCTGTTTAGCCGTAGTTAGCCTGAACTATGTAAGCTCTGATCTTCCATGCAGTGTGGAAGTACGTAGGCACAAGACGCAAAGTCTTGGCGAGCCAATTTCCCCGTAGTCCCGAACTACGTTGACTCTGACTTTCTCTCTTGAGAATACGTAGGCATAGAGTGCGACACTCTATCGAGTCAATTCCCTTCCGTTTAGATTTAGCAGCCGTAGATAGATTGTTTTGCATCCTTTAGACAACCCAAGCAAGCGTGGATCCCGTCGAGTACGACGGACGTGAGGGGCGCTAATACCTTCCCCTTGCGTAACCGACTCCCGAACCCAGGTTTTGGTTGCGACGACCATACCTTTCCCGTTTTTTGCGAGGTTTACTTCGAGCGTTTCCTTTCCCTCCGTTGGGATAAATAACGCACGGTGGCGACTCTTCTGTCAGCCGGCGCCGATTTTCGCAGTAGCGACAGGTTGCACCGAACTGGGTAAACAATTACTGGTGTTATTTATCTTTCAGCATTTACAATTCTGCACAATTTAAATGGTTAGATAAATAGTCTGTCAGTATGCAGATGTCACAACAAATGTCATGACATTGGTCATGACATCGTTAATTCTTAAAGGAATTTAAAATGGTCATAGTCTGTCCTCGTCCTTGTTTGAGTAGAGATCAATGTTCTTGGGACATATGAGATCTGCATACCAGAATTTCAATTGGTATTAGAGCAACATCATGTTTGTTCTGGATGAGATCTTGGGAGATACTTTCTAGTGGTTTGAACAAGGAGAAGCTACAACTGAGTTGCTGATCTTTCTAAACATTTGAGCTGCTGCTTATGGAGTTTAGGAGGAGGTTGCAAAGGATTCTGTGTATCTGCTGTTGTGCCCTCTGATTTAGGAGCTTCAATGACCTAGTGAATGTTCTGACAGCTTGTTTAGGGCTTGTTGAAGATGTTCTTTTTGTAGTTCCGCTGCATATTTTTTCTGATGAAAGAACTCTGGTAGCCTTGGGAGAAGATTGCCCTATATTCAGTTTGATGTATAACTGTGGCAAGTGTGTAGATGGTTGAAAGATGGCATTTGTTGCTGCTTTGTATGGTCTGACAAGCTGTTGATCCTGCATGATGCTGATTTTTTTTTATGCTGCTCTAATTTTTGAAGGTTGCCTTAGAGAAGATAAGTGGGAGGTGATTCATTTTCACCACTCATGACTTGCAAAGGCTATTATCAAGAAGAAGTCATAGGCAGGTTGAGTCAAGGGTGTCAACCTTTATGTTTCAGCCTTGGTATTTCTGAAGTTGTATGGATTTAAGATCAATTGTTATTTGTGGACTACACACATATTTAATTGATTATCCATGAAGTTCAGAGAAGGATCTATTACAAGGATTTAAGATTTATTGCTATTTGAGATATTCTTAAATATTTAATGGATTATCCTTAGTTGATGATCAAGATGTCTCATCAGTTATAACACAAGTATCAGGCCCTTGATCTAGTTGAGGATCTGATGTTCAATCAGATGTTGAGACATTCCACCAGCAGAGATTGTGTAGAATTTTGTTGATTCAAGAAGAGAATCACTAGATCAAAGGAGATATAGCTGATGATTTTGGTACCATACACTTGTGTGGTAGGATCTGACCTTACTCTAGTAAGTTTCCTGGAAAGAAACTAAGACTAGGATGTAGTGCTGGTGGAAGTGCAGATGAAGACATTGTCTCTTGGATCAGTTTATTGGAGTGCTGCAGGTGTGTTCTAGTCTCTACTAGAAGCATCTGATATTCATCTAGAAAGTTTTCTGGCAAGAAAGTTGTCTAGAATATGGTGCTGGTGATAGCAATGCTTGGGTCAGTTTATTTCTGATCTAAGTACATAGGATCATGTGACCGTGCTCATCTTGGAGGTCAAGGATGAGTGGCAGTTATCTCTGGCTTTCTGAAGAAGTATCTACTTAAGGAAAGTGGCATTCCTTTATTAAATATTTTTTGTGTTCCTTCTTCTCTGAAGAATCAATCTTTGGCATGTTTGGTTTTTCTAGAGAGGAGTTTTCTGGAGCAAATGAACTTCAAAGGTAGCTAATGCAGAATACAGGTTGTCTACTCAAACTTGCTATCAGTAATCAAGTCTATGTGAACATGGAACTCTTGATGAGGTTCTTCTAAATGGCATAATGAAGGACTAAATGCACCAGTAGGATGTCTGATCAGATGTTGTGACATCGAGCAGAAACTTCAGTTTGTAGGAGCTGTGAGAAGGAGTAGATGTTACAGCTCTAAGTCTTGGTGTATCCAAGTTGCCTTGCTATGGAACATGAAGGATATGAAGATCATTTTTTCTTGGTGTACAAGTTTTCTTGGTGGATCAGAAGACCTTCCAGAGCTCTGAAAGATGTTGAGTAACCAAATAGTGGCATTTGGTTATTTAAGTAGTGTGCTTGGAGAAAATTACTCTTGTGCAGAAGGGTAGTTGTTGAACACCAAAGGAGGTTCTGGTTCTGTTCATCTAGTGGTGCTTGTGGTAGAAGCCCTAAGTTGGTTATGGGAGATTACCTTCTTTTGGAGATGTTTTTGATCAAGCTGGTGGAGCTGTGCTCTCTGAAGATCTTCATTTGGATTACTAGGTAGTAGTGAGTCCAGTTGTGAGCATATCAAGAACCATTGGTTGTTGTCTTTGTGATATGTTAGGATGTCTTAACTAATGTCAGAACATCATTTTGTTTGCTGGACTTAAAGATCTGTTGTGAAACTCATGATTCACATTCTGACTAAGAAGTACTCTATCTTATCATACAGGAGAATGATGAGGTAAAAGAACTGTCTTGGAGTATGGTGTGAAAGTAGTGTACAAGACTGGAGTGTCTCATTGCATGAAAATATGGACTATGATGAGTTATATGGAAGTGAGTATACACCAGTTAAATCAGAAGCTTTCTAACTTATCATATGGGAGAATGATGAGGAAAGAATGTCTTGGATTATGGGGTGTCTATCTAGTTCTCTAACTCAGACCAGAACTCTTGTGGAGAAGTGGTAACTCTAGCAAGAAGTGGAGTAGTTTGATATCTTCTCACTTTATGAGCATGAGGTTGGTCTTGAGATATTGTGGTGATCTTGGAGCAACTTGTATAGAAGATAGGGGGAGAGCTTCTATCTGATGGGTGTACTAGTGGCTTGTGATTCAAGCAGTAAATGAATGCGTTCAGCAGGTATGTTGAACAAAGAGTGAGCTCTTAAAGACATGAAGATGAGTCTTATGTTTTCCATTCACGTACTTCTAGAAAAAGAGCACTAGCTATCCTTGATATGGGGAGTTATACTTCTAGGATCTGTTGCTGCAATAGTACAGTTTCAAGATTGTTTGTGGTCTCAAGCAGGTTGTGATTGTATGCCTCTATGAGGATGAAATGTCATACCATATGATGTGGCATTGTGTTATTGTTATAGCTCATGGGGTATCAATGGATCAAGTCAAGTATTTTGAGCCTCTATCCAAGTGTTTGTCTTGTATGTGTATGGCTGGACATCATCAACCTTGATTTTGTACACATGTGTGGTGTGTGAATCAAGGGGTGTAAAGTTGCATGTATGAATATGAAGATGATGAAGTGATTCTTCATGTGTTTGGGTTCTACCCTTTAGGGGGAGTGATGACTATGCATGACAGGGGGAGCTGTGTACATGTCTGCTGTACAGTTGCATTGCTTGTGTTGACATTGTGCTGATATGGAGTTGTGTAAAACTTTGTTTTGTGTCTGGGAGAATTTATTTTTCTCTGCAGAATTTTCTTGTATCTCAATTTGGGGATTTAAAATCAGTTGCTACTTGGCAAGTATTTGACTGATCATCCTTTAATTGGTAAGTGTCACTCCTGAAGGTGCAACTTCAGACAAAGCAAGAACCCAAGATTCAAGACTGATTCATGGTATACTCTCAAGGAGCTATGGTTTAAGACTGATTTTACACTGGCTGAGTGGGTTCAGCAAGGAGGTTAAGTCATTGTCCATGATTGTTGGTGCAGTCTTTTATTAGAGATCAAGAAATGTCAGTCTTAGACACCATGTGCAGTATGACAACTGAGTAGTATGTACATTTACTCCAATTTTTGTCAATTTTTTACTAAACCAAGGGGGAGTAAAGTGTTGGTATCTACTGTTGTTGACCTGATGTTTGTTTGGTTGTTTAGCCAAAATTTGCCAAAGGGGGAGATTGTTATTTCCATGATTCTATGATATAGAATTGCCCATGGTTCTATGATTGGCTAAATTTTGGTAAAACATGATTTTGCACTGATGTTAAGCAGGATGTTATAATATCTCTATTTGATGTGGTGACAGAGCTGCTGTGAAGTGTTTTAATGTGAATGTCATGACAGAACTGCTGTCATGTGTTGACCAATGTCATGACATCGCTGTCTGGTGCAGTAGGAGCTGATGACAGAACTGTTGTCATGGATGTCATACTGAATGTCATGACATTGTTGTCTCGTACAGCAGGTGCTGCTGTTTTATCACTTAACAGAAGTGCTTTGGATATACCTCATCAGTATGTGCAGACCAAAGTGATTCATTAGAAACAAAGTGCATATTTAATTGGTGTTCATAAAAAGGATCTTTGAGACTTTTTAGGAAACTATAAAACATTTGTTTCTACTGTCATGAAGAAGATTTTACAGAAGTGTTCAGCAGGGCAAGTGGAAAGCTAAGAGTAAGTGAAGCTGAATGTCATGACTGAATGTTATGACATTGATCATATGACATCAGGCGTGCATGGTTTGTTTTTCTGTTATGATACCTGATATATCTCAGGCTAGATTTCAGGAAACCTGTTAGGGTGCTTTAGTAATCTCAGGCGAGATTCTAGTCATGGTTGGACATAACATGAAGCAGTTGTGACCTAATTCGGCAGCACCTTGAATTGTGGAAATTAGTTTTACTTTGTTAAAACTAATGTTTGTTACTTTGGACCAGCCCAAGCCTAATCTGCACTACTACTTAAGGAGGAGCAGAAGCAGAGGAAATTAAGCACTCACATCAAGAACAACTTGAGGGTAAAATAAATGTCTAGGGTTTGAGAGTCCCTTGTGTGTGTAAGTCACCCTTTGTATCGTTTGATACATTGTGGTAGACATATTTGTGAGTGAAGAGTGTTGCTCTTCACGTTTGTTTTGTGAGTGAAAAGTGTTGCTCTTCACGTGTGTTGTATGACTGAAGAAGTTTGGTTCTTCACGTGTGTCTTAAGATACTTGTGTGCCAAGCAATTGTATGTTGTATCATTGCTTTGGTTAGTGTGTATGAACTGTTGTGTTCATTGTCCTTGATTGAAGTTGTTAAGGAAAATCAAGTATTGTGAATTTGAAGAGTGTCTTCTAAAGTCTGTCTTTTGTATTGAATTGTATATCACTGTTGTGATTGAGGGGGAGTGAGTGGGTATACTCTTGTCTAGTGGTCTCTAGGCAGAAATTGCATTGGGTAGAGATTAAGTGAAGAGTTGTAAACGAGGGAGTTTAGCTATGAATTAATTCTGCTAATAGTTGATCTCCTTCCTGGCTTGGTAGCCCCTAGATGTAGGTGAGGTTGCACCGAACTAGGTAAACAATTACTGGTGTTATTTATCTTTCAGCATTTACAATTCTACACAATTTAAATGGTTAGATAAATAGTCTGTCAGTATGCAGATGTCACAACAGAGGTCATGACATTGGTCATGACATCATTAATTCTTAAAGGAATTTAAAATGGTCATGGTCTGTCCTCGTCCTTGTTTGAGCAGAGATCAATGTTCTTGGGACATATGAGATCTGCATACCAGAATTTCACATGTAAATTACTACTGCAGTGTCATATTGTTTGGATTGAAAAACATTGGTGCCACCTATCAAATTCTAATGGATGTGGCGTTCTCCAACCAAATAGGGAGCAATATGGAGGTCTACATTTATGATATGATTGTAAAAACACTTGAAGATGGAAGTCATTGCAAATACTTAGAAGACATCTTAAAGTCATTCCACAGATAAAACACGCGTCTAAACCCCGCCAAATCCTCCTTCGGGGTTCAAGGGACATGTTCTTGGGATTTCTACTAACAAGATGAAGGGTCGAGGAAACTTCTGACAAATTCCAGGCGCTCATTGACATAAGGAGTCCTTCCAGCATCAAGGAGGTTTAGCAAAAATTGGGCTCTTGGCCTCCCTATCCTGCTTTCTTTCCTATGCAGGTGACAATGCATTCCACTTTTTACCCAATCTAAAATGGAAGGATATGTTAGAATACACAAACGAATGTGAGAAGGAGTTCATAACATTGAGTGTCTTCTTGTCTTCCAGTCACTGACAGGGTGATGAACTCTATACTCGTCCAAAAGAGAGACAAATAGGAACTACCAATATATTTTGTGAGCAAGGTATTTAAAGGTTACAAAGATGTGTGATTCAAATCATACATAGTTTGACTCAAATCAAATAAAAGTGTGATTTGAATCACAACTCTACTTGAATCGAATCATGAGATGCACATGACTCGAATCATGGCTTCTTTATTTTCTTTCTAAACTTTGATTCAAGTTGTTGTTTCTTTGATTTGAATCATTACTTTATGATTTGATTAAAAAAAACCATTTGTCTTTGTTGTTTTAAAAGAGTCTAACCTATAACACCAATTATTCATCTATCTCTTTTTTTGTCTATGAGAAAGAATGTGTCACCTTGAGAGTGAATCTTAGAAAAAGTGTGAGGAAACATAATCTCTTGTAAAATCATTGTGTTTTTTGTTGTATAACAAGAAATTAAGAGAGAGTGTGTGAGAGTGAGAGAGAGAAAGAGAGAGAGAGAGAGAGAGAGAGAGAGAGAGAGAGAGAGAGAGAGAGAGAGAGAGAGAGAGAGAGAGAGAGAGAGAGAGAGAGAGAGAGAGTTGACCAATCAAGTGATAGAATTGATCAATCTATGAACCATCACTTAAAACCTAGAAACCTGTTGTTGTTAAGAACCTTGAGAGAACCTAGTACGTGTTCTTCATTTACCAACATATACATCCTTGTTTATACCTTGTGAATAAACTCCTAGAATGTGGATCTTGTGATTTTTAGTTGTGTGTGTGAGATTATTAATATATTATTCATCATTTTCAACCATTGTCAAGAACCATTGTTTATCTCAATCTATAAAGCTTGAGTGTGAGAAGGAGACCAAAGGTACATTAGGGAATTTAATGTTTTTCTTTAAAGTTATGCTTTTCTGTATCAGGTAGAAGAATTTTTTCATGGACATGAACTCTGGTTGTGTGTTATTTACAAAGAGGGAAAAGTGTATCTATACTCTAATGAAGACTTTGGTGAAACATTCTGAAGGTTGTCGCATAAAAAGTTGGGATTTATCCAATTATTCAAGGCTAATGGCAATCGCTCAGACAAGTATTTTTTAGATTCGAGGAAAGAATGTCGCAGAAAGGAAGCTTGGAGCAGGTTATTGTGGATAGCAAGATTATTGGATCAAGATCATTGAGGAATTTTTATGTATGTTCGAACTGTAGTAAAGCGACAAGAAGCAAAAATTTAGTTTTGAAGGAATTCCCTTCGGGATTTATATCGTCTCCACAGGGATCGGTGCGAATGAACGCTGTGTTAGAACACAGATTGGTTCAGAGAAAGATCCAGTTAGGAAAACTCTTGATTTATTATGGCTAAAACTTCAACTTTAAGCAACAAATATGATGATAAAGATAGAATCAGCACCAAACCTCCCATGTTTGATGGAGAAAATTTTGGTTATTGGAAGGATAGAATAGAAAGTTTCTTTCTAGGCTATGATGCTGATCTATGGGAGGGCAAAAAGATTGACAGAAAGTCAATGACTGATCAACAGAAGAGAGATTTCAGAAATCATCACAAAGCTAGAACCATTCTGTTAAACGCTATATCTCATACTGAGTATGAGAAAATCACAAATAGAGAAACAGCATTTGACATGTTTGAGTCATTAAAGATGACACATGAAGGAAACTCTCAGGTGAAGGAGACAAAGGCTCTTGCGCTTATTCAGAAGTATGAAGCCTTCAAGATGGAGGATGAAAAATATGTGGAAACCATGTTTTCAAGATTCCAGATTCTGACAGCTGGTTTGAAGGTCCTTGACAAAGGATACTCCCCTTCTGATCATGTGAAGAAGATCATCAGAAGTCTGCCAAAGAAGTGGAGACCCATGGTCACAGCGCTGAAGCTATTAAAGGATCTTAACAAGATCACTCTGGAGGAACTCATCAGTTCCTTAAGGAGTCATGAGATAGAGCTGGAAGAAGACGAGCCTCAGAAGAAAGGTAAGTCTATTGCTTTCAAATCTAATAAAAAATCTGACACGAAAGCTTTTCAGGTACTTGAGGAAAGCTCTGGAGAATCTTCCTCAAATGAAGATGAATTGTCTTTGCTTTCCAGAAGGATAAATGAACTCTGGAAGCATAAGCAAAAGAAGTTCAGAAACTTCAAAAGAACAGAACAACATGGAGAATCTTCTGGACACAAAAGATCTGGAAAGAAAGAAGTTGTGTGCTTTGAGTGCAAAGAGCCAGGACACTACAAAAGTGAATGTCCCAAACTTCAGAAGGAGAAACCCAGAAAGAAGTTTGAGAAAAAGAAGAAAGTCCTGATGGCCACGTGGGATGAATCAGATGACTCTGAAGCCTCATCAGAGTCAGAGGACGAATGTGCAAATGTTGCACTGATGGCTGACACAGAAGACAATGAAGAAACATCTGGATCAGAATCAGATTCAGAAGAGGTATTTTTTGAACTTACCAGAGCTGAGCTAGTTGAAAGCTTATCTGAGATGGTTGAAAACTATAGTAAAATCAGACTCAAATACAAGAAGCTTAAGAGCTATCTTACATCTGAGACTGATCAGATGAAATCAGAAATTGCTGAGCTAAAAGCAAATAATTTTCAAATAAAAACTGATTTAGAAAAAGCTCAACAAAAGTCTAATTCAGATACTATGTCTTGCTCCAAAAATATTTTAGAAGAGTACGACTATATTTTTCAGAGGTTCCTGTCCAGAGGCCTAGATAGAAGCAAAATGGCTTCCATGATCTATGGTGTTAGCAGGAATAACAGAAAAGGAGTTGGATATGAATCACCCTCTGCGAAGGATTTAAATCCAAAACCTGTTGATAAGCTGATCATCAACTATACTCCTTTGTACACTCATTTTAAATATGGTCACCTAAATGACATAAAGCACACACGTACAGATTTGATCACAAAAGGCTTTATTAAACCAAAACCTCGTCAGAACACAAAAGTTTTTAAGGAACATAAGTTCAGGCAGAACTTCAGACCAACTAACCCCAAAGGACCCAAAAAGATATGGGTACCTAAGGATAAAATAATCTATGTTGCAGATGTCCTTAGCAGCAAAGTTAAGACACCAGTCATGGTACCTGGATTCTGGCTGCTCACGACATATGACGGGAAGAAGGTCTATGTTCCAAAGCCTGGAACTTAGATCTGGAGGAGACGTGAAGTTTGGAGGAAACTAAAAGGGCAAAATCATTGGCTCTGGAACAATTGGTAATGGTAACCTCCCTTCTATCTCTAATGTTCTGCTTGTTGAAGGATTAACATATAATCTATTGTCCATAAGTCAATTAAGTGACAATGGTTATGATATAATCTTTAATCAAAAATGTTGTAAAACTGTTAGTTAGAAAGATGGTTCAATCCTCTTTAATGGGAAAAGGAAGAACAACATTTATAAGATAAATCTTTCAGAACTGAAAAATCAAAATGTTAAATGCCTTATGTCTGTTAATGATGAGCAATGGGTCTGGCATAGAAGATTGGGTCATGTTAGCATGAGACGTATATCTCAGATTAACAATCTCAATCTGGTCAGAGGACTTCCTAAGTTGAAGTTCAACTCAGATGCTATTTGTGAAGCATGTCAGAAAGGAAAAATTTCAAAATCTTCTTTCAAATCTAAAAATGTTGTTTCTACCTCTAGACCATTAGAGCTGCTTCATATTGATTTGTTTGGACCAGTGAAAACTGCATCCATCAGAGGCAAGAAGTATGGATTAGTCATAGTTGATGTCTATAGCAGATGGACATGGGTAAAATTCCTGAAACACAAGGATGAGTCTCATTCTGTATTCTTTGACTTCTGCAATCAAGTCCAAACTAAAAAGAATTTTAATATTATCAAAGTCAGAAGTGATCATGGTGGTGAATTTGAAAATAAATATTTTGAAAAATATTTTAAAGAAAATGGCATTGCACATGATTTCTCTTGTCCTAGAACTCCTCAACGGAATGGAGTTGTAGAACGAAAGAATAGAACATTGTAAGAAATGGCCAGAACCATGATCAATGAGACTAATATGGAAAAACATTTTTGGGTAGAACCAATTAATACAACATGTTATATTTAGAACAGAGTGTCAGTTATACCTCTTCTGGAGAAGACTCCTTATGAATTGTGGAAGAATAGAAAGCCCAACATTTCTTATTTCCATCCTTTTGGATATGTTTGTTTTATTCTGAATACAAAGGATAATCTGAACAAGTTTGACTCTAAAGCACAAAAGTGTTTTATGATTGGATATTCTGAATGCTCAAAAGGCTACAGAGTATACAATACTGAGACACAGATTAAAGAGGAATCAATTCATGTCAGATTTGATGATAAGCTTGGCAATCAAAAGCCAAAGCAGTTTGAAGTTTCTGCAGATAGAGAAGTTCTTCTCACAGACTCTGAAGAATCAGAGGCAGACAAAGTTCAGGCAAAAGAACCAGAAGCGACTCTAGATGCTTCTCCACTAACTGCTCATCTAGACATTTTAACCATTTCTGAAGAAACCCCTCTGAAAGGATCCTCCAGAATCAAAGCTTCTCACCCAGAGGAAATGATTATTGGAAAGAAGGATGACCCCATCAGAACAAGATCCTTTCTCAAATCATCTGGAACATCATTGTTTGGTTTAGTATCACTTATTGAACCTACCTTTGTGGATGAAGCTCTGCAATACAATGATTGGATACTTGCTATGCAAGATGAGCTAAATCAATTCACAAGGAATGTTGTTTGGGATTTGGTTCCAAGACCAAAAGGATTTAATATCATTGGAACAAAATGGGTTTACAGAAACAAGCTAAATGAGCAAGGAGAAGTCACCAGAAACAAAGCTAGACTAGTTGCTCAAGGCTATAATCAGCAAGGAGGTATTGATTACACAGAGACATATGCTCCTGTGGCAAGGTTAGAATCTATTTGTTTTCTTATTTCTTTTGCTGCACAGAATAACATCACTCTGTATCAGATGGATGTTAAAAGTGATTTCTTAAATGGCTTAATTGAAGAAGTCTATGTTCATCAACCTCCTGGTTTTGAAAATGAAAAATTTCCAGAACATGTTTTTAAATTAAAGAAATCACTCTATGGCTTAAAACAAGCTCCCAGAGCTTGGTACAAAAGGCTGAGTAATTTCCTTCTGGAAAATAATTTTATCAGAGGAAAGGTTGATACAACTCTTTTTCATAAATCAATTAAGAAAGATATTTTAACCTGTCAGATTTATGTAGATGATATTATTTTTGGAACGAAAAATATTACGCTTGGAAAGGAGTTTGTTGAATCTATGCAGGCAGAATTTGAAATGAGCATGATGGGAGAACTCAGATTCTTTCTGGGAATTCAAGTCAATCAAATTCCAGAAGGCACTTACATACATCAGACAAAGTATGTGAAGGAGCTTCTGAAGAAGTTCAACATGACAGAGAGCAAGTCAACTAAGACTCCAATGCATCTAACAAGCACTCTGGGAAAGGAAGAGGTAAGTAAAAAGGTAGATCAAAAGCTCTACATAGGTATGATTGGTTCTCTTATGTACTTGACTGCTTCTAGACATGATATTATCTTCAGTGTTTGTCTTTGTGCTAGATTCCAATCAGATCCTAGAGAATCTCACTTAACAGCTGTTAAGAGGATTCTGAGGTATCTGAAAGGTACTACTAACGTGGGTTTGTGTTACAGAAGATCTGATGATTTTAAATTAGTTGGCTTTTGTGATGCTAATTATGTTGGAGACAGTGTTGAACGTAAAAGTACTTCTGGAAGCTGTCAGTTTCTGGGAGGCAATCTGATCTCATGGTATAGCAAGAAGCAACCCACAATAGCACTCTCAACCACATAAGCAAAATATATTACTGCTGCTGGTTGTAGTACATAGATGCTCTGGATGAAGAGTCAGCTAGAAGACTATCAGATATATGAGAGTAACATTTCTATCTTCTGTGATAACACTTCTGCTATTTTCCTCTCTAAAAATCCTATTTTACATTCTAAGGCAAAACATATAGAAATTAAACATCATTTCATCAGAGACTATATTCAGAAGGGAATTTTAAGTTTAAATTTTGTTGATACAGACCATCAATGGGCTGATATTTTTGCAAAACCCCTTGCTGAAGATAGATTTAAATTTATTCTGAAGAATATTAGTATGGATTTTTGTCCAGAATAAAAGTATTATTCATAAGCAAATTTACTCAGATGAAAAATGATTAATGTCTATACTCTGAAGTGTTGCATCTGTAATTTCATTTGTTACCTTATTTATTTTTGTGAAACTCTGAACTAACAAGCTTCAGAGGATCTTAGCGTTTTTAACGTTTCATATTCTAAAGAGCTTCAGAGGAAAAACAATATCAAACACGTGTCACATGAAATCTAAAAAGGTGGAGTGTACAAAGTGAGACGCTGTTTGAGGTACTGTTTGAATTATTACATTTCTAGTTTTTCCCCCACTTTTGTCAAATCTCATTAAATGCTGAAATCATTTTCTTATTTTTTTTAATTAATGTGATTAACTGCTAAGTGTTGGTTGTGTTTTTTTGTGCCCTAATTTTTCTCTAAATATTCCACAATCTCACACGATTTCACACTTTCACTCTCTCTCATACATTTTATGCATTTTGGCCTTCTCCATTGTTTTCTCTTCTCTGCTAAACCTAAAAGAAGATCAGTTTATCTCAAAAGTTCGTCAATGCAACTTCATCTTCTTCATCTCAAAGTTAGCATCAACAATGGTTGGGGCATCATCATTTGAAAGGGGTAGTGTTTCATACAAAGAACCAGAAAGAACCCTTCTAACACCGGTTGAGAAATTAGAAGTTCTTTGCGAGTCTATGGTGGATTTTGAATGTATCGCGAAGAACGACTTTGATCTTCTTCCAACGGTATCGTCTCAAGGATGGGTGAAGTATTTTGATAGGCTGTTTGGTCCAGTTTATCCTCACTTGGTTAAAGAATTCTAGATTCATGCAAGGGTTTGCCCTAAATTCATCTATTAATATGTTTTGGGTAAAGAAATCATTATAACTGAGGAGATGATTCAAAAGTTGATAGGGTATGAAGAAGTAGATGGTGTTACTCATCTTTCTGCAGGACGGGTAGACATGGATGAAGTCTATAGAGAAGTTTTCACTTCTGGGTTGTCTTCAAGCAAGATCAAGGATTTGAAGACACATTATAAAATCTAGGCAAAGATCTTTCTGGGTTGTATTCACCATAGAAAAGCATCTAACTCTCCAGAATACATCAACGCAGAACAATTGTACTTTATGTATTGTTTGGGAAACAATATCAAGGTGGATCTGCCACACTTGCTATTTACTCATCTGCACAACCACGTCAAAATGTCTAGAGAAGAGATCAGAACAAAACATCAAAAGATTAGAAATTGGATCCCAATGGGTAGATTGATTTCTGATATACTCACAGAGAATGGATTAGTTGCACATCTGACAGAGGCAGGTCAGACAACAGAATAGGAAACAATTATAGGAAACCCTCTGGATGGGAAAAGTTTGCAAATGATGAAGCTGGTGGAGGAACTTTCTTCTGATCCAGTTAAGGTTAACTCAGATGAATTTTGCAGAAGAAGAGTCCCAGTGGAAGACTTTCCACTATTTACTGTAGAGGAGCCCAAGGAAGCTCTGCTCTTCTATATTGAATCATGTCTAGCAGATGGTACTTCCATACCAGTAGATCTGATTAAAGGAGCATCTGAACCTGCTCCATAACTGATTGAGAAGAAGAGAAGAAAGAAGAGAAAGGTCTCAGAAGAAGTTTCTACACGCACCAAGAGGAAAGCCTATGAAGAAGTCTCTTCTGTGAAGGCTAAGCGTTCCAAACTTTCAGGTAACACTTCTGTTGTTCCTGTTTTAGAAACTATAACAGAAATTCCAACATTTGAACCTTCTCCTCCTCCCTATGACCCTATTCCTACTCCTTCTCCTCCTCACACCACTTCTAAACACATTTCTTCTGGAAATGTTCATGACTTTGTTCCCTCTCCTCAACCTCAACCACAAACATCACAACCCTCTGAACCTCAACCATCTGAACCACAAACTTCTGAACCACAAACATCTGAACCAAACCATTCAGATCCTAACCCCTCTGACCCAGATCATGACATCCTTGATATCCAACCTCTCATGACCGTACACCCTATCTCATCTGTATCATTTGACTCGTCAGATTCCTCTGATTCATCTGACTCTGACCTTTCAGATGTTACCTCACCAACACATAACTCCCTAAACCATCCTGATGATATTCCTAATCCCACTCCCACTCCTACTCCAATTCCCTCTCCTACTCCCATGCCCATTCCTACATCCATTACCATTCTTACTCCCCTTCCTTCTCTTTCCTCAGAACAACCCTCATCTTCTGTTGACCCTAAGGAACCCTTCTTAGAGGATATCCTTAAACCCACACCTAGATCAGATGTTGGGACACTGTTATATGGTTTTCGAGAGAGAAATGCAGATATGGATGTCTGTTGTTAGGGAAAGGTGCCTGAATAAAGTAAATCCTCATGATTCTGAAGTATTTTAGACTACTTTCAGAAGAAGGTTCAACTCTGTGACTGAGAACCTTCAAGCTGCTTGTTCTGCAGATGCTCAAGAGAATTTTTCTAAAGCTGTCAAATTTGTTGTTCTGGGTGTACGGAGAACTCCTACTCAGTTTCTGGAAAAATCACCTGCAAAGGTAGTGTATTCAGCATCTGAAGAAACTGCTGCACTTCAGATTAGTGTAATTCCTTAGCCTGAAGAAATTTTCACAGAGGCTGCTATCTCTGAAGAGACTCCTGCATTTGATGAGCCTTCTGATATGGATTTAGAGACAGCATCTGCTTCAGTGGTCATTCCAGCATCAACAGTTTTGAAGAAAGACTCTGAAGAAGTAAAAGTTTTTGAAGACGTGAAGGAAAAGCTTGCTCAGCTAGTGGTTGCAACAAGTGAGATCAAAACCTAGATGGTCAAGCAAGAGAAGACAACAGAAGAGATCAATACTTAGATGACTAAGCAAGATGAATCTACTTCTGAGATTAAGACTTGGATGACAAAGCAGGAAGCACAAACTTCTGAGATAACTGAGCTTTTGAAGATTATAGCCTCTCGACCAACTTAATTGTGTTGTCTGTGCACATCTGTATTTTTTGCTTGTTTGTTGTTATCTTCTGAGTTCTTTAAATGAATGCATCTAATTGTTTTTCTTTTGCTCATCTGTTAATTGTTTTCTTGCTCTGATAATTTTTGTCTTAAATGATTTTTTTTCTGAAATCACTTTTTGATATGACAAAAAGGGGGAGAAAATGGAAATTTTGATTATTCATATAAACAGATACAAAATGGTAACTTATACATGATAAAATATAACTAATGTTGAATTAAGTGTTTCGGAGCTAAAAACTTCTCATCTGATAATGTCCTTAGAATTAACTCTGAACAAGGTCTGAGATAGTCTACAAAGCCAACTCTGACTCTGGAAAGAATACTAGTGCTGAGAGGGAAGTATTTATTTTTTCTAAAAGTATTCATTTCAGGGGGAGACTCATAATCTCAAGGGGAGATGTATACTTTTCCTGTTTTGAACAAAATTTCGTTTAGTTTTTGTCATCATCAAAAAGGGGGAGATTGTTAGAACACATATTAGTTCTTAATATATCTCAATGTTTTGATGATAACATTAATGAAATTTTGTATAAGAAAATATATAATCTAATTTTGTTCAAGTGTTTTTGTTTCAGATATCAAATATATATTCATCTGAAGACAAAAAGAATTCCTCTGAACATGATAACGCAAGGCTCTGAGTGTAGGAAGTGCAGCTGAAGAAGACTCTGAAGCGCCAGCTGCAGAAGACTCTGAAACGCTGGCTGCAGAAGACTCTGAAGCGCTGGCTGAAGAAGACTCTGAAGCGCAGCTGCAGAAGACTCTGAAGCGCTACCTACACAAGACTCTGAGCACAGAGTATAAGGATTCAGAAACATTCAGAAGACTCTGTGAAATCTAAACGCTGCAAGTACAGAGGCTCTGAGAATCAAGTCAACTCTGATCATTCATTCACGCTAAGCACTTGTGCTACAAAACTCTGGATAGAGTGACTCTGATAAAGAAGAACAAGGAACATCATTAGAGGATCTGATGCAATATTACTTTTCATATTTATTCATCTGAAAAGATACTGTTCAAGAAAGAGACATTGCTAAATCCAATGTCTACCAACAGTACTATTTCTCATTCGTGTATGACACAGGAATTCTGGCAAAAAGGAAATGTCAAATCAAGACGAAAAGTATTTGTCCTTTCTGTCTACATCCTACAGTACTTTCATCTACACACTATTGAGAAAGTGGAGTATATAAAGAAGTCTCCATCAGCATTTCAAATACAACATTTTGATAGAATAAATTCAAAAGAAGAATTCCAAAAAGCAATCAAGAACATATTCAAACTACTTTCTTCAACAATCACATAAGTTTTATTTGTTCTTCATTTTGTGTAAAAATCACAGTTGTGATAATAGCTTTTTAAGAAGCACTTAAACACATTGTATTTCATCTTTGTAAAAGTTCCTTGAGAGACCAAGTTGTGGTCAGGATTCTTGAGAAGACTAAGACAGTTGTCTTAGTGATATCACTGTAATCAATTTTTGATTTAGTGAATTAAGTCCTCGTTTGAGAGAGGAAAAATCACCTTGGCCGGATGGACTGGAGTAGTTTGATTTCAAACGAACCAGGATAAAAATAACTTGTTATTTTCTATTGTCATAATTGTTTTTGAAAACCCCTTATTCAACCCCCTCTTCTAAGTGTTTTCCTACCTTCACGTTGTCCAACGGTCTCTAGATTTCTAAGCTGGTTATGCAAAAGTTTTGGTTAAAAGATTTACAGAATAATAAATAAAGGCAGAAAGTATAAAGACGGAAAATATAAAGTAAAGACTGAATTATAAATGGTGCCTTGTTGGGATTGGATCTCATCAATTGATAACACATGCATTCTTCTGATCATGTTAAACACAACTCAATCAATCGTATAATATCCTCACGTATCACCCACAACATAGGTCATCTCTAACGCAACATTGAGAGAACAGCTGTATTGTCTCATTGCTGATGTCTCACACAATAAAAACACAACACAGGACATTAAGAACTGATACTCACGTAAATGCTAAGCCTAAATCTATGTCTAGAGTTTAGGACCTAACAGGTAATCATCCTAGATCCAAATCTAAAGAGTATATGTCTATAGCGGTTCAAATCAAAGATAAATAGGTAAACAAAGACGACACCCATATCAAATAAATGATTGCTTTATATAAAACACAATGATCAGAATACGTACATACGCTTAACCTTTTTTACATGTATTCACCTAATCTGCCAAATGGTTGTGAACATCGTTCTTCATCACTATTATCATACACCCGCATAATATTGTATTGATCTTACTCATGCTACTTAATCAACACAATAAAGTAGAAGATACAATGAATATCAACTTATAAAACCATGTCAAAAGTTTGTTCATTGATAGATGAAAATCTTAGATCAAAGATGTGAAAAGGTTTTGTCAAGACCCACAAATAAGTAATCAAAGATAATCAATCAATAGAGAATCCAAACTAGTTCACAAATATATATTAAATGAAATATATAAGGTATCAAAAGATTACATCCAAACCCCAACAAGAGATCAAAGATATTACCTCCTCCCTCTTAGGGTTTTGTATTTCTCTCTCTAAAATAAACTTGAAAATGAAGAGAGATAAGTTCTCATGTAAAAAATATATATCTGGCCTAAAAAGCAAGAAAAATATTTATATAGTACATTCAGGATCTGTCTTGTTCGCACTGCAAACAAATCCTTCACCTAGCGAACATCAAATTAGGCACCTGAGGTGCCTCTGAACAGTTAAACCTCCCTTGAGAAATATATAAACTTCGTTGTGCGAGCAATTATTCGCACTGGGAACCATCTCGCTACAAGTTCGCACAATGAGTTTCAATTTCTTTTCTCTCTGGGTGAATAGTACCCAGTCTCCCAAGGGTCTTCGCTGGCAAGTTCATTATGCGAAGTTGGTGATGATTTTTCCAGGGGAAGTTTGCTAGGAGATTCACACGACGAACTTCTTAATGATTTTCTGTTGTCTTGGTTTCCTTGCCCAGTTTCTTGTGTCTTACTCTTCTTTTGTTTTGTGACTAATTCCTGCACAATAACACACAAATCAAAGCAACCAAGGCATTTTCCAACAATGAAGCATATCATCTAAAACATGAGTGATTCTAATCACTTTCACCTACAAAAAGAATAAAATATGCCAACATTTAATAGATCAAATAAGCAAAGTTTGGCATCTAACAATGTATAACTGAAATACATGCATCAACAGAAGGAATTGTCATTTGATTTATGTGTATGGTAATGAAGTGTGGCTATTAGCATTCGTATTGATGATATTTTTTTGTATCAAAAACTTGTATATTAACTCTTGAAAGTAGTGAAAGACATAATTAGTTCCCAATGGTTTTAAACCATTGAAGAATGAAGTATGTGCTTGCGAGGATGATAGCACTAAACTAGTATATATCTCTGTGTACTTTCCTTCTTTCCTATCTCTCTTTAATTTTATTCATTCATCATGTAAAAGTCAAATCATAGCATAGTTTTTATGTCATCTAGGTTAAATCATGCTTGTAGAGGTCTATTGTATAAGCATAGGTCTGTGTTACATCAAACCTACTTAATCATCTTTAAGTCAATCATGATAAAAAGCATGATTATGTTGGGATATTAAATTTCTTGGATCAAGCAACTTGAATTATCCTATTTGTTTTATGTCCTTGTATGATCATGTTCATATTGATGAGATTTTATGCTGTCATTCTATTTTGTTTTAGGTTCCACCCATTAAACTCTAATTTTGTATTAAAAGTTTTGAAATAGTTTTTTTAAAGGGGATCGGTCTAATCAACATATTCTTAACCAAATATTCAAGACCTTTTCACATTTATATTCTTAACCAACATATCCCATTTACCAAATCTTGAAGAATCTGAATTTGGTGGGTATGATGATATGTTGGTTGGTTAACCTACTTCAAGATGATATCCATTTCAAGCCCAGAGGAAGTATAAATCTCAAGTGCGTGAAGATTTCTTAGAGGCGTTCAACTCACCTATGGGCAATGATACCCCCTACGCATGGACACTATTTATGGACATTGCCTCGAATATAAAGGCTAGTGGCACATGTATAGCACTGAAATATTCAGACGACCTTCTTTTACAACAATATATTGGATTTGAGTTCAAAGGAAGCAAAAATCAAGTTGAGTATGAATCATTATTTGTTTGTATGAACCTCGACATAGATATGGGAACTTCGAGTCTCAGAGCCAAGAGCGGCTCATAATTTATCAAAAATCAAGTTGTTGGAGAAAATCAAGTGAAAGAGGCACATCTATTTAGATATCTTGAAAAAGGTACGTGAATTATCTAATCAATTTAACTTTTTTGAAGTGATATATGTTCCTAGGGAACAAAACACTCGAGCAGATATTGTCTCAAAGCTCTCCAGGACCATGGAACCCAACCATAACCAGAAGGTCGTACAAGAAACTTTAGTCATGTTGCACCCCAAATTTGCCCTCCCTTTTCTAGCCCTAACTGGCTTTTACTTTGCGTTCATCTGCATCATCATCAGGTTGTAATTCATGATCATACTTTACATGGGATCAGGAGTTTCTATGAATCAAACCCTCAGGTATCAGGTTTAATATCTTCAAGAATTTTTCAGATATCAAGAGCCAAATATTTTCACCATTAGTCTTTTATGTCTTATTTTCATCATATCATACACCGTTCTAGTGCATATCGAGCATGCGGGTTTACAAGGAAAGGTTAAGTTGAAAGATATTGAGGTATTCAAAGTCAATGTTCCTAATGGACATAGATTTGCAAGGCCTAACTCAATATTTCTTGATCCAACTTTGTTTTAAATTCTATGTTCAAGTGGGATTCAAATTTGCAAGACATAAGTCAAGATCACAAGTTCATATTCAAGACTTCATTCATTTCCAATTCAATGGCATAAGGGAGATCCATCATTCCAAATTCAAGATTCATGAATTCAATATTAGATTCAAGAATATTACAAAGGGAAATTTCATGACATTGCAAGAATGTCACATTTGCTACAAAGTTTCTAACTCTAAGTAATGCTTAGAAAATTAAGCTATTTCTAATCTTAATTCAAATTTCTAATCAACTTCATGCTATGGTACCCTTCATGCCCCCATCAAGTCTACATGTTCCTCATTATGCTTACAAACATCCAAGGAAATGATTAAGATTCAACTTAACCTTGGGGTATTTCAAGATCAAGACTATGCATGCTTAGTCATGGGCAATTTTAATGTGATCCAAAATAGTCCCATGCAAGAAGTGACAAATTTCCCCATAACCAAACAATTCATGTCACAAAACCAAAGGAATAAACCCATAATGATGCATCTAAATATCATAATTTTGAAATGTTGTCAAAGATAGAAGTTTGGGACCACTAGGGCAGTCCAAACACAAGCAAACAAATGGGTTCAGATTTGGAAACAATACAAAATGCAGCAACAAAATACAGCAAAGCAGAATTCATGGAAATGGAAAGAATTGGGTTTAGCATCAAGAAAGTGATGAGAAGCATATCAAAATGAAAATATTCTGCAGTAAACAAGTGATAGAAACCCTATTGTTTGACTATAAGGAAGGGGGCAGCAGAGGTAAAAAAAAAGGAGGGAGAGAGTAAGAGCAAGAGGCATTGAAAAAATCAGAAAAAAGGAGATTGAAAAAAGAGAAAGGAAAAAACATTAAGAGAACGAGAGTGATAGAAAACCAGAAGAAGGAGGTGAACCATAGAGCACAGCCAACAAAAGTCATTGGTGATTAGAAGGAGAAGAGTAGCTCTTGGGTATCTTTCCTTTCAAACCCTTATATCTTTACACATTTTGCATGTTTTTATTTTCTTTTTTTAAGTAATATTTGGGTTGTACATAGTGTAGTAAGGTCTTAAGAATGACCAAGAACTATTGTGAAAAAGTAAGAAAAAAAGAAAGAACATAGTGTAGTGTTCATAGTGAAATGAGTTGAAAAACACTCATTTTTACTGTCATGTTCACACTGCGAACATCCTCTTCACCTAGCAAACACGTTTTTGTGGTACTCAAAGTGCCACTAGACAGCTAGTTTTCCTTTATTTTTAGCCAGCGAGTTGTTCGCTGGCACCTTCGCACTGCAAACTTTGGCACCTTTTGCCTCTGTTTGCGTTCGCTGAGAAGTTCGCACAGCGAACTTCTGGTTGTTTTTTTTGGGCAGCTTCGCTGCAAGGTTCGCACAGCGAACTTCAGTGTCTTTTGCTTCTGTTTGTGAATAGTGTATGTTCGTTGGGAAGTTCGCACAACGAACTTCATGTTGTTTTCTGAGCAGCTTCGCTGCAAGGTTCACACAACGAACTTCCCATATGTGGATAATATTATGATCATCCTTGACTTTTGGTTCCGAAAAACTATTTTTAAAACAAACTCTCAATTCTTATCGAGCCATTTTTGACCTTGTAAGTCGATTGCCTTGTGCATCGCCATTAACCTTGTTCGCATCACCTCAAACTTTTTTTAAGCAATCAAACCCTTGATCCAACGTCAAGCGGATTTTCTCAAACGGCTGTTAAACCAATTCACCATCCTTTCTTTTCATAACTTTTCTCTTAAAACCTTGGTCTTGTACCAAGTGCATTTTCAAAAACTCTTTTCCAAATAAACTTGGATGGTTGTGGAGTGGTTAGGCGTAAGCCTTCTCCTATCCTGAGTGCTTGGCATTACCTTTAGGGTTCACTATCGTAAAGCACTTACCATCTAAGATCAAAAACATCTTTAATAAAATAATGAAGTCTACTCTGTATTGAACTAAAGAGAGAGGGTTAAGTGCAAACTTCTTTCCCTCCGAGTGTCAGGATACTCACTGTAGAGTGTGTGGTCTCGATACTCGTCTTTCAATACGAAGATGTGACTATGTTAGCCGCACCATTTCACAATAAATATTTTGAGATAAAGAATTGGGTACTACCCGCAAGGGGTTACTATCCGCGGACCTATTTCACCCATAAAAATAAGCCTCACAAATCAAACGTGACATCTTGCCTCGAAGGCAAAAATTAATCTTTTCAAAAAGGATATGTTACATCCGTTCTACCGCAAACAGGTAACGTCTAAGACTCTATGAGCGAGTTGCAATACACCTAACTGCTAGAATGCGTACGATAGCATCATCTAACAAAAACACAAGTTAACCATAGGCCGAACTACGGCTGCTCTGATTCTTTACCTCTTTTAAGTAAAGATACGTAGGCACGAGGGCCCCAATCCTCGCCAAGCACACTTCTATCTTTTACCCGTAGTTTCCCGAACTACGTTGACTCTGACTTTCTCATATCTGTTGGGAATACGTAGGCCTAGGACTGCGAAGTCCTACCGAGTCTCTTCTCCCCCGTTATCTCTCTTTTCTCTGTTTCTAACCTTTCTCTCTCCTTTGGAACACTCTTAGAAAACAATAACCTTTAACAGATATCTTCACACTTAGACAAACAAATGATTCCCATCGAGTACGATGGATGCGAGGGGTGCTAATACCTTCCCTTCGCATAACCGGCTTCTAAACCCGTTCTTTGGTTGCAAGACCATCTTATCTGTTTCCTTCTTAAGGTTTTCACGATATTTTCCTCTCCCCTCATGGGATAAATAAAGTTCGGTGGCGACTCTTTTGTCTTCTCTTTCTCGCCTCCCCGTCGTTGCATTTTTCGAGTAGCGATAAGTCACCCCTAGTATTGAAGTAGAGGAAGTAAATATCATCGGATTCGCCCAATCCTCAAGTTGGATGGAATTCGTAATATGTCACCTGGTTGGAAAAAGAGATACCTTAAGATGAGATGAAGGTGGAAAAGATTCAAAACTTATCAGCAAAATACACCCTAATGTCAAGAAAGCTTTATAAAATGGGAAGATCTTCTTCCATGCTAAGATGTATAAGGGAGAACGAAAGCACCATTATTCTTGCAGAAGTTCACGTGTGAACATGCAGCAACCACATAGGTGGGCGATCCCTCACCCATAAACTTTTTTGTGCGGGCAATTAATTGTATACCCTTGTGAAAGATAGTGCATAGTTCATTAGTAAGTGTGAAAAATGCCAAAGGCATTCCAATCTACCTAGAGTAATTGTATCAAATAAATGCACACAGTTTGCTAGCTTGGTTATGGTAGCGTTGCATCATCACTTAGGGATACTGACAAAGTTCATCTATGTCGTCCATCTGTAAGCCAACCGAGAGGCGTGATTAACAAATAAGGTTATACTAAGTTGGATAAATAAAAATATAGACAAACCCAAAGGTTTATGGGTTGAACAACTTCATGAGGTCTTGTAATAACATCACACTACCCCTCATTCCACTATCAAGTAGACGCCATTTACTATGGTCTATGATACTGGTGCCATTTTGTCAGTCAAAATCAACATTTCCCTCTTGGAAGCACGCAAAACTTAATGGGGATGAAAATAAGATAAAAATTAGTTTTGTAGCTGGCTTGATTGACGAAACCAGAGAGATCACCCGCATATGGGAGTTTGCTGCCAAAAAAAGGGCCTTTGAAATGATATAACTTGAAGGTAGTCCAATGGAGATGCAAGAAGGAAACCTATTACTCATAAAAGTGGTCAAACCTACCAAGTTAGGAATTTCGCTACCTAACTAGGATGGTATGTATCATATGTACCATAAGCTCCCACGTGACGTCTATAAACTTGAAGAATTGGATGGAATACTAATCCCTAAAACCTGGAACTCATTTAATCTTAGATAATGCTACATTTAATGATTTAGATGTTTTCTCTAGAATAAGGCGAATGATTTGGTCCACTGGTGTATTTTATTAAAAATTTGCTTGTAAAGTATTAAAGGTAGGGTTGCACTCTTTTAATAAGGCTCCCTACCCTCTTAACTATTTGATATGTACAGGTTGTAGTTATACATCAGACCTTTATTGGAGGATCTTTACCGCTCTATGCGATAGATATTCATTGAATGATTTTTACCCTAGTAATTATATGAGATATAAGTAAAGTCTATCCAACAATTATTTTAATAAAAATTCAAAATAATGATCTTTTGAACAATTCATTAGACTAGTAGTTATAAATTATGTTATGAAAGTTAGTTAATTATTTGAGTTAGTTATGTTATAACTACATTGTCTTAAGTAGTTAGAATTAATTACAGTATATTCTTTGAAGTTACAATGTCTCTGCCTCATAGGTTTAATGTTTTGTTGCTTGTCTTTTAGCTTTTGGTTTTGCTTATATTATTATTGAGTCTCTTCATCGATTGTGCATCTCATGATTGATTTTTAAATCTGTTTTAAGCATGCATAAATAAAATTGTATGGTTATAGCTTAAGCAATACGCTTCAAGTAAATTTATTGAGTCTTTGGATTAAGAACAACATTTGAGAATGGTTCAAGTCATGACAATGTTAGAATCTCAAAAACACTTTAAACATTGCAAAAATTGAGATTCAAGAGGTATGATTTGAATCAAACCATTGCATGACTCGAATCAGGATTACAGGTAGCTCAGGGACTTTTTTTCAGGCTACCATGATTTGAATCATAAGAATCCATGTTTCAAATCATGAAACTTTGATTCGAATCACAAGTATGCTTGATTTGAGTCATACGTAACTGAAATTTCCTTATTTTGCCTTGGTAACTCTGATTCAAATCATGTGCTTTCATGACTTGAATCATGTGATTCGAATCACACAAATGGGTTCTCATATGTTCATTTCTCTTGATTCGAATCACTTGATCTTTTGACTCGAATGATACATCTTGCTTATGACTCGAATGATACATTTTGAAATCTCCTCTCCAATACTCCTTTCTCTCACCTTCATCATAGAACCCCATCTCTCTTATCCATGGAATATCTACACAACCGATCCAAACTTACTCCTTACAAACACATTCTTTATCAATTAACCACCCTCACTTTTTCAAAAAGACTCTTCCTCATCACTTTCACCCCGAACTACCCATGACATCCGTGCAACCACCACCATCCTCCAACTTTCACCATCACCCACAGTAAACTGCCACTTCACACAAACCTCTTCCACATCAACAAAAATCACCTTCCACATATCTTCCTTACACTCCAAACAACAACATTCCATCGCCCTCCATACCGCCAATTATCCAACAAACCACCACAACCCCTTCCATCGTCCTCCGCCGCACCACCACAACCACTTCTCAATTTCTTATCTACTTCGCTTACCTCAATCCTCCCTCTAAATAACCATACACACAACAAGTAGAACTGCCACAGAACTAAACCCTCTCTTCGTTCTTATTTTGTTTCACTTTCTTTGTGCTCAAACATTTTCTTCTTCCTTTCTACCCTAAAACCTAGCCGATACCGCCATAGCAAGAAACAGTGATCTCGACCGCCAATAGCTTACATAGGAAAAGAGAATATGAGTTATGTGGCTGTTGTTGGAGCTATTTCATCAGTCTCTAATGCAAAGTAAAAACTCAAAACCTTATCTAGAGATAGATAGATAAGATGAAAATAGAAGAGGTTTAGTCAACGACAAAGAAATAGAGTGTTGCTACTCACACACCGCTCTCATCAAACACTCACGACCACCACCTCTATTTCATTCACAGCAAATTACACTCTCCATTGATTCTATCATTGTTTCGACTTCGCACTGTTGATATTGCTACTGTAATAAAAACTATTTGATTGTCAACAACATACAATGACATTGTTGTTTTCGGTAACGTATGAATCCTTTTTTGTGTTGTAAATATGTACCTGCTGTTTTGTGTATTTAATTTTCGATTTGATTTGTTCTACATCTATGATGTATTTTTTTCTCTGAGAACTATTGGTATCCGTTTTTGATGTAATTTATAAAGGATGTAAATAATTTGTTGTGTTGCTGGTGTTTTATTTCATTTAGTTTCTGTTATTTTAAATTAGATTAAAACTGCAGGTTTAACACAATTTATGTACCGTTATGCCACTGAATTTTTGTTTCGGTACATTGATGTAATATTTTGTCGTGTTATAATTCATTTCGTTGCATTTATGTGGGACATTTATAATTCATTTTTGTTGCATTATGTTTTGTATTTTCGTTGCGTCTCGTACGATATGTTGCATTACGTGAACTCTCATTGCGTTTAATTTATTTTTTGTTGTGTCAAGTTATGTCATTGCGTGTATTAAGTTTCTTTTCGTAACGATTTCATCTCTTTATGTTATGTTTCATTTACATCTTGATTCATTTGCAATGATGTGTTTCGCATTAGCAATTTGTTTTCAATTCATGTATTTTAACTCCATTCGCATATTTATGTATTACCTTCGCACGTTAACCTACTTTGTGCTTCGCGCCACTCTTGTCTATTATTTTTGCACGAATTTTCTTCAAACCTTCTTTCAAAACTCGATTAAACATCTTTTCTTAATAAAATTGAAAGAAGGGGAACATTGGAGTCTCGCAATCTATGAAAACCTCGAATGATCGGCCCCGAAGCATTCATCTTGGAATGATCGCTTATTCTTTCTTTTGTCTTAAAACACTTAATTCAAACTTGGTGAAAAAAAGGAACATTAGAGTATAGCATTCCATGAAACCCTTGAACAATCGGTCCTGAGGCACACGTACCATTCTTACCAAACATTAATTGTCCATCAAACAAATTTTATAAACTCTTTGAAAGAAAAAGGAACATTGAAGTCTCGCACTTCATGAAAACCCCGAATAATCGGTCTCAAGGCACACGTCTCGTTCTTACCGAGCATGCATCATTCGCCTAAAAAGACTAAACACATCAAACCTATTTTCTTACCCCCACGTGATCGAAATCCTTTTCGCAAACAAACATTGTTTAGTCCATTCTACCGTGACACAAACAAATGATTAGGCCTCCCATGTGCGAGCATACAAGCAACATTTAACCGATAGAACACGATCAAGCAGGATCCTTTCTACTGCAATACAAACAAACACTTAAGTCTCTCATGCGCGAGCACACAAGCAACGTTTAACCGCTCAAATGTGACCTAAACATTAGTTCACTAAAACCAATCAACCAACACTTATTTTCTACCAAGACCTACATAGCTTTGAGTTCTCTATAAAACCTGGAGATATGTAGGAGCAAGATTCAACGTATCGTCAAACACTATAACAAAAACTTAAAAAATATATGTTGTATTGTGCCTAACTACAAAGGTTTTAGTTCCTCATTGTACCTGAGGATGTGTAGGAACGAGGCTCGTAATCTCGTCAAGCACCCTAATAAAAACCTTTTTGTGACCTTTTTTCTTTTCCTTTTATACTTTTAATCATTAGAAGAAAAATAAATAACTATATCTAACATTCAATCACAAATTTTACTAAAAAGTTCCCGTTGAGTACAACGGACGTGAGGGATGCTAATACCTTCTCCTTACGTAATCGACTTCCGAACCTGAATATTATTGTGACGACCATCTTCTATTTCTTTTAAGCGTTTTATAAATATTTTATCTTTCCTTCTTTGGAATAAATAAAGTTCGGTGGCAACTCTCTTGAATAATTTTCGTGAGCGCGTGAACACTTCACGGAGAGTCGTATATTTTAGATGCGACAGCTGCCACCCCACCTTCGTGGAAGCTCTTATTCACATGGATCACCTTATATTGAATCCCCCCGAATGGTGCGAGAATGCTTCTTCCTCTGTGCTTTCTCCACTAAGAGGCACCTTAAAAGTTTGACTTCCAGCAAATCAGATAGTTATGCAAAAGACATGTTGAATAGTAATTGATAGTCATCAAGAAAATTCTCAGGAAAGGAGAATTGGCGATCGAAAAAATCCACCACCTTAAAAGCATGATTATAAAAAGGGATCAATAGGGACTAATTCACCTTCTCCCATTGCCTATCGGCTTTCTAATGGCCCAAAGGGAGCCCCCTCCCTTCGTAGAACCTTAGGAGGGCGGGCCTTAGTAGCTCGTGAAGTCTCGCACTGCCTCGCCCCCTGTCACCATTCACGCCTTAGGAAGGGGAAAGAGGAAGCGTCACCCACTACTAAGCCATCTACATTTTCACCAAACGCTTCCTCATCTCGTCAAAAGGGGTCTCCTCAATTTCCCCCGTAGATAAAAATTATGTTAAGACGCAAAAGCAGTAAACATAAGATGGGGCCAAGAAAGATGTTCTTTCGTACCTATTTATGCCTCCACTCATTCGCCATCTTGATGATCCTTATTAATAAGGGTATTAGATTCCAAAGAGTGGAAACATCTCAAAATCTGAATCACTTCAGGATCAAGGGGAGAAAGAACATACAGGTACACCCTTTCGATAATTCATGGATAGAATGACCATGATAAAAGGAAAAGAGGGTCATCCCTCACCCCCATAGTGACGGGAAAAATACGATCTCTCCCTCTTACCCGCATGAGTAAAGGATTTATGTCCTAAAGAAATAAAGAAACACTTTGACAACAGGAGACATGCCCAAACTGCAATAGACCATCTAAAAACCCTCACACGTTTGGGGTAATCTGAGAAGAGGAAATGTTGATGGTAGTCATAAAATCTATTTTAAAAGAAGTGAACATAATCAAAACCATCGGCTCATGAATAATAAGAAGGTGGACGTAAAAATAGGGAGCATATGGCTCACCGGAAGTATCTATGTTAGCCATCTCCTCTGTTAAACAGAGTTTTATAATCACGTCTCCCTCATGACATGTACTAGAAAATCTAGTGCCACAGAGAAACTTATCAATCATATCCATAATAGAAATCGAGGAGGAAATTCCTTGAACATGAACAAGTTTAGTTTTCTTTCCCATGATCACTAGAGTAGAGAAACTGAATATAAGGTGCTTTCACCCTGGTATATTTTTCTTGAAAAATAGAAATGGAAAAAAGAAGAAAAGAAAGGGTTTTCGAAATATTATAGGAGAAACTAAATAGCACAAGCCATACATTCACTCAATGAGGTAACTGCCATAAGAAGTGCGGAAGTCGCTACACCTAGAAGACGCGTGAAAGAAATAAATGATAAATTGATTTTCCCAAAGAACGTCATCATGAGGTGCATTAATTCTACCCATATTCTTTATCCACTAAAGCACTCAATCTTTTAATAGTGATTGATATTTTGACATTTCAGAGTCTAATTGGAAGAAACAGGATGTATCCCTCTATAGTCCATTCGTTTACGTCGCCCTAAGCTGAAGGACTCGCCCCTAGTATATATTCACTTTCAGATGAGGGACTCGTCCCTAGCAAATATTTTCCTTCAACTAAGGGACTCGCCTCAAACTAAAGGACTCACCTCTTTAGTAAATGAACATCATCAACCTAGGTAGGGCGAGGAGGGCACCTTGAACAAAAAAAGGTCTTAAAGACACTTCGTCCTTAGCAGAGCCCTCGTGCTTCAAGGATTATGTAGTGTTATATTTGTGAGACTCCTAAACTAGGGCGCCCTATCCCAATAGCGGTATCACCCAGGCAATGACCTGAGGACTCTCCCTAGACACTGATGACGTGTGTAAAGTTGTTAGTCAAGGAAGAGGTAGTCCATAATTACTTCCAAAAGGATAGGTGGTCAATAACTTCCTCTAATCATGGGGGAGAATTTGTCACCACTCAGGGTTACCTTTATAAATACACATTTTTCTGAGGAGGAAGGGACAGATCATAATCTATACTGATCACACTCATCATACGCTTATACATAAGCATAGTATTCATCCATAAATTCTATCACCTCACCTGAGCATGAGTCCTAAAATCGCTATAAAATGCCATCGTATAGGGCTTATTGTTGCCGTGGACAAACTCTAACCAGCATACAGTGCAATATACCTGCTAAGGCCTCTAAGTCCCCCTACCCTTGAAGGAGGTACACACACACTTGTACTTTTTGACCAGTACAAAAATAAATTGAAGGTAAGGTCTTTATTTATATTGCAAAGTATGGTTCAAAAATGGAAATAATGCATGGGCAAATTAACTCACCCAATCGGATAAATCCTAAGACTAATCGATTAGGTACAACAAATAATTTATTTTATGAGCCCAATTTAGAAGTTTTTGATAGAGATCCATTTACATTCATTAAAACACTTTCACAATCGATTATAGACTTGTTTTATCCTTATCTAATCAATTAGGCATTTGGTCTAATCGATTTGGCAGTTTAAAAAATTTCCTTAATCAATATGACAGATCCCAATTCACTTGGGTAGACTCCAAAAATATTTTAGGTGATTATATTTGAGAAATAGAGGCTTCAAAAGTAATTTTTATAAGTGTGTGATTTATCCATGCTACTTTACAAAAATGTCCTTGTGTTTTTACAAAACACTGAACACTTAGACACAAACAAGAGAGCTTTCAAACTTCCTCTCTTTCACACTTTGAAGTTTCAAGTCCTTTTGTCGAATATACCAATCATATGAGCACTTCACTTGAATCTTCATGAGAATTAGGCTTAAGATATCTTCAAATCAGATGTCATCATTGGAGGATATCACCAGTGACCATCAAATCATAAATCTTCAGCTTTATTTAGAGGAAAGACTTGTTTATCTTTCTTATGCATCTTTGCCTGCTTGAACTATCTTTAGAACTTACTTGATGTTGTCATCAAAGGATGTTTCATCTTTATTAGTTGTCATCATCAAAATCATGATGACAAGCACATAGAAAACATAGAAAAAAGTTAAGAATCTATGGTAAACTTATAAAGGCAAGGGTTGAAATTCCTTGGAGTTCTTAGAATTTGAGATACCATTGAAGATATCTAATGGTTTTGAAAACACTTTTAAACACTTTGCGTTTGTGTGATTTATATATTAAGATTTTTAGAGAGATTGAGAAACACTTGGTTATAAATAGGGTTTGCTTTTTGGGAACTCTAAAGACTTTTTTCTAGTAACTCATTTGTATTCTTTTGTAACAATTTTTGGAAGTATAGCGAATCAGATAGTGGATATTTTTCTTGAATAGATCGTTTAAGCGAACTTGATAAACAAGGTATTGTATTCTTGTCTTTTATATTCTTTTGCCTTGTTGTGGTTTTGTTTCACCTTTGACAAGTTATTCTATCATTTTTTTCACAACAACATTCATGTTTGAGAAGATTTAAAAGAAAGATATTCAAAAATCGACAATATCCATGTCTCCACACGGCATTCTCTAAATAATACTCTTAAACAAGACTCTAAATAATGCTCTCAAACAAGGCTAAAGAAGTTTCTTGAAATACTTCATCTTGTGTCTTGGAATACTTCGTTGAGATGAACATTATGGGATGATTTAACATCACATTGGCCAATTCCAACTTATACTTGTCCTCACTTTTGCATATGTAAAGTAATGAAATTAGAAAGGAAAAAAAAAAGCTTCATCCTCAAGGATTAGGTATTAAGTTACTAATTGGTTTAAATGATCGATTTTCTATGGTAAAGACTAAAGTTTTATTGATAAAATCTTTACCTTCTTTTAACAAAGTTGACTATATAGTTGCTCAATAAGAAAGCAACATAGCTCCTTCATTTTCATTTTTGCTTATGGTTGTGATTCCAAAAGAGCTTATGGTTGTGGTACACCAATAGCAACGAATAATTCTAGGTTTTGTACACATTGTAATAGGTAGGGGTGTGGATGGCTCATAAACCAATTTAAATTAGTTTATATATATATATATATATATATATATATATATATATATATATATATATATATATATATATATATATATATATATATATATATATATATATATATATATATATATATATATATATATATATATATATATATATATATATATATATATATATATATATATATATATATATATATATATATATATATATATTGATTTGATTTTTAAATTTTTTTTATAAAACTATTTTAATTTCTAAAAAATATTTATATTTAAATTGGTCCAGCTTAAAACTGATTCCTAATAAAAATTGTTTTTTTATCTTGACCATTTTTAAAACCGGTTTCTCTAACACCCATCATACTAATTTTTTTTTGTCAATTTTTTTTCTTTAACCAATTTTTTATAATAAATAGAATAACGTAATTTAACAGCATAATTCCACAAATCGTATCAACCAAACCATATTATAATTTTAATTTGATAAATTAAACTTTTTGTCATAAAAACATATTTACAAAAATAAATTATTCCAAAACAATTCAAATTGTTATAATTAAATAAAATTACTGTTTTTTATTTTTCATTACCACATATAAACTCATAAATCTAACAAATAAAATTGAAAATGTCATAAGTAAACAACGTAGAGAGATATGCTTTCTGGAAAAGAATATAACACATTGCTTCAATTAAATTGATACGAAGTAGCTAAGAGAAACACTATAGTTTTAATTAATTTAAAAATATGGATTGGGTCACTTTGTAATACAAATAGTTTGGATATTTTAAATTGGTGCACCGGAATATATAGACCGGTTTTGATAAACCGGTTTAAATGCAGACCGCTAATAATAAGTATGGCCACACATTTAAACTCTGCTATCCAAAACATGGCCACCCAAATATTAATAAACCTTCTTCATCTACAAATGCCTCTAGCAGTGATCTTAATGAAGCGCAAAAATAATTGGAATTAATGAAATAAGATTCTATGCAGAGTTGGAAGTAAAGGGCATAGAATCTTGTCCTAACAAGTTTGATATGTAGAGTTTAGATCACTAATAACATGATATTGTGATGATTATGTATTTTTACAAACAAATTGAATTAAGACATAAGTGTAATGGTGAACATCCAAAACAGAACCTAGTATGATGATTATGTATTTTTACAAATAAAAGAAAAGCACCAAAGAGAGTAACATTTATTCATAGAGAGCATGCTCCAATTACAGACTGAGAAAAATTCTTATATGTATGCATGTTGTTCGCAATGCCGGAACTTCAAGGCCCGTCTTATACACTTCAAAAAAGTATTGAAGGAGATTCTTATCCCATGGCAAACTTCTGAGTCCAGCTTCTAGCAGTGGACTCATACTTGACTCTGTCGGTTTTGCACATATGAGCAACTTCGGGCACTAGAGGGTCGTCCGGATTCGGATCTGTTAGCAGAGAGCATATAGAGAGCAGCACCTGTATTGTATCATCATGTGTTTTAACAATCAATAACAGTTTTTTTATAAAACAGAAAGAAACTAATGAAATGAATGAAGATGGTTCGCAATAACAAAGACCTTGGATATTGTGAGAGCAGGACTCCATTGTTCTTTGAGTATGTCTAGGCAAATATTTCCATTGCTGTTAATGTTGGGATGGAATACCTTGGTCCTGAACGCGACCTGCAAAAATTTTTATACTAACCATCAATTAGATTGAACATCAAGATTCATATCCTGGATACGGCCGAGCCATGATCCTTATCAAAGAAAACAGGTGTCATAGTGTTTTAAAAGTTTTTTGGTGTATACCTTGGGAGGCTTGAAGGGATAATCAGGAGGAAAATGAATGGTAACAAGGAAAACACCACCAGCATAAGGACTATCATTTGGACCAATGATGGTTGCTTGCCAATGAAACATGTCCTCGCCGACAGGGCCTGAAACTCATCATAACAATCACATCATAATACAGTTATTGTTAACTAAACCAATTCAAGTTTCATTCCAACTCTTTACCTGCACTGCATGAAGTTGGTGGATCTCTCTGCAAGTCCTTGAGTTCTTTTACTATTCTCTTGGAAGCCATATTCTTCAACTGGTTGGTTCTCTTCTCAGTATTATGGATTGGAGATTACTAGCATACTATGAGAAACAAATCAGGTTGCATGTATATTTAACGAAGCGATATAGTCGGTGTTGTAGAAGAGAGATTGATAGGAATCAATGCAAGAGCTCCATTTGTTGAACTTTTTTACCAATCGAAGTGGGAACAGTATATATTCCTCTCAAGAAAAGGAAGATAAAATTTTAAGAATAAAGGATGTTTGCCATATTACTTTGTATTTTTGCCGCTTTCAACTAACATATAATTATTTGTCCTACCCACTAGGATTGAACTAGTGGTGAGATGTTTCAATAATTTTTGAGGTTCTGAACTCAAATACGGTTGTCCATCCACACAAAATTATTCCATAGGTATTATATATCAATGCTAAATGCTGAATCTATCAAAAGTTGATGGTTATTAGTTTTAGTTTGGTTTACAAGTCCAACATCTTTTTTCTTCCATTTTGTTATAGGTACCACCACTTCCTTTGTTAATTGTGTTGATGCCAAAACAAGATACTCAGTTATTGGATGCTTAATGAAATCCAAACCACCCAAAAAGAATAAATGAGATCCCCGATTTGCTAGCTGACTCTATCAGACCACAAGTTCAGTATCTGAAAAAGTTGTCAGAACTGAAATAAATGCTTTAGTTGTCTTTTCTATACTTTAAAATAATGAGTAATCCTGTGCAAGCATAAAGTTGTTTCCATCCACATAGTCCGCTTAAAGTTTTGGAGACTCTTTTGATTAGTCACAATTCTTAAGCTTTGGAGACTCTCTTTTGATTAGTCACAATTCACTCATAACAAATCAATTAAAAGCCTTATTTAACTATCCTTTAACTAAAACAAATCTATAATGACTCTATTTAGCACAAATTTAATCGCTTATCGCTCGTCTTGCACACCCTCAAAAACGATCTTAGACATCCATATAGTATTCTCTCCTTTATTGCACCCTCTTTAACCCTTAGGTTGTCAAGAAAATATATCCTAGAAATCCAGAGTTCAAGAATTCGGGGTGGTAAGTGAAGTCTGAACAAATATTTTAAAATAAGGTGCAATCATGTGCAGTTGTCATAAGGTTTTATGGTAAAGTTAACTAAGCCAACTGAACTTTGGATTACAAATTTGAACTTGAACTCACTTGAAAACAAATGGAAGAATGAATCAATGAACAAACCAAACTATATTCAGGCTGTTAAACAGCTGACATAATTAATTACATATACTTAGTTCACATCCAAAGCCACATGCAAACACTTCCTAGATTAGATTACAATGTGAGTAAAACCCATGTCCACAAATGGAGATGGATAATCAATACAGCAGGTAATATCCCAGAGAAATACAAGAGTTTGTACACACCAAACATGTTAAAATTATGACTTTAAATATTATATCCTTCAGCCAGAGACAAATAGCTTGATGCTTTATAACCAAAACCTTATCGTGGTCAATTGAACATGGCGAACTCCTCCATCTAGGTTGAAAATAGTGTAAGATATAGAATCAGAAATGGCAAACACTACCAGGAAATGGCTACTGTCATGTCATCCTCCATGAACTACAGTATGAAGAATTGAAGATCACAAAATAGAACAGGCTTTATGCCCCTTCCTTTTCGGTTTCTTTTGTTTTGGCGGCTGTAGAACTACTTTTATGGCCGCATCGAAAACAGCCTTCACATTCTGTATCGAGAGATTGATTTGATTAGGTTATGACATAAAATAAACTCCAGAACTTTCAAAGATTCAAATAACATTTATGTACCTTCTGTGTTTTGGAACTACATTCTATGTAAACTGGAGCACCAATAAGTTTTCTGAGCTCCTCACCCTTCAGAAAAGTTAGAAAATCAAATCAGACAGACCAATGACCTATCTAGTAAGTTGATGCCCAATTATGAGCAAACAAAGGCTAAACGACAGAACAATTAAATAAAAAACAAAGCAAAAGCAATAACAAGAAAAAATACAGAGTATTAGCAAATAGCAAGTACCTGTGCTGTGGTGATTGGTGCAGCACCCGGATGGTCTTGAAAGAACTGGTTATCATCTCGAAGATCTACAAGACATAGATTTAGTTGCCATTAAATGGCCAAGCAAACAAATCATGACAACTTTATAACGGAGCCATCAAATACATGTTTAATTTAAGTTAAGCCCAATATGTAGGAGGAAGCACATTCCAAACGCTACCATGAAAACTATCCACAGAAAATTTTCAGAACAGACGATGCTCATTTGTTACAGACTATTAGCAAAAGAAATTCTGACTAGTTATGAAATCAAGGACTTATTATGCCAAGCACTGACTTTACCAAGGTAACTATGTACTAATAGCTCGCACTCTTCTCTCATTTTTAACTTCTTAAAAAGACACTATACTTGCTTTTATCACTAACACTTGTGCAACAACGAAAACGGCCACAATATACTTGCCTTTTAGTTTTCCAGGAAGTTAAACATCAAACAAAGTTGAAACATTACAAAGGCTGTTGTATGACTTAGATAAAAACTTAAGAAGATAACATTTCCCTCTTGGTTATATATTCTGGACCAGTTATTAGTTTAAGTCGTGACTGAGGTAAGCATGAGAGATAGGAAAGAACACTATTCTCTCAATCTCCACTGAATCACAAGCCAAGCCATCAATCAAGGGCAAGATATAACTGCAGTAGCTCTAGGTTCGAGAATTTAAGTAAGCACTTCTAGATAAAGGATAGGGCAATAAATAATTAACTTTAACCAAATTAAAACAATGAAATGAGTAAAAGAAAGCTATTAGTTTGATCATTAAACGAAAAAACTTAACAGAATCACAGAACTGTTATTATGCTTCTCTTTCACAAAAGGAGCACATCAAACATGTAAACATATTTAGAGAGTAAAATGAAGAAGTGCGAGTCTAACCAAGCTTTGTTCCAACGAGAATAATTGGAACACCAGGAGCATAATGCCTCAACTCAGGAATCCACTACAAAAATGGAAAGGGGAAATTAGTCCGTAGTAGAAGGGGACAAAATAGAAATAAAACCGAATAATATCAAGCTTACTTTCTTGGCAATATTCTCATAGCTAGCTCTACTTATGAGAGAAAAGGCAAGCAAGAAAACATCTGCTCCACGATAGCTTAAGGGTCTTAATCTATTGTAATCTTCTTGGCCTGTTTCATAAGTTGAAAATTTTATAACAATCACTATCCAGCTCCAAAAATAATCAACAAATGAGGTAAATACATAATCATATCATAAGAAACGTACCAGCGGTATCCCACAACCCCAAATTTATAGTGCTCCCATCCACAACTACATTTGCACTGAAATTGTCAAAGACAGTGGGCACATAATCCTGTTTCCAATAGATGAAAAAGAAACAAAACATGTCACAAATTAGATTAAATACACCCAAAACCATCCTCGCCTATTAGTCAATTTAGAAGTCAAACAAAGTCATATTTTTGAAGATTATTGCATCAATCCAAAAACAAACCAAAAAAGGATCAAAATCAACATTAAAGATTCAATCAAAAAATTTCCCTTTTCCTCTATCCAGCAACAAATTAAAGATCCCAAATTTCGTCTATTATGAAGAAAACATAGCATCAGCAACTCCAAATCAAAAGGGATGAATCAAGAAAACTGTGAGCTCAATATTGTTAGAGAAGAGAGAAAGAGAAGCACAAACCGTGGGGAAAGTGTTGCTGGTATAGGAGATAAGCAAACAAGTCTTGCCAACGGCACCATCGCCTACTGTGACACACTTTATGAATCTGGAACCACTCATTTCGGAAATCGATTCAACTTTGTTGCGTGTATAAACCCTAATTATTCATGTGGCAATGTTGTAGTATTTTTCAAAGTTCAGAAGAATCAGTGAAGAAGAAGGGTTAGAGAAAAAGAAGTCAAATTGAATTTTTTTGAGTACAGAAGGTGATTCTTCTTGTTGTAGTAGAGCCAGCTCTTGCCAGCTAGATATTGTTATTATGATCAAACTTTCTTTTTAGTTTTTTCTTCAATTTTCTTACTCTATCTAGACTAAAATATCAAACTAATAACTTAGGATTAAAATTTATAATATAAGTTATTTGTTAGGTAAAAAGTGATAACTTAAATTTGATCTATAAAAATAACTAATAGAAATTATAATATATTTATTTAAAAAATTGGGGTAATATTATGTTAAAGGATTGAAATGTGAATATATATCATCAACTATTAAAAAATATATGATTGAAATGTTTAGAACATTCGTTAAGAATTTAAAAAAATATATATTTTATTTTAAAATATTCATATTTAATATTTTAAAATTAAAATAATTAATTTTTAATAATATTTTTTATTTAGAATTTATAAAGCGTATTTTTAAAACATTCGTTAATATAAGTCCAACATTGTTTAAATTATTGTATATCATTAAGATAAATTAAATACAAATTATAGAAAATATTTTTTAAATGTTAAAATAAAGTTTGGTTGGTAAATTAAAAGGGAAGAGCAATATATTTGCAAATAGAAATTTCGGTTGTATAAGTCAAATAGATAAAATATTAATGTAAATTTATGATATTGTTGACCAAGTTTATATAGTAATAAAAATAGATTAAATAGCAGATATATATAACCTTTTAAGTTTTACTCTTTATGGTCAATGCGCTTTTCTTTGTCATTGTCGATTTAAATATGAAATACACAATACTATAAATGTTAAATATAGCATACCAAAAACTGTCATCTTATAAATTTTAAATATTTTAACTTTTAATATATAATTAACTTAAAATTTTACATATCTTAATTATCAATAACAGATATAACATTTCTACCAAATATTCATAATTTAAATCTTTTTTGCGCTCATAACTATAGTAATGGTGATATAATTCTTTTTGCAAATTTATAATCAATAAAAATGACATAATTATCTCACATACTAATTTAGTTTAGATATACTTATGTCTCAATACATTTTGAGGAAACAATAAAATAAATGAAGACAACAAAGAAAAAAAGAGTATTTAAGGAACCTATACTACTTTTCAATTTGTAAATAGGTAATATAATATTTTACTATTAATTTAGCAAGAGTTACAAATAATTATTGGAGTTAAATGGAGGATAATAATTTCAAGTCTCCACTAGGTGGATTTGAAGACAGTTGGGTTTGAAATTTACATTTCTCTTTTTGTTACATGATTCATAGTGTTTATAAAAGTTTGTTCGAAGTTGACGACAACAACAATAAGGATAATTCTAAATTTTTATAGTTAAAGATTGTGTCGTTTAAGGTATTTAGTTTTATCTTATAGTTGTTTTTTAATCGTATTTTGACGAAGGACAATTTGACTAGGCGGCAGATTTTTGCTACTACCGAATTATGGTGAGGATGAAGATAAGATCATTTGTTTGTAAATTGTGATTTTTTGGTAGACATTTGTGGCATATAATTTCTAATAGGATAGGTTTCTAACGGCATTTCAAGAAAAGTTATTGGATCATCTCTTACAGTTATGAGGGTTAGGCAGTTTATCGAAAAAAGTTTGGCTCCTTCTTAATACTATTTGCCTCTTTGTGATTTGGGTTATTTGGAAAGAGTGAAACACTCGTATTTTTTAGAATAAAGAGCAGCATTTGCAAGCGTTCTCGAAAAGGGTAAAACTTCAATCTTTTTGGTGGTTAAAGTCGAAATATGTGTCTTTTGATTTTGATTACCAGATTTGGAGGCAAAATCCTTTATCTTGTTTATCGTCTATTTTATAATTAGCTTTGTGTTGTGTTTTATTCAGAGTTTTTGTGTTGTAATTTCATATTCTTTTTTGTCATCTTTGATGTGTCCATATGTGTTTTTGAAATTTTAAACACAATAACAACAAAAAAGTGTAGTCTTTTTGAAATTTAAACACAATAACTTTTCTTTGTTGTTATTGTTGTTGTCATAGTATAACGTCAATGACATCCTGTGTCACGTCATTGAGAATTTGATTACTCCACAATGGTTGAGTGCAACTACTTCTAGCAATAATATACTCTGGTTTTGCCTAATTAACATTATAGTATCCAACTAGCGAATAGTTAGTATCAAAATAGTATAAAAGACTATAGTCAGATTTTCCAGTTATGTACTTTAGGATTCTCTTTACTTGAGTAAGATGAGTAATTTTAGGATTGACTTGAAAGTAAGCATACATACCAACATGGAAAGTAATTTCAAGACGACTAGCAGTGAGATATAAGAAGCTACCAATCATACTTATGTAGAGGATTTAATCAACAGTCACACCTTGTTCATCTTTATAGAGATTGACATGAGTAGCAATAGTTTACATTTTTTTCCTACCATTTTCCATCCTAAATATCTTCACAATGTTTCTAGTATACTTACCTTGGGACACAAAGATGCCCCCCTTCATTTGTTTCACTTGAAAATCAAGCAAGTAGGTAATTCGCCAACTATGCTTATCTTAAGTTTATTGAACAACTTGATCTAACATATTACTTGACATCCCACAAAACACGTTGTCACATACATAAATTTGAACTATCATAAGATTCCAATTGTATTTCACAATGATTATTTCAATGTTGTTGACATCAGTACTAGCATCCTGACTAACTTCCATATAATCATCATTCTCAATGAAATCATCCATGCCATTGACATCATTACTAACATCTTGACTAAATTCCATATCCAAGTGCCTATTTAAAAAGGCACTTTTCACACGCATCTGGTAAAGTGTGAACATAAAGAGACAAAATAATCCTAGTAACAGTCTGATGACTTCAAAATGGGCATTAGGAGAAAGAGCTTCATCAAATTTAACCCCTTCGATTTGAGCATTGTCTCGTGTTACAAACCATGCTTTGTTTCTAGGAACAATCTCAGCATCACCTAAATTATTCTTGCCAGTACATTGTGTCCCAATGATATTAACAAAATTTTGTCCAAGAAAAAAATTCCCATACTTCGATTCTTTCAAAGTGAACAAGTTCTTCTAGACATTATCTTTGCGGGGTGAAGCATTCATCTAGATTTCCTTTTCCTTCTACATGCTGTAAGTTGTTTCATACATCGTCTGTAATGACTTGCTTAACACTATGGCCAATGAGATCAAAATCTTCATCTTCATAGGGAGTCACTTCAGTTTGAACGTCATTAACCAAGACTTATATGGATTACATTATATATTTTGTGTACTTGTTAAAAAATATATACGCCCTGCTATTAACGAAACATCCCAGAAGTATGTATTCATCACTAGTTACCACGTATTCATCCACACTCAATGTTTCAACATCTTTCGCAATATCTCAAACAATAGCTTGAGAATATAACATACTATTTGTCTTTGGGCTCAACATTTGATTAATGCTTTCAATTACACCCTCTCTAGTATCGAATGCAACAATTATTAATGTAATTCCTTAGCCTCATGTATGATAACCTTGAGAGGATGGCTTTTTATAAGCCCATACATGGGTTAGACATCAAAAACATTTTCACCAAAAGTCATATCAAACTCATTATAATGTGGAATATTGTTAAAAACAAGGAAAAAATATACCTAGGGTCCTTTAAGTTATTTTATTGTAACAAGGCAATCCTTTATCTTTTTTTCGCTACAAACAGGTTCCGTTTGTTTTTAAATTATAACAACCAGGTCCTTCAAGTTTTATTTGTTGTACAAATTACGACCTTACTGTAACAAAACTGGTATAGAATTGCAACACAAAATAGGCACCAAAAGAAGAATTAACCATTGTTAACAAGTGTTACATGAAGGTAATAAAAGTCATGTCTTACGATACTAACATCAAAATTAACAATGATCACCACTTCTGAACCAAAATACATATCAACACTACAAAAATAAAAATTAACAACATTATGACATGGACTAGCATCTTCAACATGTTCTTCATGATCTCCTTAAATGACACATCAACGTCGTTAGTGCCACATAAGCTTTTTTGGAACGCAGTTTGTAAAAGAGGTCAACGGTGAACACATTAGTTAACATAAAGGACCAACTTGTAGCGGGAAAAAAATAAAGGACTTCTTTGTTACAATAAAATAACTTAAAGGACCCTGGGCATATTTTTGCCTTAAAACAATGTCTAGGACATGTTTCCCGACACACGATTTATAATTGAAATTCAATAGACTGGAAGGAACACCAATTTCATCTCTAACGGACATGATGTCCTATTTTTTATTAATCAAATGTTATAGATCATGACTCTTGCCATTTCTTTCCCTTTTTCATGTTATAAGTGATGGAAAAGAGCTTTAAAGATAGTGAAGGTATAAGACTTCTCAAGAATAAACTTAAATCTAAAGTAGTCATCGTCATAGACAAAGACATATCTCTTTTCTCCAAGTCTCTCATATTGCATGAGTCCCATAAGATTTTTATGAAGTAGCTAGAGAACATGAGTAAGATGCTGAAACTTCTTATGAGACATCTTGGTTTGCTTTCGAACTTGACAAACATCATAAATTTTACCTTCTTCAATTTTGAGATCAAACATACATATGACAGTTTTTTATGCAATAAGATTCCTCTAAATCCCAAGCTTTATGTGTCATGGCTTAGTTTTTATATCTACAATGTCATCCATAATGTCAGTAACATGATCTTTAACATTTTGCTCCATATTGTTAGCAACAGTCATCTTTCTCTTTATGGATTTTATTTTCTTAGCGCTCTGTTTATTCTTTTTCTCAACAATTTGAGATATGACAAGTCTGGGGTTGGCTCTTCCTATGAAGATTTGGATCCTTTAATAAGTTGAGTATGTTTTTTATTTATAATTGTACACTCTATATTATAAAACTGGACACATAAATCTTGATCACAAAGTTGACTGATAAGGTTTGCAGTTAGACGAACAACAGGTAAATCATTGTTAAGATTCGATCAAGGCTCCCTTTGAATCTGAGACACCTCTCACTTTCACCCGCGCACTCTTCCAAGTGTTTGTTCAATTACAAAGATAAAAGAAAACACTTTAATATAACTCAATACTCTATTCGATTAATTTAGAATTAATGCTCATGAATATAGTGTACAAACTAAAAAAAATACTCAAATAAAACTCTCTTATATAGTAGATATTTTTTCTAAAGTTCTAAGTCTTCGTAAAGGAGATTTCCTCCATATATAGCAATACATAGTCCAACTCTAAAACCTATTAGGGTTTTGATCTTGAATATCACTTATCCTTAAAAAACCACATGAGACAAATCTTTAATAATGTTGATTTCCAATATTGATTTATCACTTATAAAATCAATCTGAATCTCTTGATTATAAAAGATTCAATTTTATTGAATTTGAATCAGATTAAATCTTTCTAACAATTCACATAATCAATCAAATTTTAATTATGATGATAAATATTCTTGATTGATACAAATCTTGAACAAATAAGAATATCAAATGCAATCTTGCTAAAAATATATTTAGGATAAATCTTCTCCAAATCCAAACACATGCTAACACACTTGTATCTCTGATTAAACAAAAAAGGAAACAAATATCAAAAGTGCGAGTTATACTTCAATTAACCTTGCACGTCAAGCAAACAGTCTAAGACAGGATGTGTGAGACATTAAGCTTAACATGTTGCTTTTTGCGTCCCTTCAAATAACCGATTATGAACCTTCATTAAAAAAAATCAATATTGTAGTTACTTGTTATAAATATGAATTCCAAGATCTTACGTAAATAATTTATAATGCAATCTCTTCCAAAAACAGAAACACACTTATATTGGTCAAAGAGTAAATGTGTGCATGTTCCTCTTGCAAGGGCAGGGTGACTCAGAGGTCTTAGTAGGTCTATAATAATTTGGGGTGGTTAAGGTGTGCCCACGATGATGAGAATTCTTGTAAAATGGTCTTTTTTAGTGGTTTTAGAAGTTCTTATCACGTTAGGTGATGGATGATGCACTTGTAGTAAGCATGTGAGTGGTACAATTAATATTTATTTTGATTTGGATAAGCGTTATGCTTAGGGTGTAATGAATTGTTCGTTCTCCCATTAGGGTCGAGGTATTTATAAAGGATTTTGGTCCTAGGGTTTTGGTTACCCTAAATGGCAGCAATTGTTCCCTCTTGATTAGGATGATTTACTGACCACTTAAAATTTTGAGAGTAATGGTGGACTTCCCACTTCTTGACTAACAACTTTACACATCATGGGTTTCTAGGGCGAGTTCTTAGGTCATCAACCACTTGGGAGATACCATTGTTAGGCGAGGGAGCCCCAATTTAGGATGATCATAAATATAACACTACATAGTCCCTCAAGCACGAGGGCTTGACTAAGGACGACATGTGTGTAAGACCTTATTTTCGTTCGAGATGCGCCCTTCACCCTAGTAGTGAGTTCCTAGGTTAACATCATTCTTTAAAAAAGGACGAGTCCCTCAGCTGAAGGCGTCTATATTTAAAGGTGAGTCCCTCAGTTACAAGAGAGTCCCTTAGTCAAAGGAGACTATCTTTAAAGGCGAGTTCCTCAGCCGAAGACAACTATATTTAAAGGCGGGTCTTTCAGTCAGGGGTAAGTCCCTTAGCCAAAGGCGGCTATATTTAAAGGTGAGTCCCTCAAATGTAGGTGAGTCCCTTAACTGAGGGCAAATCTCTTTTAGTGAATGACCTTGAGGGATACATCATATTTTATGTTAGACGTTATAACGACAATCATTACTGCAAGCTTGAGTTTTTTAGTTGGAAAATGAGTATGGAAGGTTTTTAATGCACCTCATGATGGTGTTTCTTAGTAAAATCAATGGTCTTTATTTCTTACACGCGTCTTTCAAGTGTAGGGGTTTTCCCACTTCCTGTGGCAGTTACCCCTATTGGGGGAATATATGGCTTGTGCCATTGGGTTTTTCCTATATTATTTCAGAAATCCCTTTTTCTTCTTCTCTTTTTCCAAAAATGTACATGGATGAAAACTTCTCATTCTTTGATTCTCTACTCTCAGCGATCATGGGAAAGAAAACTAAGCTTATTCATGTTTGAGATATTGGATCCCTGTATTCTACTGTAGACATGACTGACAAGTTTCATCATGTCATTAGATTATCCAACACACACACACACACACACACACACACACAGAGAGAGATTTGATTATGGAACCCTGTTCAAAGTAGGGGATGGCTAACTTGGATACTTTTGGTGATTCATTTGCCCCCTATTTTTATGTCAAATGATCAGTGCATATTTATGCACATTCTCCTACATTTTTACTTAGGCATTTATTTATTTTATTTTGTTTATTATTATATTTTATTATGTTTTCTTATTTTATGTTATTTTTGGTTTAATTTAATTATCGCAACTATTTTTCAGCTTTAGCAGTCTGCACGGAAACGATCATAAATGGAGTTCCGGGAATCTGTTTGAGGCGTTCTAAAAATCGCCGGAAAGCTAAGAGAGAGAGAGCTACGACTTTCGTGTTGGAGTCAAAGTCAGATTCAGAGCTCAAAATTCCAGAATTTCGTTTCAAGTTACAGCATTAGAATTCTGTTTTAGTTTTGATCTTGTTTTGGGTCTGGGTTATGTTTTTGACCCAGTTGGGTTATGAACTGAATCCATTGTTTTATTTTGAGGGGAAACCTCGTTTACAGTATCCTATTCACTATTCATGAAAATATTTGTTGGAGCTTTGTATGAATTATGGAGAACTAATTCCTTCGGATTAATCTGCTTGTAATCGGTTCCCGCCAACACTTTGAGGTTCTTTTAATTTCCAATAAAATCTATTTCCTTTCAGTTCTTCTCTATGATATTTTGTTTGCTTAATTCGATTTATCTTAGGTATGATTGATTTATTTCGATGATTGCATGTTCTTATACTTTAATCGCGATTGCTTAATCCGCGTATGTTTCTCGTGTTTGCTTAATTCACGGTTACTATTTTATCTGTTTGCTTAATTCAGAAATTAGGAACGTGTATCGTATAATATCAATTGCGTTTGTTGATTGTTATTATAATCGGAAAGGGGATAGAATCCGCTTAGGAATTGGTAATTATTAGGATCGATGATAAGTTGGGAAACGAAAACAGTAGATTAGCCGTTTCAGCTCATTACTACAATCACTTTTTCTAATCACTTATTTTTCGTTTATTTTATCTTAATCAAAACCCCCCATATTTCATTATTGTATTTGATTATTCCTACAAGAATCCTTGTGAGATGATATTCCGAGTCACTGTCGTTGTACTGCATTTTCCTAAAAATACTCGTTTTTGATCCGCGAGCGACCGCGGACCAAATTGGTGCCGTTGCCGGGAATTCTTGTCGTTATTAATCAATTTTAGAGTCATAGGGTTAGTTATTATCCTCGAGTCTAGACCTTAGTTTCCTCGTGGTTTCGTCCAATTCGCGTTTTACAGTCCAAATCGTAAAAAAAATCTGTTTTTGGAAAAATTGTGTCCGATCGTAAAACTGTTTTGCCTACGAGAAGCAGAAAAATCGTCCGGTCATTATTCCATGTATTCCAAGGGAATACCTGGTTCCACCCTCAGAATCGCCAAAAAATCTTTTTTTCTATTTTTAATGAATTTTTTACTGTTTTCATAGAGTCGAAAAAAATCAAAAAAATTCTCATAATTGTTATTTTGCTTAATTAGTTTAATTATGGTATTATTTTATTTTTTTGAAATTTAATTAATTGTTTTCCATCATTGTGTTTGAGTCTGAGTCAAAGTCTGACTATCTGCATAACTTGTTTGCTTCGGATACTGAACTTGATTTTGAAATGGCTGATAATAGAACCTTAAGACAATTAGTTGCCCCTGATGTAAATTATAATAGCTTGTGTATTGAATATGATGATGTTGTTGTTCCTTTCAAATCGGAATCTGGTTTAATACACTTGTTGTCAAGGTTTAATGGACTTGCAGGTGAGGATCTGAATAAGCATATGAATGAATTTCAAATTGTGTGTTATACGCCTTCTGAACCTTCACTAGTGGACCTTGTCAAGCAAATGGCTATAAATGATCTTCAGTTTCAGCAACAAACAAATTCAAGTCTTCAAGCTTTGCAGACACAGATTGAACAGCTTGCCACTATAGTGAATGTCATGCAGCAAGCTCAAGATTCAAACCAACCATCTGCCGAAACAGTAGTGAATCCAAAAGAGTTTCCTTCTAATTTAGTTGATGATACTTATTCTGAATTGTGTTTTGATTTTCCATCATTAGCAGATTTTGATGATACTTACTCTTGTGATTCATGTATCGACACTAACATTTGCTCTGTTTGTGCTGAGATTAATGTTGCCGTACAGGGTGATGTTTTTCATGCAGATGAAGTTATTTATGTAGCTAAAACTCTTAACATCACGGCTGCCCCAACCTCACCATCCATTGAACAACCTCCCCCCTTGGAGCTTAAACCACTTCATACCAATCTGAATTATGCTTATTCAGATATGGATAAAAAGCTTCAAGTTATAATTTCTTCTAACCTTGATTTTGATGAAGATAATAAACCTTTACAGGTTTTGAAGAAACATAAGAAGGGAATTGGATGGACCTCGATGGAAGTGGGAAGAAAAGCAGTGAAACAACCCCTTAACCCATTGATCTCTGATGTTGTGGAAAAGAATATCAAATTCACGTGCCCATTCGACACTTTTATTTATCGAAGATTCTTATTTGATCCTGGAATAAAAGGTGAAGACACTAATACAAATTTCAAGGGCGATGAATGTTATCCAAAGTTACTCCCCACTTTGGAAGAGGAGACTGCAGGAAATCTCTCTTTGGGAAAGGATGCATATGTGATCACTTATCCACCTTGACTCGTCGGGTGTGTTCTTTCCTTTCCCTCACTCTTATTTTATATTTATGTCCTTTCATTGAGGACAATGCTTGTTTTAAGTCTGGGGGAGGGAAACCTTTTCTTTATATTTTGTTTTGTTTTGTTTTCAGTTATAATAATAAAAATATAAAAAAAATTGCATCTTTTTGAAAGTTCTGGGCTATAGTCTAATTTGGGATTAGTTTGCAGAGACTTGGGAACAGTTCATAAGATCGATATCGTTTTGACACCTTGAGTCTCCCAATTATGGAAGTCGAGTTAGATACTTGTTATGGCATAGTCTTGAGTTCTCGTCCTCTAATAGCTTTTAAGTAGTTTATCTAGCAGTCAGCACCATCTAGAAATCACATGCTAAGTAGTTGAGCTGATGCAAATAAGTGAATGATCATGTGCTTAAAAAGAAGAAAAAGAGAAGGACAAAAAGTGAAAAAGAAAAAAAAGAAAAGACAAAAAATGTTTAATTCTAAATTGTTGAAAAAAAATGGATCATAGTCACTAACAAGCTCAGTTACCATGTGTGTGAATAGATAAAGGGCTAAATGTGATTGCGCCTGAATGAAAAAGAGCAAAAAGGAGGAAGAGTAAGTTAGGCTTCAACATAATAACATGATTCGAGTTGATTTATATATTCATGAGGTTTATGTCTGCACAATTGTGGATTAGTGTTCCTACGATATCCTTAGTATGTAAGATTAGCACCTATCGATGCAAACTTAACCGAAGAAGACTTACAGCCTGGAATGAGTATCTGTTGATGTGTGTGTGCTTCCCTTGTTTTGTTTTAATTTTGCTCGGAGTGCAAAAGTTCAAGTCCGGGAGAATTTGATCAGTGCATATTTATGCACATTCTCCTACATTTTTACTTAGGCATTTATTTATTTTATTTTGTTTATTATTATATTTTATTATGTTTTCTTATTTTATGTTATTTTTGGTTTAATTTAATTATCGCAACTATTTTTCAACTTTAGCAGTCTGCACGGAAACGATCATAAATGGAGTTCCGGGAATCCGTTTTAGGCGTTCTAAAAATCGCCGGAAAGCTAAGAGAGAGAGCTATGACTTTCGTGTTGGAGTCGAAGTCAGATTCAGAGCTCAAAATTCCAGAATTTCGTTTCAAGTTACAGCATTAGAATTTTGTTTTAGTTTTGATCTTGTTTTGGGCCTGGGTTATGTTTTTGACCCAGTTGGGTTATGAACTGAATCCATTGTTTTATTTTGAGGGAAAACCTCGTTTACAGTATCCTATTCACTATTCACGAAAATATTTGTTGGAGCTTTGTATGAATTATGGAGAACTAATTCCTTTGGATTAATCTGCTTGTAATCGGTTCCCGCCAACACTTTGAGATTCTTTTAATTTCCAATAAAATATATTTCCTTTCAGTTCTTCTCTATGATATTTTGTTTGCTTAATTCGATTTATATTAGGGATGATTGATTTATTCCGATGATTGCATGTTCTTATACTTTAATCGCGGTTGCTTAATCTGTGTATGTTTCTCGTGTTTGCTTAATTCACGGTTACTATTTTATCTGTTTGCTTAATTCAGAAATTAGGAACGTGTATCGTATAATATCAATTGCGCTTGTTGATTGTTATTATAATCGGAAAGGGGATAGAATCCGCTTAGGAATTGGGAATTATTAGGATCAATGATAAGTTGGGAAACGAAAACAGTAGATTAGCCGTTTCAGCTCATTACTACAATCACTTTTTCTAATCACTTATTTTTCGTTTATTTTATCTTAATCAAAACCCCCCATATTTCATTATTGTATTTGATTATTCCTACAAGAATCCTTGTGAGACGATATTCCGAGTCACTGTCGCTGTACTGCATTTTCCTAAAAATACTCGTTTTTGATCCGCGAGCGACCGCGGATCATCAAACTTCCCATTATCATGAGATAAGGGTTTTCATTCCTTTCACTTATTTCAAAACAGAGTTTCTGGAAACCATCAATGTTGCCCCTTCTTAGATTGCACAAATTGTATGGGTTATACTCAAAGCTTTACAGAAAGTTTGTTGTAGCCCAGGTGTATCTCATGTTGTCGTAGTATTTCTTTATTTCTTTATGACATAAATTATTTTTACTAATAGGTGAATGACGGTGTTGCCTTTTCTTGAGGGGTGTCTGCTAAAACCCCTATCAAACCCTTACGAGGACTAGAAAGACAAGTTTGTGCGGGTATGAGGGTGTGATCGTACTTCTAGCATTATTGTAGGGGAGAGGGTGATCCCCTTTTCCTTTATCTTGGTTGTCATGTCCATAACTTACTGCTTGTTTTAAACAATAATTTTGTTTTTAATAGAGATGTCAGAGATCCCTTTTGACAAGATAAAGGAACTCCTGGTAAAAATGTAGATGGTGTCGTAGCAGGTGCAATAACTCCCTTCCTCTCCTCAGAATAGGAAGGTGAGGCAGTGTAAAACTCTAAAAGATGTTGAGGCATGCCCTCCTCAGGCGTCGTGGAGGGAAGATGACCCCTTTTGACCATATGTGGGATGTAATGCAGTATAAAGGAAGGATAAATCAAGAGAAAAACCCAACAAATGACAAATGTTTAAAGCCTTCGGGGATATGCGCCCCCCATATCTCTTCTAAGAGTGGTCAGGGGTCCAACAATTTCATCTTCTATAGGGGATTGGACTCGTATTTTCATTGTCTGATTTTGTGGGCTTCATCCTTCAATGTCTGGTTATGGCGGTGTAAATCGTCCATGGCAACACACATCTCTTCCAGGGCGTCGGCATCACCGCTACCGCTGGTACCTTCTGGTATAAGGGTTAGATCTCTCCTATTAACCATGGTCGAAAGTGGCTAGGTGTTAGAGTGAAGGGTGACATCAGGCAAGGTGATGATGATGAAGATGGTGTGGTCCAGGTTAGTTTTACCAGAGCCCCACGGTGGGTGCCACTATACTGGTCAAAAAGTACAATTATGTGTGTGTTCCTCCTGCAAGGGAAGTGGAACTCAAATGCCTTAGTATGTTTAAAACATTTTGGGGAGGTTATGGCTTGCCCACGATAGAGAGAAACCATGTACAATGGTGTTTCGTGGTGGTTTTAAAAGTCCTGCTCATGTGAACTGAGAGGCTCTGTTGATGGATGATGTGCTTATAATAAGCGTGTGAAGGGCACAATCAATATGTGTTGTGATCTGGATAAGCGTTAAGTTTTTGGTGTATTGAATTATCCTTTATCCCGTTAGATGAGAGGTATTTATAAAGGCCTTTGGATCTAGGGTTTGGGTAACCCTAAGTGGAGGCAATCGTTCCCTCCTAATTAGGAGAAGTTATTGACCACCTAACCTTTCGAGAGTAATGGTGGACTTCCCTCTTCTTGACTAACGACTTTATACGTCATGGGTGTTGAGGGTGAGTCCTTAGGTCATTGCCTGGGTGATATCATTCTTAGGTGAGGGCGACCCCATTTAAGACGCTCACAAATATAACACTACAACACAATAAATCATCTTTAATAGTGATTGGAAATTTTATCATTAAGTGCAAATCCAAAACTTTTAATTAAAAATAAGTTCAATTAAATTTCTTCATGGAATATTCCTTTAATTACATCTTCAATCAATATCTTTGCAAATCAATTTCAACAAAATCTTGGACTAAATAAAACTTAACCAAAGATTTCTTCAAAACATATCCAATTAAATCTCTTCTTCAAAGAACATTCAATTAAGTCAAATTGTCTTTGGTTTTAATCAAATCCAAATATCTTTATTAAATTATATCAAATTAACTCTTCTTCATCCATACTTATGATTTAATCAAATCTTTTCCAAATTGATTTGAATTACCAAACTTCTTCCAAAAGCAGTCTTCTAATTGAACCATTATGGAAAACAAATTTCTAACTCAATGCTGAAGCAATCATATAACACAGTCTAAGCAAGGCGTGTTAGGATGTTACACAACATGTTAAGACATCTTGCCAAACAAGCTGCCTACAAAAATTAGCCAATCAAATGTAATAACAAATTTGCAAAAAACTTTATCAATTGATAAACTTAAAATGTTATGATATGATATGTGTAGCTTATGGGTTATAATCTAGTGTTGTATCAAAATCTATCAAAGTTGAATATGTGCATGTCGTAGTCAAAGTTTGTTCTTACATGCAGATGTCTTAGTTAGCTTGTTGAAATATGTTAGCTTAGTATTTATGTCAGCGTGTTGAATTAGGCCAGTCTGTTGGGCCATTTGTTTAAGTTAGTTTATTGCTTAAGTTAACTTAGTAGTCCATAAACAGAATGTTTCTTTCAGGTTGCTGAGAGAGAGTTTTTTTGCTGTTGTTATTCACTTGTAATCTTTGAATTCCAATAGAGAAAGTGAATAGTAAAACAGTTATAACCAATTCTGATTATTCTTCTTCCTTCTTCTTCTCTCTCTTTCGTAAAACCTAATAGGGTTTCTTTTGTTTATTCAAGAAACTCAATCTTTCTTATATTTTTGATTTTTTTCTTAACAACATTAATTTATAACAAACTGGTACGGTGAGTGTGGATGAGAATATGCCATCAACAAATTATGAGATTGAGAAATTCATCAATGTGAATGATTTCACTTTGTAGCGCTTGAAGATGCAAGCCCTATTAGTTTAACAAGGTTTTTTTAGATGCATTGAAAGAATCAGAGAAGATGGATATTACCCTAACGGAAAAAGAGAAAATGATGATGATCGAGAAAGCCCACAGTGTCATCATATTGAGCATTAGTGATAAGGTTCTCTGGCAGGTTTCAAAGAAGAAAACTGCAGTTGGTGTATGGATGAAACTTGAAGGTTTGTACATGACAAAATCGTTAATTAGTCGTCTCTACCTGAAGCAAGCTTTATATTCATTCAAGATGAGTGAAGATAAAGTCTTGGCTGAGTAGCTGGATATATTCAACAAGACTATTCTTGATCTTGAAAATATTGAGGTCAAGATTGATGATGAAGATCAAGCATTGATATTGTTGTGTGTTTTACCTAAGTCTTATTCTCATTTCAAAGAAACTCTTTTGTATGAAAGAGATTCGTTGACCTTTGAAGAAGTTCAATCAGCCTTGTAATCTAAGGGTCTGAATGAAAGAAGCAAAAACTATCTTCTGTTGGTGAAGGATTGTTTGTCAAAGGAAAGTTCTTGAATAAAAATGGTAAATTTAAGAAGAAGAAGGGTAAGGTTATACAAAATTCTTATGGTGGTAATACTTGTGCAATAAGGTGTTATCATTGTAAAAATGAAGGTCATACAAGAAACGTGTGCCCTAATCGACTGAATAATCATGGTGGAAAGGATAATGGTAATGCAACCATTGTGAAATATGGTTATGAATCATCGTATGTCCTGGTGATTTCAAGCAACAACTCTAGAAAGAAATGGATTATGGATTCAGGTTGTACTTCACACATGACTCCAAACAAAGACGTGTTTAAGGAATCATGTGATCAAGATGGTGGATTAGTGTTGTTGGGAAACAATAAAGCCTGTAATATTGTAGGTATTGGATGTGTTAGATTCAAGCTTCATGATGAGTCAATAAGGTTGTTGAGTTATGTCAGGTATGTACCTGATCTTAAGAGAAATTTAATTTCTCTTGGTGAATTTGACAAGAAATGATATGTTTTCAAAGGAGAGCAAAGTATCCTAAGGGTAATGGAGGGGTTGAAGGAAGTCTTGAGAGGGTTGAAGAAACAAGGCTTGTATACTCTTGAGGCCAAGGTTGTAAGTGTTTTAGAAGATGTGGCATCCATAAAACATGTGTCGAAGACTGAACTATGACATAAGAGACTTGGCCTGGTTGAATTGTCAAAACAAAATATGTTGTGTGGGTGGCAAGGTTGAAAAACTAGAGTTTTATGAATCTTGTGTGTTTAGTAAATCCTATAGGGTGAAGGTTAACAAAGGTAAACAAAGAACACATGGATCCCTTGATTACATTCATGTTGATCTTTGGGGGCCTGCAAGGAATCCTTCACACTCAGGTGCAAATTATTTCCTAACCATAGTTAATGATCATTCTAAAAAAGTTATGGGCATTCACCCAGAAGGCTAAGGATGAAACTTTTGGAAATTTCAAAAGTTGGAAGACTCTGGTCGAAAACCAAACTGACAGAAAGGTTAAGAGGTTAAGGACTTACAATGGTCTTGAATTTTTCAATGAGACTTTCGACAATTATTGTGATGGGTATGGTATTTGAAGGCACAATAGTATTGTAGGTACTTCCCAAAAAATAGTTTGGCAGAAAGGTTTAATCCAACCATTATGGAAAGAGTAAGGTGCATGTTGGTTAGTGCGGGATTAAAGAAGGTGTTTTTAGGCATAAGTTATTGTGACTGCAACATACATGATAAATAGGTGTCCTTCAACTGCCTTGAGAATGAAGATACCTGAAGAAGTCTGGTAGGGACATCCACCTAATCACGAGAGACTTAGAGTATTTGGTTGCTTAGCCTATGCTCACATTAGGCAAGACGAGGTCGAACCTAGAACTATGAGATGTATATTCCTTGGATACCCGGAAGAAGTCAAAGCTTATAGGTTGTGGTGCCTATAGCCAGGTCACAAAAGGTGTATCACGAGTCGGTATGTAGTTTTCAATAAAGTAGAAATGGCGTTCAAGAAAACGGATGACGTTGGTCAAAGTACGAAGATCTCTAGAAAAGAGTTGGAACAAAAAGACATTCCTATTTAGGTGGAGCATAGTGATGTTGAATTGTATAACCCAAATGAAGTCGAAGAAGCACGAGGTGATAATGAACATGAGGAGACTGATAATGACTACCTTCTAGAAAGAGACATGTCGAGAAGATTCATCAAGTCACCTCAAAGACTTGGTTATGTAGATCTCATAGACTTTGCCTTAATTTCTACAAGTGAGGTCCTTGATGAAGAACCTAGATATTACAAGGAAGCTATGACGAGTTAAAACAAGACTGAATGGATGAAAGCCATTGATGATGAGATGAAATCTCTTCATGATAATAACACTTGGGAGTTGATCAAGAAACCTGCAGGGGCCAAGCTAGTCAATTTTAAATGGATTTTCATGGTTAAGGAAGGAATCAAATAAGTGATGTTGAAGAGATTTAAGGTAAGGTTGGTTGCTATGGGTTTCACTCAAAAAGAAGATGTTGACTTCAATGATGTGTTCTCACCTGTTGTAAAGCATAGATCCATTCGAATGATGCTTGCTATGATGGCAAAGTTTGACCTAGAACTAGAACAGATGGATGTGAAGATATCTTTCCTGTATGGTGATCTAGATGAAACAATCCTGACAAGAAACCTGAAGAGTGTGTAGAAAAGGAAAAGGAAGATTACGTGTGCAAGATGAATAGGTGATTATATGGCCTAAAACAATCTCCTCGATAATGGAATAGGAGATTTCGCAAGTTTATGGCACACATAGGGTTCACTAGGATTCAGTTCGACCACTGTGTTTACTTCATATTTTGACCTGCAAATTCACTTGTTATTTTGTTGCTTTACGTGGATGACATCCTCAAAGCAATCAAAAATGTCGAGGATGTTATGAAGGTAAAGGTTGGACTCGATAAGGAGTTTGACATGAAGGATTTGGGAGCTACCTCTAGAGTTATTGGGACTGACTTCTAGAGAGATAGAAAGCAGTCGAGATTATGCATATCTCAAGAGACATACCTGAAGAAGATTCTCGACAAGTTTGGTATGTTGAATTTAAAGCCTGTTCTAACACCGACTAATCCTTAATACAAGATGAGTATGACTCAAAGTCCTAGTATTGGAGTCGAAATAGCTTATATGAATAGCATTCCATATGCTAGTATAGTGGGTTCTTTGATGCATATTATGGTCTGTATAAGGCCAAACATATTGTATGGAGTGAGCCTTGTAAGCAAGCATATGGTCAATCTTGGGAAGACGTACTGACAAGCATTAAAGTGGATTCTAAAGTACATCAATGGGTCTATGAGTAGAGTCCTAATTTGTGGTGGAGCCTTTGGTGATGATAGCAAAGTCGAAATTGAAGGATTTGTCAACTCTAATTATACAGGGTGTATGGATTCTAGAAAATTTGTTTCTAGATATATGTTCCCTATGTTTGGCACGAAAATTAGTTGGAAAACAACACTTCATAAAGTTGTTGCCTTATCAACTACTGTAGCGGAATATATTGCCCTCACTGAAGTCGTGAAAGAAGCATTGTGGGTTGAAGGTTTTGCTAAGGAGATGAAACTTCAAGGTCAAGTTATCACTGTTGAATATGATAGTCAAAGTGCAATACACATGTCGGAGAATTTAGCCTGTCATGAATGAACTAAGCACATAGATGTAAGACTATATTTCGTCAGAGAGATAATCGAGCATGGAGAAGTCCATGTGCTAAAGGTTTCGACTGATGACAATGTTGCTGATATGATCACCAAGACATTGTCGAGTAACAAGTTCTTCCATTGTATGTAGTTGATAAAGTTGCATGGTGAGAACTATTTGGTTTCGTGGTTCGGAGTTTGTTCAAAGGTGGAGATTTATAGCTTATGGGTTATAAGTTAAAAACTCTGTCAAAGAAGATGTGCATGTCATAGTTGAAGTTTGTTCTTGCATGCAGATGTCTTAGTTAGCTTGTCAAAATATGTTAGCTTATTATTTAGGTTAGCATGTTGAATTGGGTCACTGTTGGGGCAATTGTTTAAGTTAGTTTGTTTCTTAAGTTAGCTTAGTAGTATATAAATAGATTGTTTCTATCAGGTTGTTGAGAGATAGTTTTTTGGTTGTTGATATTCACTTGTAATCTTTGAATCCTAATATAGAAAGTGAATAGTAAAATAGTTATAACCAATCTTGATTCTTCTTCTTCCTTCTTCTCTCTCTTTCATAAAACCTAATAGGGTTTTTTGTGTTTGTTCAAGAAACTCAATCTTTCTCATATATTTATTTTTTCTTGATGTAACACCCCAAATATATCCCGCGTATTTAAATAAATATCAGAGAAAATTTTAAGCAATCATATTTAGGATGCCACACAATTCCATAATCAACTGCTCATATAACATGATATGTAACACATCAACTTAAAAAGAAACTATTATTCATAACAACTAAAATAACCAATCATGTATGAAACATCGAACTTTTATTGAAATAGCGGAAGCATCAAAAACAAGTAATTATTCATGACATAACTATGTTTTCAAAATAAATATAAGCAATTATTAATCTAGAGATATCCAAAAATCTCTGTCAAAACACAAAAGACATAGTGTTCCAAAACCCCGATGTTATACATCAGAGCAGACGCTGGCACTAAAGGTAAAACAGAAGACTTCATCTTCCACTAACTTCAACTCCTCTACTGCGAGTTAACTGCTTGATGCCCATGTAAAGGCAACATTCAGACAAAAGGGGTGAGATATCATAATTAGATAAATGAAAACATGATAATAAGAAAGTGTTGGATTATTATATGCACATCACTCATTCTATAACATACATCTATACAACCAACACAACCAAAATCTAAACACAACAACAAATACAATCAGGATGCAATGTGTTAAGATCCACAATTTGACTCAATGCATATGGTACCATTTGGTTCATATTTCAGAACCAAATCCCTATTTCAGAATCACAATTCCCTTCAAAATTTCTATTACATCGCTCACACCCCACACAGGCACACGACTTCCATGATAGCTCACACCCCACATGGGCACATGATCACCTAAACAATAATAACAACACGATTCTATAATTAGAATCTGGATAAGACGCTCACACCCCACATGGGCACACGACTTATCTCACAACTCATTCAATCATGAAATGCACGACAACAACAACAACATACAATGACCTTCAGTTAATCAATGTATCACACCACTACAGGTCATAACAAAACATGTTATACAGTTCAGCAACATTGACATACAACATAGCAAGCAACTACAAAGGCATCTACCATCATTTTACACCACGACACAATGAAAATAATGTGCTTAACACCATTATACTACAATGTTATATAACTCCTGGTATAGAAACCATTTTTATAATAAAGTTCGTCGCGTCAGCTTCTCAACGCTTCGAACAACACTCAAATCGGACTCCTGAAACAAATGTTATGAATTTTTAATGATTTTTCAAAATTTAGTCCCAGTGTAACCGATTACTCAAAGTGAGGTAACTGGTTACACCCCTTGTAACCAACTACTGCCATACAAAATATATACAGTGTAATTAGTTACCTCAATCAGGATAACCGATTACACCCTCACAGATTTGCTCATAAACACCATTTTTCAACAAGGTAACCGGTTACCCCTTTTCTGGTAACCGATTACACCTGTAGCAGAATCACTTTTCTGCTGCTTATCAGTACGAAAAACACTTTTTGACACACTCCAAAATTCTATTTTTCATACAATTCATGTAACACATGATGGTTTACTCAAAAATCAGTTTTCATAAACATCAAAATCCCAATTATTCTCCCCAAAAACATCCATAACCTGAGTTCCGACTCTGACTCGCGATCGCACACAACAACAACATAAAACTATCAATTATACGATTTCCACAACAACACCAATTATAACGATTCATCATATTAACATCAGTCGCAACATCAACATACCACTCACAACATTCATCAAGAATTCATCAAATCCAATAATTATCAAGTTCATCAAAATTATGAAATAGGAGAAGAAAAACATAAACGTCCCTACATGGCATAATCTATCCATCATCATGATGTTAACCCTTAGATAATTAGAACCCAACCCTTACCTTAGAGTTCTTCCACAAAGTTTCACAACAATGGAGTCTTCTCTCTTGCCCTAACCTTTCTTCCTTCTCCCTTTCTCTTTTTCTCCCAAATACAACTTCCCTCTCAAAAATCCCCTTTTCTAATATATTATTATTATTATTATTATTATTATTGTTATTATTATTATTATTATTATTATTATTATTATTATTAATATTATTATTATTCCCTTCTAAATAAAATTATAATATAATCACTAATTATTTATTTTAATAATATTCAACTATTATAATAAATAATAAACTAAATATTATTAATATTATTTTAATTAGTTATTCTCATCGCAATACCAAGTTCTACACAAATGGTCATACACCCCTCAAACCTTAGAGTCTATTTCTTAAGGCCACTATCCCACATTAAGGTAGGCCAACACATCAATAACACAACATAACCACAATTATCACATACATAAATTACGGAAGATAAATAAAATAAGTCGGGGCGTTACACTTGACAACATCAATACAAAATAATATAAAATATAAAAATGCAATGCATGATGAGATCTATGGTAGATTTGAGTATTGGAAAGATCTCAAGTCTCGCATTGGTTGGAGATAGAGTATTGAAATAGTTTATATAGAGTGACATCCTTCACCTTAAAGTCGATTTTGTAAGAATGAATTAAGTCAAACTCTAATATTGAGGAACAAGTTCAAAAGGTGCAAAAAGTCGTCAAAATCAAAGTTGAAATTCGAACCATTCAGGAGGTACATGAGTTGTTATTTTTCACATGCTTCACGAGTAATGAAGATGTAAAATAAGCAACAATAAAATCATTTATTGTCCTCTTCTACTCATTTACGTGAAAAAAATAATTATGATCATACTATACAATAAAAGTAAATAGAAAATGTAAATAATACCTAAAATATTTGTTCATAACTTGCCACCGGCACATAAATCAATAAATAGTCAAAAAGATAGTTATGTTCATACTATACAATAAAAGTAAATAGATAATATAAATAATACCAAAAATATTTGTCCATAACTTGCCATTAACTATTTAAATAGATAATGTAAATAATTATGTTCATGCTATACAATAAAAGTAAATAGATAATATATATATATATATATATATATATATATATATATATATATATATATATATATATATATATATATATATATATATATATATATATATATATATATATATATATATATATATATATATATATATATATATATATATATATATATATATATATATATATATATATATATATATATATATATATATATATATATATATATATATATATATATATATATGGACAATCCTGACTTTTTAAAGACTCGGGGCAAATGATAAAAATAGAGCCCTAATAAAAACTAAATAACTAACCTTGAATTTTTATTTTCCAATTTTGAGTTATGTTTTTTTCATTTTATTTCAGAGACCGAGAGGAGAAGGTCATTGTGTCAGACTCAAAGGGATATGGACAGTGGTTGTGGTTGTCACCATAGGTGGCGTCGGCGTGGTGGCTGGCATGTGGGAGACAAAAGTTTGACGCTGAAAAGCTAAAAAGGAGATAGATGCGTAAAAATGTGAAAACATATCGAGGAAGGTGATGTGAGTTGTATATTGGCATCGGTGCAAATTAAATTAAATCAATGTATTAAGTTAGAGAGTGTTGCATAAAAAAAAGTTGTTTAAAGTCCATTTCTACAAATGATAATGAATTATATTTAATTATAACAATTTGATAATAAATGATATGATCATTTGATGAATTTTAAAATATTTAATTATAAATAGTATTAAAACATTTGTCAAGTTCACACATGTATGTTTCTTTTCTATCCTCTTGTAAACCAAAACATTAATTTATCGGTAAAAAAATTCACATGCGGCTCTTTTTATTATCTATTGAATTGTAATCAATTTTTTTTACAATGAGAGGGCCAAAGGTCCAAACAAAATGTGCTAGGAAGCAAGTCCAACACTCGAACCAAATGCGACAACTCAGGCGAACAATCTTCCAACTAGTAACCATCCCCATTGCAAGGAAGAAAATTCAACTTAGCTAGAAAATCAACACAAGTAATAGATTCTCTAGAAATATGATTGAAAATAAACTCTTCAAAATGATTAAAGAGAAGCTCGATGCACCGAAAAAGGAAAACTCTTTGACTAAAGATAGAAAACTTCACAACAAGAGAATCCACAACACTTTTTATTATCTACTTGAACAACAAGCTTGGAGAAATAATACTAATGCTCTTGCGGCTATATATATATATATATATATATATATATATATATATATATATATATATATATATATATATATATATATATATATATATATATATATATATATATATATATATATATATATTTGTGTGTGTATGTGTGTGTTGGTAGGATTAGGTTGAATTTAACCAAAATCATGATCCAATTCATATAGGGTACACCGGTTTGAGTGAGGTAAAATAACCACCCACGACATCATTGAATCGATTTGGATAAAACTACAAATTTGTGGACTGGATTGGTTGAGTAGTTGGTTACCCATTTTTTCTTATATAATTATAAGTTTTGTATCACATTTTTTCTTAATAAATAGTTTAAACTATTACTACTATATCAAATGTATAAATGCATAATAAAATTCATCATAGACATATTTAGAAAAACATTTAGAATTTCATAAAATACTTACAATTTACAAGAATTAACATCAAAATAATTAAAGTGATTAAAGTGAGACATCCTAAATAAGTTAAAATTATTACTTACAAAATAAAATATGTTCAAAAGGTTGTAATTGAAGAGTCAAGATTAAAGACATCAAAATTATCATTTATCAAATTACAAAAAATAGTCACTCAATAACTCATGAGTTTTGTGGGGTTGTAGATTTACCTACAACCCAATTGTTTTGAATGTTTTTTCATTTTTAAAAACAATATTCACCCAATAACCCAATCCAACCCATTTTTTTCCGATCGGTTTAGGTAGATTTTACTCTCTCTCTCTCTCTCTATATATATATATATATATATATATATATATATATATATATATATATATATATATATATATATATATATATATATATATATATATATATATATATATATATATATATATATATATTGGGTTTAATAATAATTTTGAAAAACAAATATAAAAAAATATGTTTGATTATCTTATTTTATAAAATTATTTTACAGTTGTACATTATTATAAATCTGTTATTAATGAAAATTATATAACTTTTCTTTACAAATTTCTCTTCTCAATTTCCAAAATTAAAAAGCAAAATCTTTAAAAACTATTTTAAATTTTAAGTTTTTGAAATTTTTAAATAAAAAATTGTCTTTAAAAATAATTTTGAAAAATTAAATTAGCAAAACAAATTTTATTGTTTTCAAATTTTAAAAATTAAAACATAGTTTCACAAGAATAAATCAAACATACCCTAATTTCTTTGATTAAATTTGATCAATATTATTAACCAAAGTAGTAAATTCTACCAAATTATTGTTCAATATTTTTCTATACCAAAAAACTATTGTTGAATATTGATAGAATGTAATGTTATTTTATCAATTAGTCTAGTGACTGATTCATTGTAAATAAGTGAGCATCTAGCTGCTATGGATTCAAAGTGAGACTCTTGAATTATTAATGTTGTTGCAGCTATACCTGAATTGTATTGACAGGACCATAGTGATATCATTGTATCCAATCATTGAACAATAATACTAATAAAAAACTAATATTGGTTTTTTTTAGCTCTCTCTATTCAATCTAATTAAATAATTAATGCATAAAAAAATACTAAAGAGAGGTTGAGTTTAAAATTTATACGAATATTTTACTTTGTATTAATTTATTTATTTTATTATTTTTACTTTTATTTTATTAAATAATTTATTTAATAATTTTTTATTATTAACTTTTACGTAATTTTTTATTATTAACGTCCACATACTGTATTTTTTAAAATTTTTATTTAAATAAAATGTACCGTTTATATTATACGCATTAAAAAAGCGGACCGACAAATGTCAGTTTAGAAGCTAATGAGATATAAAAAAGTGAAGTGCTAATAATTTTTTAATATCACTATTGTTATTGTTGTAAAAAGAAATCACTGTTTTTTATTTACTTTGTATTTTTCTTAATTATCGGAAAAGGGAGCCATTATGGATGAAAATAGGTGACGCTGGCTCACATACAATTAAAGTTTTTTTAGTGTTAAAATTTGCAATGAGTTTCATACAGTACAAAGTGTTCCCACAATATCCTCTTATATTTTCTTAAGATAAATTATTAAAAAAAAAATAGAAAGGATGAGACATAAAATCTAATTCATCAAATAACTAATAAAAATAATAATTAGATATGTTCAATATATTTTTAAAAAAATTTGGCTTAATTGCAACTTTGGTCCTCCTATTTTGTGTTTTTTGGGTTTTGATTCCCCCATTTTAAAAACTACAATTTTGGTCCCTTTTTTAGGTTTCAAAATTGATATTAGCCCCCTTGCCATTTTAAGTCATGTTTTCAATGATGTGGCGCGTTGAATGATGATGTGGCATTTCCATGTCATTTAAAATGGTCTTATTAATTTTAATATCATTTCCATGTCATTTAGGTTTTTTTTAATTTCATTTTCAGAAAATTAATAAAATCTAAATGTAAAATCCCAGCGCTTTCATCTTCAACCAATTTCTTCAACCATTCATTTTTGCCATTTCCATTTCATTTTTCACGAAGAACAACTCATTTCTTCAGCCATTTCTGTAGTCATTTCTTCAAACTCAGTCCTCCTTTCCTCAACAAACCCATATCAGTCCTTCTGTAGCCATTAATTTCGAACCCAACGTGCCTCCTACTTACCAACATGTCCGAAATGAATTTTTCTTTTTCCTCAACAAACCAGTCCGGGTCTGGTATAAGAAGAAGAGGTAATAGATGTTGGTGTGAGTTTGAGTCACCGTTGATGACGTCATGGACATACGATAATCCCGGGAGAAGATTTCATGGTTGTGATAATTTTAAGGTGATGAGGAAAAAAGGATGTAATTACTTTCAATGGGTTGATGAAGACATGAGCAGTCGTGCTAAAGATGTGATAAGATCTTTGAAAGACAAGAATGAGGAGCTTATGAATGTGATTAAGGACATCAAGAAAAATGAAGATTTGTTGAAGATGAAAATTAGATTTATGTATTATTTTGTGGGGTTAACTGTGATGTTTGTCTTTTTAATTGTGTTTGCATTAGTTGCAACACATGTACTCAAATGATGTAATGTCAAATGTTGTAGTTACTTTGATGTTTATGTAGTTGCCAAATGAAGTAATTTCAAATGAAGAGTTATGATTGTCTGTGTTAATAAAGTAGCAGCATAATATTGTAGTAGCATAACCTTGTATTATGCAGCATAATATTAAAGTAGCAGCATAATATTTCAAATGAAGAGCAACATAACCTTGTATTAAAGTAGCAGCATAATATTGCAATATTTCAAATGAAGAGCAGCATAATATTAAAGTAGCAACATAATATTTCAAATGAAGAGTTACTTTGTGCAGCATAAGATTGCAATAACACTCAAACTGATACTTTATGTATTTTCAAATGAAGAGTTACTTTGAGTAACATGGTTTATTTCAAATGTTAAAGAAGGACTGAAACTGAAGTAGCACTGAAACTGAAACTGAAGTAGCATCATGTTTATTTCAAATGTTAAAGAGCTACTTTGAGTTGCTTTGAGCAGCATACTTTGAGTAATAACATTGATGTATCATAAGTCTGATGTATAAACAACACTGGATTGTAACTTTACATAGCAGACAACATTACATAACAACACTACATAACATAACATTGAAGACTGATGTATAAACAACACTGCATTGTAATAATAAACTGATGTATAACATTGAAGGCTGGTGTATAAACAACACTGCATTCTAATAATAAATTGATGTATAAATAACACTGCATTGTAACTTTACATATCAAACAGTAGCATTACATAACAGCACTATATAACATAACATTGAAGGCTGATGTATTAAGACTGATGTGTCATTACATTAAAGGCAACATTACATAACAGCACTGCATTGTAACTTTACATAGCAGGCAGCATTAAAGACAACATATTTTAACAAAAACACCTTGAGTTTTTTGGTCATAACATATGCTATAGCAGCATCATAAAAAGTAAAGTAAAACATAGAACTATTCTTGGGTTGGTGGCGGTGCTTGCGACCCTCCGTCTATAATAGTTTGTCCTACGTCTATAACAGTTTGTCCCGCTTCCTTTCCCGACTTGTCACCCTTTTTTTTAGGTTTTTTGTTGCCACCTTTAGGAATCACTCTCTCCGTAGCTCGCTTCCCTTTACACGTTCGCTTGTTATGGCCAAAACTCCCACATTTCTTGCACTTGACAGTTTGAAGAGTTCTAGGCAGTGTATTTCTTATCCTCAGTTCATCATTCGCCTTGTTACGATTCTTCTTAGGATGACCGATAGATCATCGTATGACTGGAGGTCTGATTGGGTTAGCAACATTAATAGGCCATAGTTGTGGGCCATTGGTTGGCATAATAATATGGTTATAAGTAGCCAGAACAGTAGATTTCCTAGACAAAATGACACAATGATTTTAGTAAGCGTACAAAAAAGATGCATGTAAGTGAACATAACATACGAGTAGGTGATACCTATATAATGATGAAATGTACTCTTCGGGCTCCTTCTTGTTATACCATATGCATGCAATAGCATGACAACATGGTATTCCACTTAAATCCCACTTCCTACAACCACATTTCTGTTGAAGCAAGTTCACATCATATGTCTCAACACCGTTTGAAACTCCGAACATAGCAAAGTCATCATCTACATGCCATGTTGCAATCCATCCTTCTGCTGCCTTCTTTATTTTTTCCAAGACTTTTTGAATGTTAGGACTTGTAACACCTGTGTACCTACTTAATTTCTCCTTTTGAGCAGAGATTCTCACTGTTATGTAATGTTTGATTCCTTCAAGTAGTGGAATGATCAGATTATCTCTATACTCCAAGATTGCACGATTAAAAGCCTCACACATATTGTTGACTTGCAAATCACATTGTGTGTCTGTTTTGAAATGAGACTGATTCCAACATGCAGCTGGGACATCTATCATGTCTTTCTAAGCATTGACATTGAGCTCTTTCATATGATTCATTACTCTTTCCCATGCAAGAATTGTTGTGGCTTTAGTTGTCCGCCATAAAGCCTCCTTCATAAATATCCCAAGATATTTCTTTCTCCAATTTCCATACAAGTGTTTAACACATAGTCTGTGTTCAACATGTTGGTTTGTCTCAAGAATAGCCAGTATCAACCCCTGAAATAACAGCACATCATAGCAGCACATAACAACACATCAAACAGCAGTACATAACAACACATATCAACATATCATTAGTCTATGATTAATTTAAATGCACATTAGTCTTTCTATCTATTTATTTACTTTTGCTTATCAAATTGTTATTGAAATTCCCTTCTTAGGCCATAGTAGTAGCAACACCACATATCAAATTGTTATTGAAATTCCCTTCTTATTTAAATGCATATCAACACACCATTTAGGCCATAGCAGTAGCAGCATCACATATCCTAACTTAGGCCATAGCAGTAGCAACATAACATATCAAATTGTTATTGCAATTCACTTCTTATTTAAATGCATATTAACACACCACTTAGGCCATAACAGTAGCAGCATCACATATCCTAACTCTCATATCCTTAATAGCACAATCGTGCATATAAAATGCCTCACTACAAGACCATTTAGGCCATAATAGTAGAAACATCACATATCCTAACTCTCATATAAAAAGCCTCACTAAAAGACCATTTATGCCACAACATAGCAGCACATATCAAACAACAGTAGCATCACATATCAACACAAAATAGCAACACGTATCAAACAACATTGTAACAGCTCATAACACATATAACAAATAGCACCAATGTAAAACTAACCTTCTGTTGATCTGATATAAATCCATATTTTTTGTCTTGTATAGATTGCAAGTCTTCTAGTAAAATATTAAGGAACCATTTCCAAGGGTCTTTCGTTTCAGCTTCCACTACGGCATAAGCGATTGGATAAATCTTGTTATTTCCATCCTTACCAACAACACCTATTAACTGACCTCCAAAGTCCCCTTTAAGAAAATAAGCATCCATTCCTATTAGAGGTCTACAAGTCATTGCAAATACTGTCTTACAAGCTTCTAAGCATACATATATTGTTTCAAAGACAGGACCATCATCTGAATCAGCACACTTAATTTTAACAGTGGAGTTTGGATTTGACTTTAACAACTCCTCACCATAGCTTATAAGATGTGTGAATTGTTCACGACCAACACCTTGAATCAATTCCATTGCCTTTTTCTTGGCTCTATAAGCATGATCCTTTGACAACTTCACCCCCACTTCTTAATAGCTTTTGCAATCAGCCATTTGGTTTTTATTTCAGGAGTGTGTCTTATGGTGTACACAAATTGGCGACCCTACCAATCCGTTTTTACTTGTCTATTTTTGGTTGTCCTATGACACCATGACGACCAGTTAAGCTAACAAGTTGCCAATATTGATTGGTAGTCCTCATGCTAAACCTAATATGAAATGGACAACCATCTAAACACTTGACAACCATTCTCTTCTTGTCATTTTTCTTGAATACAAGATTCTTCTTGTTCTTCATTGCATACTCCTTTATGGCATCTTTGATTTGTTGTTTATCCTTGAACGTCATCCCTGCTTCAAGTTTTGTGGGTTCCCTAAAGATTGGAAACTTTGCCATATCACCTTCAGCATCACTACCGGGTGGAGTTTGAAGCACATCTGAATCACTACCATTATCAGAATTACCATCCAACTTTGAAGGTTTTTCTGTTGTAGCATTAGGTAAAACGGTCTTCCAATTAATACTAACGTCAACACCTAAATTCATCACATCAATTTCATCTTCCAAATATTCATCCTCTTCCTCGTCATCCTCACTGTCCATGCTATAATCTGGATCTGTTTCACTCTCGTCATCAACATTAATGCTAACCTCTTCATCTACTTCATCGACAATAACCTCTTCATCTACTCCATCGACACTAACCTCTTCATCTACTCCATCAACACTAACCTCTTCATCGTTTGCTCCCTCGACATTAACTTCATCGTTTGCTCCCTCGACATTAACTTCATCATTTGCTCCCTCGACATTAACTTCATCACTTGCTCCCTCGACATTAACTTCATCACTTGCTCCCTCGATATTAACTTTACCGTTTGCTCCTTCACTATTGACTTTTTCACCATTATCCTCCTCAAAAATAGAATCCTCAATACTTATTTCTTCAATTTTGTATTCAACATAAAGATCAACTACCATAAATCCTCTAACATCCTCCATTAACCTTAAGACATCATTATCATTGTTCAGAGGCCGAAGTCCACGGGAAAAGAAAAAATTAGGATTCCAATACCATAAACACTTTATATTACGATACCCCTCACTCTTGATCAAATCTTTAATTTGCATGTAGGACATCAAGTCCACATTCTAATCCCAATTCATTTCAGTTACAAGCCCACCAACATACAACAAAACTGGATTCTGAGTTAAATGTCCCCTATGGTGTACTCTAAATCTGACAGCTTAGGTATCAGAGGGCCTACAAAACACAAACGACAGTTTCTGAATTAAAACGTAGATACAATCAGAAGTTGGTAAAAACAAATCATATGCTATGACATAACACAAACGCCATTTGTGGAAGACCCATTTTATTTATTTAGTTATTTTGGTGTTATTTTAATTATGTTATGTTGGTGTGCCCTTAGGTGGGGTGTGTTGGATGTGTTGTGGGTGTTTATCCTTGATATGTAAGGATTAGTCATGGTGACGTGGAGGGAGTATGATAATATAATAATTAATAGTAATATTGGTGGTATTATTATTATTATTGCTATTATTATTATTCGTATTAATAATATTATTTTGGTGGAATATTATTATTATTCATATTACTACTATTATTATGAATATTATTATTAGTGGGAGAATAATATTTGTAGTATTATTTTTATTGGATTTAAATAATAAAATAAGAAATAAGGGATTAAAGGAAATAGAGAAGCTTTTGGGAAAGAGAGGAGAACACGATAAACTGCCAGAGAAAGGATTTTGGGAGAAGAGAAAGGAAGTTACGATAAACCGTTTTGGGAGAAAAAGTGAGAAGAAGAACAAGGAGGAAGAGAAGGAGGCTAGGGCTGTCAATCCTTCAAGATCCTTCAACAATTGAGCAATTAATCGAGGTAAGGGGAAGAAACGGATTGGGATGGTATTTACATGAAATTGGGTAGAGGGGATTCCTTAACCCCGTAGGTATTATGATGAATATGTTTGAATTGTTTTTATGATGTTGATTGTTGTTGTTTATGGTGAAATATATGTATATGATGATACGTTGATGATTTATTGTTACCACTGATGAAGGGGTGTTGTTGTTGGTGCGTTCCTATATAACCTTTGTGGTTTGGATAATGACCATGAGTATTAATGAGGTTTTGTATAATCTCTGTGGCTTTGGCAGTGACCATGATATAGGTTCTGGGGTATAATTCCTATAGTAATAATATGAACATGAAATAGGTTCCGAGAGGAAAATTAAGGAGCATCTAGGTTCTGAGTAACTCTGAGAGTGCCGGTAAAGTATCTGATGTTGGTGTTAGAGTAAGAATTATAGGTCGATTGACAAGTATGATATTTATGATTTGTGGTACTGATAGAGTAGGATATAGAAGTGGTAAGTTAGGCTTGAATTGGAGCAAGGTAGCAGTTCTGAACAGGGGAGATTTTGGGGTATCGCAGCATTCGCTGGGTTTCGCCTGGCGAGTGTTGGCGAAGGTTCACCTGGAGAAGGTTAGCGAGGGTTTGCCTGGCGAGTGTTAGCGAGCAGTGGCGAGTAATTCCAAATAAACTCCCAGACCTAAAGGGTATAAAGTTCTCTTGGAGAATGTGGCCAGCGAGGCTTCACGGGCAGGTTCTCTTGGCGAGCCATAACGAGCATTTGCTACGGGGCTTCGCCTGGCAAATGAACCAGCGAACGTGACAGCAGAATGTGGTTTTGGTACTGTGTCGCCTTGTGCATTAGCCTTGTAGGATCCCTTTGATCATGATAAGTGTATGGATGATGGGATGGATAATAAAGGGTGCATAGGAGGTGATCGGAAGTGAATTCCGTATTGTTTGAATTAAGTGGATGATTGGTGAAAGTGTGTATGATATGGAGTACCGTGAGGTGATCATTATGATCGTGTGTACCCGATTGTTGGGGTATGAGTATACCTGCTGCTAGAGGGTGAACCTTTATTTATATGTGGATTAAATGATATAGTTGATTGGTGTATGCTATATGTATGCATGTGATGAATAGATACTTGGTGCTAATAGGTGAATTACATAGTGTTGGATGTAAATAAAATAATTAGATTGATGTGGGAGATGTGTGAGGCACGGTGAGTTGATCAGGAGGACCGTATAGAGTTAACTTAGTTAATATAAATGAGTGGTGTATAATAAATATATGAGGTAAGATGGTGTGGTCAGTAGGATCATGTATATTAAGATGAATTAACATAACGGACTAGCGTTGGACGGTGGAATCTTATAGTGATTGAACTAAATCGTGGTAACAGATTGGTGTGTAGTATGTATGGGATACGGTGGTAGGATCGAGGGGATTGTGCAGCTTTGATTAAAGCAATTACTTGATTAGGAGATGTACGAATGACGTACAGTGATGGGATCAGGGAGATCGTGTGAAATTAATTATAATAATAGTTCGATGTGTAAGCATGTATGATGAATGGTGATGTGATCACTGGATCGTGTGCACTTAGTGTGCTTGTGTTGATTTGTGTGCATTTGGTGTCATGCATATTATGAAGTGTTGGTGGAATGAGTCATTGCTCGATGGAGTGTATGTGATCCATTCGTATTCCTTTGAGTGGGGAATTGGTGGGGACTGATCATGGCCAAGGGTGGGTGTATATGATCTATCCGGGTTCACATGGAATGAACCAATGAGTCGGTACCGCATGCATGGTGTTGCGTTGCATATTTGCATTATGATGTATTATGTTGATTGGTGGACTATATGTCGTGTTTGGTGAATTTTGGGTGATGATTGATATGACGGTTGTAGTTACTACCTTTATTTCATGTATGTAATTACTGATATATTTTGATAATGTTTTCTCACCTCTTTGTTGTTGTTGTGGTCTGTGCTTCTTCGGAAGTGCAGATAATCTAGGTACTTAGCTAGCTTGGATTTATGGTGTGCCAGTCGAGTCTTAGGATGCTCTGATACATAGCACGGGACTTGGGCGTTTTAGTTGTTTTTGTTGAACTTATTTCTTTTCCTGTGACGTATCATGAATTTGATGTATTTCATTATATGAACAATTTCCGCTGTATTTTGGTGAAAACACTTTTAATGAAGTATGTGTTGGATTTGATTATGTGATATCCCACTTGGGAGGTGAACAACTCTGATGTTTATTTATAATGTTTATATTTTAATTGATTTGGGAAGTGGGGTGTTACAATTGGTATCAGAGCAGGTCAGTCCGTCCGGCCAGTGTAGTTGAGTTGAGTCTGTCCCTAGGATAGAGTTGTGTACCTTTTAACCTGGTGTTGTTAGTTCCCTTGTATGCAACACGTGTGTGAAAACACTGTCGGTACATGGTTATTTCCTAACCTTGTCTGCAGAAGTAGGAATGATGCAAGTGGGGAAGAAGTTTGTGCTTCTCCAGGATGCTGTAAGTGTGGAGCGGTGGCTCAGTGTGTGGTTGAACGTCCTTATAGTTTGGTAAAGATGGTTTATACCCCATCATGATTTCGGCTGTCTATTGACAAATTGAGGAATTGATCATCCTTAATCTCTTGTTGATAGTAGTTGGGACTGTGTTGGCTAGGATAGACGTGTCTTGCAAGCTTAGACGGCGTGAGTAGTGAAGTGTTTTGAGTTAAGCTAAGTGCTTAAGAGTAGTTTTGGTGACGTGGCGCAGGACGACGTTGAAATATCTAATTTTGATGGAACTCCGAGTGTTAAGGAATGTGTGGAAGTTGGTGGTTTTCCGATTAAATTGTGGTTGTCTGGAAGTATCCTAACGAGATAGTGATATATAGCAAGAACGTGAAGTGGAGTTGTGATCGACTTAGTTACAGGAACTAGTCCGATATTGAGAGCTCCGTGTTATAAGTCTATTTGAATGGTCATGGGATTCATTTGATTAATTGGTTTTAAGACTTGTGTCTGGTATGTGTGCTAAGGCAGGAGAGGGTAAAGTCGAGTGTATGATGGGCAATGATTTTTGGCGATTATGAGAAGAGGTCGGCGTGGAATGCAATATTAGTGTACTTGAGTTTTAAAATATTTCAAGTTGGAAAGGTGTTGAATGGCTTCCTAAGTGTGAAATTGTTGTCGTACGTCGAATTCCGAGATCACAGCTTTTTACGGAATCGAAATCGGACATACGGAAGTCAGGAAACGGTCGGAAATAAAATTTTGGACTGTCATGTTCGCCTAGCGAAGTGCCCTGGGCGGAAAAAATGTCGTTTCGTATTTTTGTCGTAACGGGAGAACCGTAACTCGGAATGACGCACGGTTCGAAGCGTTGGAAAGCTACTCCGATGATCTATGTGATGGTGAAGTATTGGAATGGATTTAAGTTACTTATTGATGGACTATACTTGGATTTTGTAGTAGATGCAGAACGTGTGGTTCGTGTTTCCGCCGTAACTCACGAATTGAGTGTCAGTTTGACATGGGATGTTCCATACTTGTTTGAGCAAGACAATGGATATGTTAATCGATGATATTTGGATATATTGGATTAGTATAGAGGCTCATGTTGAGCATCGGGAACTTGAGTTATCAGTGTTGGAGTAGAAGCAGCATATGCAATTGTGAAGAAAGTTTTAAGAGAGTTCTGAGAGAGCTGTCAAGAGCTCGTGGGTTGATTTTTGCTGAATCCGAAAGGACTGTTTGTTGTGTTTTGTGATGCCTTGTTGATAATATTGGGAGGTATGTTAAGTGAAACATCGGCAAGTTTTAGTTATGCTTTAAGGCAACTTAAAGTACATAAGAGGAATCATCTGACAAGTGATTGAGAGTCGAATGTTTTTGTGTTTGTGCCGGAGTTTGGAGGCTACAATTGTTTAGTTGAGATTTGGGACATTTGTTATTCTCGAGAGCTTAAGGTATTTGTTTGATTTGAAAGAGTGGAGTACGAGGCAGATGAGATAATTGAGATTTCTGGAGGATTATGGTTTCAGATCGAATTACCATACGGGTAAAGTAGTCGTAGTAGCTGATGCATTGAATTGGAAATCTTTGTATATATCAATGAGGATGGTGAAAATAGTTGGGACTGATTGAGCAATTTTATGATATGAGTTGGTTTTGTGAAGAGACTTCTTATGGAGTTAAGCTTAGTATGACAGACCTTACTAGTGGTATTCTTGATGATATTTGAGAGGGTCGGAAATCTGGTTTGAGTTGGTAGATTGAATTGAATTTAATGAATTAGAGTCGAAGAGCTGACTTTCGGGTTAATGGAATTGATACCATGAGACATCGTGATAGAGTTTGTGTTCCAGATATTGTTGAGTTGGAATAAGAGTATTATTGAAACAGGACTTTGAGGTGGAATGAGTACTCGTCCCGTTGCTATTAAGAGGTAACCGAATTTGGGGAAATTGTTCTGATGATCATAGATGAAGAGAAAATTGGTTAAGGTTGTATATGCTGGTTAGACTTGTAGGAGGTCGAAGATTGGGCATCAGAGACTGTTGGATCTGATGTAACCGTTGAATATTCCATAGTGTAAATGAGGTAGTATTTCCATGGCTTTTGTGTCGAGTTTGCCGAGGAGTGTGAGAAGAATCTAATTTACCTTGGAAAATGGTGGGAGGATTGATTAGACCAACTCATTTTATGTCAGCGGGAATTAATCATTCTATGTTGAAACTAGATGAGATGTATATTGAGGAAGTTGTGAAGTTGTATGAGATATCGTCGAGTGTTGTGTCGGATAGAGATCCGAGATTTACATCGAGATTCTGGGAAAGTTTGCAGACAACTTTGGGTACCAAGTCGAGGTTGAGTTCTGCCTAACATCCGCAGACAGATGAACAGACAGAGAGTACTATCCAGTCTTCAGAGGATTTGCTGAGAGCTTATGTGTTGGATCAAGGCGGATCGTGGGATAGTTATTTGTCGTTGGTTGAGTTTACCTACGATGATAGTTATCATTCTAATATCAGAATGGCACGGTATGAGGCTTTGTATGATAAGAGATGTAGGACTTCTTTGTGTTGGTATGAGTTAGGCGAGAGTGTTGTACTCGGACCTGAAATTGTGCAAGAGACGACTTAGAGGTCAAGAGGATCCAAGAACGGATGTGTTTTGAGAGTTACGCTGGTAACTGGTGTTGGTCGAGATTTGAAGTCTCGGAAGCTCGCGCAGTGTTTTGTAGTCTGTGTGAGAGTGGCATGGTGAGGTGCTGCAGGAGGCAGTGTGACCTGAGAATTGGAGAGCCGGATGTGGGGAGTGTATCCGAAATTGCTTCCATCAGGTAATTTTCGAGGACGAAAATAATTAAAGTGGGGGAGAGTGTTAACACCCATTTTATTTATTTATTTATTTTGGTGTTATTTTAATTATGTTATGTTGGTGTGCCCTTAGGTGGGGTGTGTTGGATGTGTTGTGGATGTTTATCCTTGATATGTAAGGATTAGTCATGGTGACGTGGAGGGAGTATGATAATATAATAATTAATAGTAATATTGGTGGTATTATTATTATTATTACTATTATTATTATTCATATTAATAATATTATTTTGGTGGAATATTATTATTATTCATATTACTACTATTATTATGAATATTATTATTAGTGGGAGAATAATATTTGTAGTATTATTATTATTGGATTTAAATAATAAAATAAGAAATAAGGGATTAAAGGAAATAGAGAAGTTTTTTGGAAAAGAGAGGAGAAGACGATAAACTGCCAGTGAAAGGATTTTGGGAGAAGAGAAAGGAAGTTACGATAAACCGTTTTGGGAGAAAAAGTAAGAAGAAGAACAAGGAGGAAGAGAAGGAGGCTAGGGCTATCAATCCTTCAAGATTCTTCAACAATTGAGCAATTAATCGAGGTAAGGGGGCAGAAACGGATTGGGATGGTATTCACATGAAATTGGGTAGAGGGGATTCCTTAACCCCGTAGGTATTATGATGAATATGTTTGAATTGTTGTTATGATGTTGATTGTTGTTGTTTATGGTGAAATATATGTATATGATGATACGTTGATGATTTGTTGTTACCACTGATGAAGGGGTGTTGTTGTTGGTGCATTCCTATATAACCTTTGTGGTTTGGATAATGACCATGAGTATTAGTGAGGTTCTGTATAATCTCTGTGGCTTTGGCAGTGACCATGATATAGGTTCTGGGGTATAATTCCTATAGTAATAATATGAACATGAAATAGGTTCCGAGAGGAAAATTAAGGAGCATCTAGGTTCTGAGTAATTCTGAGAGTGCCGGTAAAGTATCTGATGTTGGTGTTAGAGTAAGAATTATAGGTCGATTGACAAGTATGATATTTATGATTTGTGATACTGATAAAGTAGGATATAGAAGTGGCAAATTAGGCTTGAATTGGAGCAAGGTAGCAGTTCTGAACAGTGGAGATTTTGGGGTATCGCAGCATTCGCTGGGTTTCGCTTGGCGAGTGTTGGCGAAGGTTCGCCTGGCGAAGGTTAGCGAGGGTTCGCCTGGCGAGCGTTAGCGAGCAGTGGCGAGTAATTCCAAATAAACTCCCAGACCTAAAGGGTATAAAGTTCTCCTGGCGAATGTGGCCAGCGAGGCTTCGCGGGCAGGTTCGCCTGGCGAGCCATATCGAGTATTCGCTACGGGGCTTCGCCTGGCGAATGAAGCGGCAAACGCGACAGCAGAATGTGGTTTTGGTACTGTGTCGCCTTGTGCATTAGCCTTGTAGGATCCCTTTGATCATGATAAGTGTAGGGATGATGGGATGGATAATAAAGGGTGCATAGGAGGTGATCGGAAGTGAATTCCGTATTGTTTGAATTAAGTGGATGATTGGTGAAAGTGTGTATGATATGGAGTACCGTGAGGTGATCATTATGATCGTGTGTACCCGATTGTTGGGGTATGAGTATACCTGCTGCTGGAGGGTGAACCTTTATTTATATGTGGATTAAATGATATAGTTGATTGGTGTATGCTATATGTATGCATGTGATGAATAGATACTTGGTGCTAATAGGTGAATTACATAGTGTTGAATGTAAATAAAATAATTAGATTGATGTGGGAGATGTGCGAGGCACGATGAGTTGATCAGGAGGACCGTATAGAGTTAACTTAGTTAATACAAATGAGTGGTGTATAATAGATATATGAGGTAAGATGGTGTGGTCAGTAGGATCGTGTATATTAAGATGAATTAACATAACGGACTAGCGTTGGACGGTGGAATCTTATAGTGATTGAACTAAATCGTGGTAACAGATTGGTGTGTAGTATGTATGGGATACGGTGGTAGGATCGGGGGGATCGTGCAGCTTTGATTAAAGCAATTACTTGATTAGGAGATGTACGAATGACGTACAGTGATGGGATCAGGGAGATCGTGTGAACTTAATTATAATAATAGTCCGATGTGTAAGCATGTATGATGAATGGTGATGTGATCACTGGATCGTGTGCACTTAGTGTGCTTGTGTTGATTTGTGTGCATTTGGTGTCATGCATATTATGAAGTGTTGGTGGAATGAGTCATTGCTCGATGGAGTGTATGTGATCCATTCGTATTCCTTTGAGTGGGGAATTGGTGGGGACGGATCATTGCCAAGGGTAGGTGTATGTGATCTATCCGGGTTCACATGGAATGAACCAATGAGTCGGTACCACATGCATGGTGTTGCGTTGCATATTTGCATTATGATGTATTATGTTGATTGGTGGACTATATGTCGTGTTTGGTGAATGTTGGATGATGATTGATATGACAGTTGTAGTTACTACCTTTATTTCATGTATGTAATTACCGATATATTTTGATCATGTTTTCTCACCCCTTTGTTGTTGTTGTGGTCTGTGCTTCTTCGAAAGTGCAGATAATCCAGGTACTTAGCTAGCTTGGATTTGTGGTGTGCCAGTCGAGTCTTAGGATGCTCTGATACGTAGCACGGGACTTGGGCGTTTTAGTTGTTTTTGTTGAACTTATTTCTTTTCCTGTGACATATCATGAATTTGATGTATTTCATTATATGAACAATTTCCGCTGTATTTTGGTGAAAACACTTTTAATGAAGTATGCGTTGGATTTGATTATGTGATATCTCACTTGGGAGGTGAACAACTCTGATGTTTATTTATAATGTTTATATCTTAATTGATTTGGGAAGTGGGGTGTTACAATTTGCGTGTTTAGGACTTTTCTATTCAGAGGTGAGTTATGAAACATACCTCGACACGTAACTTCGGTTTACCATTTCAGAGACGACGGAAAGCGAGCTGCGGTTTGATTTGAAGCGAGTTGTGGTTTGATATAGAATCTTTAATTACGTGCGTGAAAGGGGAAGATTCGTTCGTGAAAGGGGAAGACCAAGAATCTTCATTCCTGAACTGGGTTTGAAGAAATGGGTTGAAGATGAAAGCGTTGGGGTTTTACATTTAGGTTTTATTAATTTTCTGAAAAATGAAATAAAAAAAACCTAAATGACATGGAAATGATATTAAAATTAATAAGACCATTTTAAATGACATGAAAATGCCACATCATCATTCAACGCGTCACATCATTAAAAACGTGACTTAAAATGACAAGGGGACTAATATTAATCTTGAAATCTAAAAAAGGGATCAAAACCCCAAAAAACACAAAATAGGGGGATCAAAGTTGCAATTAAGCCAAAAAACTTTTTAAAAGTATAAATAAATAAATTTCACCAAATATCATAATTAATAAAAAAAATCTTCATTAAATAATTTATCTGCATATATATTTTTCATCTCATATTTATTAAACCTATACATATTTTTGTCTAATGATAACAAAATATTTAATTATTACCCAATTCATTTTTTAATCATTAATCATTGAAATTTTTTTAATTATTATTAATTGATGGTACAATAACTTATTTAAATTACTTCAACAATTTATTTGCTTCCTATTATGCCATATTATAAGTTTTTCATTAAAAAAAATTTCAATAGTCACTTACATTAGAGATAAACCATTAATTTTTTTTATATAAAGTGACATTTTTCACCTTACAACTCAATAATGTAATGATCAAACTATAGAATAAATTATAGATTATCCTCCGTTTATATCCACGTGTCAAACTCAAATAATTGTTGAGCATAAAAGATGTATAAAAAAAATCTTAAATCTTACCTATATTAAAAATAGAATCCTGAATGAATTTATTTATATGAAATAACATCCCTCATATTAAAAGTCAATTTTATAAGAAAGAATTAAACCAAACTCTAATATATTTTACCTTTAATAAACAAAATTAAAAAATATTACTCTCGTTACGGTATAAAGTATTTTATGCATACCAGTTGGCCTACTTAAATAAATATCAATAATATTTATTATTATTATTATTATTATTATTATTATTATTATTTTCATTATATTAAATTATATTTTATATTTTAAATTAGATAGATGGAGTAACTCAATACTATATGAAATAGTTTAATTAAATGGTTCAATCCCGATAATAATATATATTTATATTTATGTATTAATATAAATAAGTTATTGATATTTATAAATCAATCACTTTAAAAAAAATTATACTTTAAAACTAAATTATAAATTTATTAACCTTTTCAATAATTTAAACTTATTCACATTCATTATTCTTTTTCATATTTAAATATATTATAAACTAGAATTAAAATATTATATTTATATAGTCATATTCTATAAGATATCAAATTAACATTAAAACAAAACTTACCTATCTTTATAACTTATAACTTATGAAAATAAGTTAAAAACAATTTATAAACAATTATCTAAGTTGTTATATTCTAAATAAACAAATACTTATTGATGTCAGATGTTTAACTTTGTTAGTTTTTTAAACATAAGTAAAATTATATGTTTAGACACTTTCAAATAAAATAACTTTTAAATAAACTAACAAATCAACTAAATATTTGAAAAGTTCAAACATCAAACACTTAAAATAAAGTTATAACACAGCTAAATTCAAGTTTAACAAAATCTAATTCGGGCCGATCTATTTCAATCTAAAGAGCCATAAGAAAATAAGTGTGAAAAGAGGAACAAGTTTGAAATAGACAAATGCATATATCTTCCATAAAGCCCACATGGAAGACATGAAAAGAGTGGGAAGTGAAAACGATGTTAAAGAAAAGAAATAACTCTCATAACAATAATAGTCTCAATGAAAAAATGGACCACAATTTTCCTTCATTAGGCAGCAACTCTCCATAAATAGGCATGGACGGCTATGCTCCTTTTTTTGCCTTTTAGATGTACCATCTATTTTGTTAATGATATACATGATCACATCAACCAGCAATTTTCTTTTGTAGCATTACTCTATTTTGGTCCATCACACTCTAGAAATACACTTAAATTTCAATTACAGCCATATCTAAGCTCTCCTGGCATATAGCTTATGTGGATTATACTTCCAAAAATATTAATGGTTTGTTGAGCATGATATCATCTTGAAAAAAGTAGTTGTTTGTAGGGCTAGTGGAAGTGGTACCTCTTCACCTAATCACATTAGTTGGAGGGTTTTAAACATAAAGTCTTCAAGAAATATAAATTAATTCTTACGTAACTATTGGGGTGTGTGACCATGTGGTTTTGGTTGATTTGGCCACTGATTATGCAAAGGAAAAATCTTCACCTTATGAGAAAACTCAGAGACAATTTGATTACTTATAAATTAGTACGTAAATAAAGTCAAGGGGATTTTTTTTTCAGATAGAACAAAACATGGCAGGTGTCTCTTGGAATTTTTAAACTGGTTTTGTACCTAAACCAATGAGAATCAACAGTTAGAGACCTGATTCTTTTAGCAACCACTAAAACATTTAATTTTGAGTTGTTCTATGTTCCAATGATTGTTGACATTTCAAATTGTTCTATGTTCCAATGATTGTTGACATTTCAAATTGTTCTCTCTTTCTTTTTTTACATGGTGTTTCGCTTAAGAATTAAATATCAATGAAATAGTGAGATAACATTTTTTATTGGTGGAAAAAGTTTTTAATGCGACGAAGAAGAGGTTGAACTACAAAGTTAATACTTTAAAACTCAAGTTAGTAAGAGAATAATGAATAATGTGAGAGTGCAAAAGAATTTGAATATCTGAAATGACATTTTTTTTTCATATATAGTTTGAGCAAATAAATCGTCCATGTGAGAGGGGCGCGTTGTGTGGGTGGCCGTTGGATCTAATAAGACGGCGAGTAACGCGTCTGGAAGGCAGAATCATTTGCCCTTTGTGAAATGAGGGGTCACCTACTCCGTGTGCTCCTTTTCTTGATGTCACTCATGGGCCTCATGTTATGAACCTCCTGGCTGGTCCAACACAGTTTCCCCAGGCATTTGTCTCTGCTTTGCAGGATGTGGATTTGCCTCGTACTCCTCCTAGGCTGATTGCTGGCAGGAGCAAGGGAATCGTTGAGAATAGGCACATTAATTAATTTTTTTTTTTGTAATGGGTAATGTTTTATAGGGAGCTTATGTTGTGTGTCTCTACACTAGTTAATAATGACGTCTCTTCTATCTTAGAATACTTGAGCACCTCAAAAAATTCGTGAGGAGATCCTGACATTGACAATTTGGTTTGAGTAGTGGAGTGCATGGTTCTCTTTTATTATTCCCCTTTTTCGCCATTTGCAAACTGTAGAAGCTCATCCTCTTTTGTATCATCAGCTATCGTCTTTCTTACGAGCTCTTTTGTGATGATTTTTATTAGGTTTATCTATGGTATTTCGTTCGATGGTACATGCGACACATAGTTGATCTACTCATTTTTTTAAGGTAAGGTTTGTATTCTTCTTTCTTTCCACTCAAATTTCGTTATTAGGACTTATGGAGTCTCTGATTTTCAAACTTATGTTATTGAATTGCTTAAACAGAGTGCTAAATCATTACCCTAAATCATTACCCTTGAATGTGTATTGTGTTGTTCTTTCACATTTTCCTTTCTATTTTGATAATATTCCTTATAATGGAGATTCCCCCTCTTAGACTCTGTAAGGAAAAAGAGGGCAACTCGTCAGTGTGAGTGGATAAGGAGACGCTAGATGTCGCCTCTGCTTTTGTTTGTGAGGGAGATTTGGACCAGAGGCAGGGCCTTCATCTGAATGAGGAGTTATTGTTCCCAACAAAATTAAGAGGGTATGTAACACGTATGATAGGTGTGTCATTCCTCTTCACGAGTGTTTGTTTTCTTTGATAGGTCTTCATCTCCCTTTTACTGATTTTGAGATTTACGTTCTTAAGCACTTGTTAATCACCCTTTTGGAATTACACCCTATGAGTTGGGCCTACGTCAAAGTCTTCCAATAGTACTACAAATATAAGAAGAGTGTGCCAAACTTGATATTTTTCTTCCACCTTTTAAAAGCTCAACGTAGCTTGCTTGCTTCAACAAATGGTTCGGGCATGATATTATGAAAAAAAGCCTCTCATTGACCTTGGCTAAGATTTTGATGGAAAAATACATCAACAAAAGAAGAAAAACATAAAGTCAACTTTGATCAACATTGAACTATAAAGATAAAGACAACATTTGATCATGACAAATTGGCAAAGATCAACATTGAACAAAGTTAAGATTTTTTTATCTTGGATATATCATCATTCATATTATATCACTTAAGAAGCTAAAAAATTTCTATCAAACTTCATCTATAATCCTCTTAATCATAATGCATTAAAACAAATGAAGCTTAGCCATAAAAGTTATATTTTTTACTTCTAGTTGAGTGATAATCGATTACATCTATGTCATAATCAATTAAGAGTTTTCAAAGTTTGATTTTTCTAAATGTTACAAAGCCATAATCAATTACAGCCTTATTGGTAATCGACTACTAGTTGAAAATGGAACTTTTTTTATAAAACAATATGTTTGTAAAATATTGCAAGGCTTCATATAACCTTTTCAAAGATATGCAATCATTCATAGAGATTTCTAAGTGTATATAAATTAATGTTTAACATTGAAAACAAAATTAGAACTTTTACATTATCATTTATACAATTTAAAGATCATTTTCAAGAAACATTATTTTTCAGAATGGTTTGAAACTTTTATATTTTCGTAAATCATAAAAGTTTTAAAACCAAAATGAATCTGAACAATTATGTGATATAATTTGAATTGTGATATTGAGAAAATAAAGTGTATAATCCCAAGATTGGATTTGACATTCAATAGCCTACTACATTATTCATTTCTCAACAAAGTTTAAGTATTTGTATCTTTCATCCTAGTGTTTTGGTGAAAGGTGTTTACAAATAGAAAGTGGTGTACTCTCTGGTTTTTGTGAGGATCATCATAGTGTTGGGTTATTGTTTAAAAGGTTATTTGAATTGAAGAGATTCAGAGTCCACCATAAGGTTTGGTGTTTGTGTATATTTTAGATGGTTGTAAAAGAGGTCTTGGTGAAGACTTGTACAAGGATCTAAACATAGCGGATAATCCTCTAATACTTAGAGGGGCTAGATGTACCCTTGGTTAATAAGGGGAATAATATAATTCTCTTGTGTTCTTCATCTTTATGCACTTTAAAGTTCTGCATTTAATCTTTTTCTTAAGAACTTATCTAATCATTGCTTCCAATAAAATAACAAGTTTATAAACTAAGCGCAAAGTCTAGAAAAATCCAGCAACCCCAATTCACCATCCCTCTTCTTAGGTTGCATCTCATAGTTACATATCTCTATGGTTGTGTACCATGATGTTTGATGTTTACTCAGATAGTGTGAAGCATTTCAAAAATTGGTTCTTCCTGGTCATTTCTTTCAAAAAAGAGGCTCACGCTAAGATATGCTTCATAGATCATGGGTCGCCTTATCAATACTCAGATATATTCTCCAAGTTCAAGCATCAAACCCACTTTTTGTCGGAATTCGGGTTTTATGTTTACAACATGGACAATTTGTCTCAAGAGGAATTTTTTCTTAAGAGGCAATTTGTATGTGTACTAGTCAAAAGGAACACCAAACATGTTCATGTTTGGGACATAGTGTCTCTGTATGCTAGCTATGACATGATAAACAGGTTTCATGGGGGCATTTTTTTTAGTATGGGGCATGAAGAAGATGTGGTCCTTGAACCCTATTTAGAATAGAGAGAGCCAACATTAGCAATGTCAGTGAGGCTTATGTCTCCTACTTTTATTTTTATCTGCCTATTAGTCATGAGTTAGGGGGTTTGACCCTCTTTAATCCCTTTAAGGATAATTTATAATGATCATCAATAGTGCCCCTGCCTAAATCACCCTCAATGTAAAGGGTATGTTAAGAGCTTTTCAAATAATCTGCAGTAACCTAGGGGGCCTTCCCACTGTTTTGGTGTTTATTTCCTTTTACAACGTGAAGGTTATTTCTAATCGCAGGTGGATAACTTATGTGACCTTCTAGGAAGTGGTTTATTAGACCCTTATGTGAGTCTCTATAAGGATTGGAAAGATAGGTTCGTGCGGGTGAGGGGGCAAGGCGACGAATCCCATGTGACTAATAGAGCGACGGACGCCCCTAGATTTCCTTTGTTGTGGATGCTAGATCCCCAACTTATTAATCAGTTATATACAAACTTCCTTTCCCTCATTGAGAAAGAGATGGTCTAGATCCTGAGCTTCTTTCAGCCCTTAAGCTCTCGTAATTTAATCACTTTAAACTACAACTATGGAAATGGAGTGGAGGAGTATTTGGGTCATCTTTATGGTATGATAGGAACTTTATGTCTTGGTTCTCAACCACCTGTTTTACATGTTAATACAATTCCTCTTTTCTTTTGTAGAGGACATGACTAATATCCTACTTGACAAGAGAAAATAACGTTTGATTCAGATGCAACTTCCTCAGTAGCATATATCTCTTCCCCCGCCCTTCTTAGGAGCCTTAACTAACGTTGGTGAAAATCATCAGTAGGATACACCTTGTTATTGAGAAACAAGTGTAAGTTATGTTGAGAAATAAGTTTGGTTAACTCCCACATTGCTTAGAAAATTGGAGGTTGAGCACTTTATAAGTGAGATGACTCATACATCTATCACCGTAAGGTTTGCGTGAATATGTGGTGTCTCTCTCTCATTTGTTTAGGTAAGTCTTTTGCCTTTAGTTGAATGTTTAACCCAATCTGTATGCTTCCCCCTATTGATGACTTGTCAGTGGTATCAGACCCAATGGTTTGAGTAAGGGACCGTCTCCTTATATTGAAAGTCTTCTTGACAAGTGGTCAGGCAGCGTGTTCTGTTGAAGTGCTATAAAGAGATAAGGGTGTCTCTTAATGGTGGTAAAAGCATGTGGATGAAAGAGATTTCACTTAAGGGGTAACATAGAGGATGAACTCACATTTGAGGGAGAGATTGTTGGGAAACAAGTGTGAGTTGTATTGAGAAATAAGTGTGAGTTTCAAGTCCCACATTACTTAGAAAAGTGGAGGTTGAGCACTTTATAAGTGAGAGAGTACCATACACCTATCACCTTAAGGTTTTGAGTGAATATATGATGTCTTCCTCACTTGTTTGGTGAGTCTTTGACCTTTATGTGAGTGTTTGACTCAACGTATATGATTTCCCCCTCTTGATGACCCATCACTCGTGTGGGTGAAGCTCACCCCTCCAAGAATCCGGGGCAGGAGAATGGTCCTTTTAGACCATCAAAAAACCTTAAGGTAGTAGGAGAGAGAGAGAGAGAGAGAGAGAGAGAGAGAAAGCGGGCGGTGGATCTTCCCCATTGGAAATTCTCTATGGAATACCCCTACCTTTAACGTGATGAAGTACTTTGATCGTAACCTTTCCCTTTTAGAGAACTTTCCTGGTGATTACCAGCTGCTTCTTAGCATGTCTTCTATCCATTTCGAGCCTACTAGAGGTCCAACTTTTGTGGTGTATTTTAGTTGGGAAAACCCAGAGGGCAAAGCATTCTCGTATTATCTAATAATTACACTTCAATAAGAACAATGCAATCATAAGCGCTCAAGAAGGTGGTGCAGCGGTAAGGGTGTCGATAGAGAAACGAGATGCATTGAAGGCCCGTGCCAAAAAATTAGTTGCCAAAAATCTTGCCCAGTTTTAAGAGGTGAAGAGTCTGGAGCAATCGCTCAAGGAAGCTCACAACACCAGGGAGAGTTTGGAGGATAAATTCTCGTCACTCAAGTATGAAGTTGTGGCAACCTCATCCCAGCATTTTAAAAGGGCAAGAAGTCATGTTGCCTTCTTTAATCCTAATTTGGACTTAAGTTAGATGGATCCCTTTCGGGTGGTTCAAGATGGTCGAATGATGGATGATGAGTAGTTCCTCATGTTTTAATGTTCGTGTAATATACTTTATTTTAATATTAAGCATCTACATGCTTTATGTTTGTTTAATGTTATCACGGTATCCCCATCTTTATGTTTTTATTCTAGGGTGCAATAATTTATTGGGAGTTAGGACATGGGTCAACAAAGGAGGTTTTCCTTGATCCCCTGTCATGGTTTCTAGTAGCTTTGGGCAATATATATCACCTCTATCTTGACGGGGGTCCTCCATGAAGGTTTTGTGTTTTGATGAGTCTCCAACATCTTGATTACCTTGTGGGGCAACAACGATCCTTCTTAGGGATCCATCAGTTTGATCGCCTCTTAGGGTGGAAAAGATCCCTTTTAGGGATCCATTATTTTGATTTCCTCTTATGGTGGTAAGGATCTCTCTTAGGGATCCAACATTTGATCGCCTCTTAGGGTTGCAAGGATTCCTCTTAAGGATCCATATTTGATTGCCTCCTAGGATGACAAGGATCTCTCTTAGGTATCAAACATTCTGATTGCCTCTTAGGATGGATAGAATCCCTCTTAGGGATCTAGCATTTGATCGCCTCTTAGGGAGGCAAGGATCCCTCTTAGGGATTTAAGGAACCCTCTTAGTGATCAAACATTTTGATCATCTCTTAGAGATCCAACATTTTGATCTCTTCTTAGGGAAATCCTCTGATGAGCTTTTAGGTATATTAAAAATAGGGAATAACTAGCAAATACAGATTTTATGCAACAATAAAATGAGGAGCCTTAATAAAAACCCTAACGTCATGCAAGGGATAGAGGGAAAATAGTGCACCCCATGAAACAACACATTCTTACAAACGACATAGATATAGCACTCACCTATCAAAATACCAAAATGATTAAACCAAGGTAAAGAAAGTAAACAAATGACAGAAGGAAATGTTGCGCTAGAGGGCATTCCCTTCGAAATTTTAATCTTTGATTTCCTCGTTGGCTGGAAGGAGACCTCCTCACCTTTTCAAGCTTCTTCCAGTGGCTTTATTTCTGAGCCTAATTTCCTAGCATTCGCGCCTAGAGTGCGACCCTTTTTCATCTTGAGGCTCTCTAAATAAAATTTTCAGGAGATCTCTTAATCTTTTTGGATGACTCCTACTTTTCCATCAGAGAACAGGTACTTCATGCATAAATACAAAGTAGACAAGACGACATCCAGCTAATTAAAAGATGGCCACCCTTTGAAAAGGATGCTTTTGGACCAAAAACGTCCAAAACAATCCTTCGAAATAGAATTAAAATGAACAATATAAAAGATATATGAAAAATGAATGGAATGGATTAAAAAATTTCTTAAATGTTTCAGACATGAAAAATGAAAGTAAACATTACAAAGACGTTAATAACATTTTTCTTCTTACAAGTAAGACGTCAATAACTTGATATGAAGAACATTAATGTGAAAATTTGACAAGGGAATTAGCTAGAATTTATTCACGAATACAAGACAAGGTTACATTCCTTTTGACTAAAGATTTTGGAGGAAAATATCAGTGTTCGACGCATGAAGGATTTGGTCTGGTACTTAGGAAAATTTCCAAGAGTTTAGTTATTCTCCAATTCGGCATTTCAAACGAGGTTCAACTAAAGAAAATTCAAATTTAAACTAGATAACTCTCTTTTGGTCTTATCCAAAACACCAAAAACATGTGGAGATCGATCAAAGGCTGGCAGAGCATGCAAAGGCGATGTGTCGGATGAAAGACAATTGAACATTGAAGACAATTAGTTTTGTAGTACTATAAATAAGGATTCTAGTGTTAGGATTTTAGGGTGGAAAAATCATTTTAAAACTTCAATACAAACTCAAAGTACCCATACGCAAGCAATAAATGAGTCTCTAAAGAAAATGCACTTGCCTACCATTTTCTTACTTTTCAAAAGAAAGTTCTGTTCATTTAATCTACGTTTACTTGTTTTCATTCTCTATTCATGTTACTAATTTTGACTTAGTCGAAATCTTAGATACATTTACTTTCAAACTCAATCATTTTTTCTAAATTAGTCAGCATTTGATGCAAGCATTACAACAATATTAATGCACACTTCCTTTTACCAGAAAATTCAGCATAACTTGCCCTAGTATTTACTAGTTTCGTCCTTCAAGAAATAAAATTAAAACTAAGTGATTATTTACTAAAAATACCAGTGAACTCATAGGCTTATAACGTTTCAAGTACTTGCCATTTACCCTTAGAATTCATCTGGCGGGACTTAACTCCTCGATTTCATAAGCGTTACTTGAAAACACTTTACTAATTTGAAATGGCCCTTTCCAGTTTGGTGACCATTTTCCTAAAGCTTATCTTTTTGATCATAGGGAAAATTACCTTCCAGACATAGTCACGTATTGTAAAAGCCTTCGACTTAACCTTTTTTATTGTAAGCCTTAATTATTCGTTCTCTATGTCTTATAAGAACGTTTTGAGCAGTTAACCTCTCTTTTTCTAAATCGACCAACTCATCCATCATCGTATTCCAATAAGGGTCAGACGAAATCTCACATTTCCTTTGGATTCTAACTATTTATAAGTAAATCTAAACAGGCAAGACTGCATCATGACCAAATGTAAGTCGAAAAGGAATAGAATTAATTGCCTCCATAGAAGACGTTTGACAAGCCCAAAGTGTTTGGTCCAGAGTCTTATGTCAGTTCCTTGGATTTTGACCCACATGTCTCTTAATTAGGCCAATTATGGTTTTATTGGCAACTTCAAAATAAAAGACATTTCATCCTGCTTGATGGGCGCCACATGATCCACCATAGACATTGAAAATTTCCAAATACATTTCACTTTTAGTAAGGCATTTCAGAAAAAATCCTTCCGAAGTCTTTTTAATTAACTTGTTGCCTTGTATTTGATATTTTTATTTGTTGTTCTTGTTGGGTTTTCCAAAGTTTCTATAATTGTTTTCTGCCAGTCATTATTCGACAGTTTGTCAATGGCAAAAAATTTCAGGATTTTATAGATCTTCCAATCTTTCTACCCCTACCAGTTTTAACTTTGACAATTCTAAGCGGACAATGTTGAGCAAAAACAACTTTTTTTTGACTTCTATTAATTCTTCTAACTTCTCCTTGGAGACTCTATATCCTGAAGCATTTTATGTTAAGTCATTAGCCTCTTGATTTTTTAGTCGAGGCACGTGTTTAATGTTAATTGAAACAAATCTTTTTATAACTGAATTGGTTGTGACGAATTACATAAATAGTTCTCTTTGATGCATTTATATTCCTTTGTCAACTGCTTCACAACCAACTTTTAGATGATAGACTTCGATCTAGAGGGGGTGAATAGATCACAAATTTAAAATCAAACTTTTGGCAAAAATGATTTTCAAAAGTTTTATGGCAGAGCGGAAACAACCCAAATCGAATCGTCTAACCGAACCTCTATCGAAAAGCTCGGATATGCGCATAGGTACACAATTGAATGATAGTGAACACAAATTGTTCAACAACGATCAATCACAAACAATAAAATGCTACACTATACGTAGAGCTTTTTTACAATTATCAAAAATACAATAAAGCAATTTATCGAACACTTTGTGTGCAATCGGTATTATTTTGAAATTTGATTTATTTTGTTGATCCAAAAACCAATCACAATTAAAAAAAATTATGATTCTATCAACAAAACCTAATTCAAAAATATGATAAAAAATAAATCCCAATCAAATTGATCAAACAATCAATGAATTCAATAATTTGCTAAAATAAAATTTTAAAGAGAGAGAGAGAGAGAGAGAGAGAGAGAGAGAGAGAGAGAGAGAGAGAGAAAAGTATTTGTTTAGGCAGTTCCCCAATCGGCCTCACTATGGGTACGTCTACCATCAATTCAAATTCGAATTAAGATAGTTGCAGTTAACCTTACTTTGCAAAAAGTGTATATACAAGAGATAAAGAAATTTAACATTACAAACCCTATGGTTTGTTGTTGATTCTACAACCTATAAAACCCTTGATCAAAGATTGATCAAGTCACCAACAATGCTGCTTCAATTTTCCAATTCTTTCTACTTCCTTGAAAGGCACCTCCTTGTCCTAAGGCTTTCACATGGTCGATGATCGGGTGTAAACTAACTAACTGCAAGTGCACAACCTATCGTAGTAATATAAAAGATTGTCGAACCCACAGAGACCATTCGTCAAACCTATCGTTACTTAATTGTTACGGTGTTTATCTAAGGCGATTGAATTAAGAATAAGAATAATGAAGTAAATAAATTTAATAAAATCAGATGAATAACAATACTGGAATGTAATTCACATCAATCAACAATACTCTAATCGTCTATACTAAGGTTACTTACGGGGTAATATTTTCACTTTGAAAATAATCATTTTAACATGAACTGTCACTTTCGTGTATTCAGAACTGAATTTATTCTCTAATTAATGTCGTCCATTGTCACTTATGGAAGGTGTTGGTCGTGTTAAAGTAGTAAACCTGTTTTTAAAAAATTAAACTCTTAACTTAGTCGAAAAGTGATTTTGATTGGAAAGTTTAACTTAAAAGGGTTCCAGGATTTCGCTCACGTAACTGGATCCTAAACCTATAAACGGCGTGCTTTCATAAATAGTTTTAAAATCACTTTCTAGAAATACTAGACTCCCTAATTAATTAAAAAAGTGCTTTCACAATATTTGTTAATAAAAAACAAACTAATTTTAGTCTTTAGTGTTAGATGGCGTTCGATCTTACCTGACGTTTTCACTGCCCCACTTTCCTAGAGGCAGATTAAAATGAATTCAGAAAAACTGCATTTAAACCAAAATAGCCCACAAAGGTAATCCTAAAGAGAAAACATGTAGAGCATCGTCTATTGGCGATACTCACATCCCAACACTAATAAGACGAACATGGTTATTGGAAACAAAATATTAAGGGTTTTAAGTGTAAACATAATGACTGGTAAAAAGCGTTTTGAAATAAAGTTGCGATAGAGGTAAATAAGATGAAAAGAAGAATTGCGAGGTAAATAAAGAAAAAAAGTAAAGGCAATACAAAGTAAATATAAAATTGGAATGAATTAAAAACCTGCTCCAAATGGAGTCTTGAAACTGGTACAATAAATGCTGATGTAATCTTGACGGAAATAAAACTTGTACAAGGATGATCCAAACTTGATACAGACTTGATTTGTGACGCGATAACTCTTCGGTGTGAAGGGTTGTGCTTACAATTGGATAGAGTATGACCTAATTGTGAACCAAACTTGGATGATCAAAAGTGGAGGCATCAGGGGGTATTTATAGGGTTCTAAAAACCCTAAAAATCCCTTAAAACCGCTCCAAAAATATGGAGAGAAAGTAGGAGCGTTTGTGGACTCTTGGGGGCTAAGTAAAGCTCGTTCCTAACCTTTTGGCCCAATAGAGCATGGCGAACGTTATGGGGGGTGTGGCGAACTCCATGGCTTTCCAACACATGCTCGTTTATTCCTCTTCCTTCGTTTGTGGGTCCCGTGTGGTCGCCTTGAGTGCAAACTACTCCATTTCGTTGCTTTTCACATGTTTTGCTTCGTTTCTTCACACATGCCTCTTAAATGGCTAAATATCTTAAACACAAACAAAACGCCTGTATAATAGTGGAAATGTAAACAAAATGACAATAAAACATGCCTAAACCGAGTCAAATAAACGATGAAATATGGTATCATCAAACTCTCCTACACTTGAACCTTGCTTATCCCTAAGAAAAATGAAAGTAAACAGTGGCACTCAGGTGGTTATTCGGGGCTTTAAAGACTTTGCTTTGAACCAGGCTATGTAAATAGGTACTAATTCATAAAAACAAGAGTATCGTAATAACATATACCATATTTTGCAGTCATAAGTCTCCTTCTTATACAAACCAATCTGGATCATATCATTATGCTTAAGCCTAACTTACTCATCCCATTTTTCATCCTTTTTCATTCAGGCACAATCACATTAATCTCGTTATTCATACACACTCATAGTAAGGCGACCGGTTAGTGATTATGATTCTTCGCACAAGGTTCTGGTACCTATGATGGCGTAACCCCTTTATTTACCCAATTATAATTGCGGGGAATCAAACTGTAATCCGCCCTACCAAGTTCAACACCAGATACCTCTGAACCAATTAACAACGAGTTTTTATTCCAATTTTGTAGGTTTCACAACCATTGGGTTAAGCGACCGGGTGAGGGTCACCAAACTTAGAAGGTGCATTCCCTATTTTCAATTAATTAAAGCAGAAAATTTTGGATCATTCACTTATATTCTTCGGCTTCCCTACGTAGAGCATGCTTAAGATGGTGCTGACTACTAAAATAAACTACTTAAGGACTTATTTAAGGGTGAGATTTTAAGGCTAAGGCATAACAATTATCCATATCGATTTCTATAATTAAGAGACTTACGGTGTTAAGACGTTACTGATATTTTAGGATATTTCCCAAGTCTTTATAACATGTCCTAAACTTGTCTAATATCCCACAAATTTAAAACAAACATTGTTTTTCTTTGCAAAAAATTTCAGTATGGCTCAAGAAAAGGAAGAAATTTAATAGACAATAAAAACTATGCCTAAAGACTTGATAATACATGTAATGACTAGATAAAACAACGAAAATAAAATAAAGCAATAAATCTAACTAGAAAGCAGTAAAATTCCTTTTCCACACTTAAATCAAACATTTCCCGTAATGTTTTAATCCAAGGTGAAAGAGAAATGATATAACCTATATGAATGCTACTGCGTGCCAAATTCTCTCTGATCCTACTCTTGATGTCCATGTCCTCGCTGACCACATTTTATTTCGTGGTGTATGTTTTGAGATACCTTCATTTGTTGAAACCGCTCTTTTCTGTAGCAGCTTATCATGTTGCCCATTCATGGAGGAAGTACTTGCAAAAGTTTTAGAAAAGTACGATGCAGTGTGTGCGGGTGGAATCTGAACACGCGAAGAATGAGGGAGAGGTGAGTTATGGACGAGAGGGACATGCTCTCTCATATCATACTCATCATCAGTGTCACCACCAGCAACAACATTTGTAGGAATGTCTATGGGCACCAGCTCATTTCCAAGATTGTCATCTAGAGATTTTTCTCCTAGAAGTAGCTGACACACGACAAGCGATACATTTCTTTATTTTTTGCAAACACAAACAATAAAAGGAAAACATTAAATTAAAAGCTCGTGGGTTGCCTCTCACGTAGCGCTTCTTTTTACGTTGTTAGCTCAACAACCCAGAAGGGTAAGTACTCATGATGGTTCTCTCGAGAGTGATTCCTCGATCGAACTTTTAATAATCTTGGGTTTCCATGGCCACTTATCAAGCCATCTCACATATCCCTCACCTTTTCTTTCCTTCCTTCTATGGGGTGGTTCATTCTTTTGAACTTGTGATGGTGGTTCTGGCTCTATCCCGAGTATCGACTTCTCAGGTTTGAGTTTAGTTCTTTCATCCACCATATCAAAGGTTAACATTCCCCTCTTATTACTAATGATTTCTATAGTTTAAAGGTTACCTACATTTCTCTTTTTATGCAGGACCTCAGATAAAGGTGCGTTAGTGTGGATATTTTCCAATACTTCCACATACCTTTTGGATTGGAGTTGTCATACCCCAAATCTGTCCTACCTGTATGCATAGTTTTCATCTGTAAATACCAGCACTAACCATACCCAAAATCTAAAGAATAAGTTAATTCTGATTGTGGCCTAAATTCAGGGTTTTGCAAATTTGAATTGGATCGAAGCAAGTTTCAATTTGTGCCTATTTGAGGTTTATCAATTCAAGTGTGGGTAGGCAGTGTTGAGTGAAGTAAGTGGTCTTAATCTAATTTGTTGGTCAGACAAGAGTTATTTCACAATCAATGCCAAGGAATGTCGTCTATATGGTATGTGTTTGAAGTTACAAGTCAGCAATTTTTGGCAATGGAAAATCATCTGTATATGGATCAGGTTATCAGGCTATGATAAAACAGGTATTTGATCAATAGCTGGTTCATTTGAATTAATATTTTATACAAAGTATTGAGATCCATGTGACATGCCGTCTCAATGCGTCTGTTAATTCGTTTGGTCCATAAAGAAGTTTTAGTTTCTCAATATTCACGTGACCAGTTCAGATTGACTTATTGATTCAAAGTCTCATTTATCTCACATGCATAAGTCAATAATGATGGAATTTGGTTTTAATTAGCAATTTAAGTTCAATTGTCATTAAATTTCAAGTCATGTCAGGACATGTTTATTTGGTTCATTTTGTCGTCCGAGAAATTCGAAAGTGATCCATTTTTGGATTAACTAAAGGTTAATGTAGAAATATGTTATTTCGCTTTTAGTGGAGGGTTTTTAGTACAGGTAATTGGACTAAAGTCAAGGTGCGAATTTGGAAGCAAGGCCCATTCAAGTAGAAGCCCATACAAAAAAAACATGTCAAGAATAGTCACATAAATTCCAAAAATTCTACAAAAAGCCCAATAAACCTATACAAACATTTTACAAAAAAAAGGATCATACAAGTCTATTTATACAAAAACCCGTATGATTTAAAGATCACTACATACAAATAAACTATAACAAATGGACAAAAAACAGGACCCACCCAAGTTTTCCACAAATGTACCAAACCTCCATAAACCCACACGCCTAATCACAAATGCAACCACATGCTGCATATCAAGAATTTCATGCAAATTATGTCGTGATCCCAAGCTGTTGCGCATCATGGTTCAAAATTTTATTCATTTTATTTTATTTTAGTACTTATTTTATTTGCTTCAAATGTTTATTTGATTTATACCCTAACTCTCCTTGTTCATTTATTTTTTGTTTTTTTTTTCATTATCATTTCCATGTTATTTTCTCATTTTCTCTTAAATTTTAATTTTATTTTTTCGATCGATGAAGTCTTTGGATTTGTAAACGTCGATTTATCGAAGTCGATAACCTTCATGATGTCAAAGTTGTGGAAAATGACCATTTGTGTCATTTTCTATACTTTAGGACCGTGATAGGATACCTTCGATTAATCGACACGAGTTTATGATTACGACTACATGCCCCTCTTTTTGGTCCGTGCGAAACGAATAAATTGGAGAATGATCCTCAATATCATTTCTCTATCTTATTTTTAGCACGGATATCAATTCACGTGACCTCCTATAGTTTGACTTTCATCATAAGTCGAGCTACGACGATTTAGCGTTGTATTTCGTCCTAATTCAATTCACAAATCAACTAACCACTAACTTTACTTTCTGTCAATATACAATTGTTTTACTTTCATTCAAATATACCCTTGATTTAATTTCAGTCAATTATATCTTGATTTATATTATCTTGTTCATATACTTGTTAATATTTACTCGATTATATTATTATGAATATTATCTCGATTATATTTTTATATATCTTGCCATATTATTCATATTGTTCATCTCCTATTCATATTCAATTTGAAAACACTTAACAAATATCAAAACGATAAAAGCCTAAATTGGTGGAATGTTGGTTATTTGTCCGAGAAATGGACTATTGGACTTTATTAGAAACATTAGCTTGGAGTTTTGTCTGACTTTTGCTCAAGGCATAGTTTAGGACACTTCGCACACACACGGCTTTCTCTTGGGCTACCTTACAACGAGATCTTTTATTTCGTGCAATCTCATGTAAGTCATCTGTATCCCTCTCCCATTTTGATGTACGCTTTCGTATTTCTTTGATTGTGGTTTATCTTCTAGGGGCACCCTCAGGGACTAGCATAGATTAAAATTGTTTTTAAACTAATTCTTGATTCGTCATCGAGTCATTTTCAAACACACTCAGTAAGTCGAGTGCTCATACGCATTCTCCATCAACCTATTACACACACTTTCACGTTTCATTATGGTTTCGATATTGGGGGAACCCTCAAGGACTAGTATCATTTCTCACGACCTAACCCTTGATTCGTTGTTAATTCGGTTCTATTTTCAATCAAACCCTCGACTCGTCGTCGAGCCATTTTTCAAACCAACTTTCATTCCAACATGTTTTGCACTCAAATATAAGTTGAGCCCTTGATCCAACATTAAGTGGTATTTTAAGCCAAGTTGTAAGCCGAGTGCCTTTTGCCTCGTGGTTTACCTCTTTTCGCAACATATTTGATTCAATCTTTTACAAACTCTTTTCTGAATCAAATAACGAAAGAAGAAAATTCTCTGAGTCTTGCATTCATTGAATCTTCAAATGAATGGCTCTCGAGGCGCACACTTTAGGTTGTCGTTCATCACCCTTTTTTCTTAAAATACCTAATCTCTATTCAAACATTTACGTAATCAAACTTACGAAAGAAGGATATTATTGGAGTCTAGCATTCCTTGAATCTTTCGAATCAGTAACTCTCGAGGCACGCCCCTTGAGTTGTTATTAGCTCACTCTTTTAAATTCAAAACATTCAACAATTATCTTCAAAGCCTCTTGGAATCTCGCATTCCTTGAATTCTTAAGTGACAGCTCTCGAGGAAAGCCTCTTGGGTTGTTAGTCATTCAGTCTTTCATTCTCAAACCCGAACTTCAAACTCAATTCAACTCTTCACCTTTTCGTGGTCGTTACCATGAACTACGGACACTCTGATTCTTCATTCACTCTTGAATGTAAGATACTTAGGCACAAGATTGTAATGATCTTGGTGAGCTACCTTCTATCCATCTTCTGTTCCCCCTTAACCTTTCACGTAGTTGAACTACGATGCTCTGATTTTTCATTCTCGTTCAAATGATCATACGTAGACACAAGGGCCCCATTCCTTGGTGAGCACCCTATCCAATAACCACCAATTTCTCCTTAACATCTTCATATTTTTATCATATCAATTCAGATTTATCATTGAGAAGAAAACAAGCAAGCTTAGATAACGCCCATCGCAAATCACCCTAAGAGGTTCCCGATGAGTACAATGGACGTGAGCGGTGCTAATACCTTCCCCTTGCATAACCGACCCCCGAACCCGGAACATCGGTTACGACAACCCTGTTCATATCCTTTCGTTTTAAAAGGTTTTCTCAATATTTTCCTTTCTCATTTGTTCGGGATAAATAAAGTTTGGTGGCGACTCTGTCGAACCGCATTTTGTGTCTTTAGCACGAGGGTCATCTTTCCGAATTATCTCTACGAGATTTTTCGAGGTGCGACAGATGAAGACTCTTCTGAGGACATTTGCTCCATGAAAAAGAGAGTCGAGTCTATCTTAGTGTTTTATGAAAAGCGTTATCTTCATTCGATTGTTTTCTTCTCGCTTATGTATTTATTCTCTTGTGGCTTTTATTTTTGCTTGTTATCTTTGCCTGTTGGTTCTTAGGATGACATCATGAGAAAGGCTCTGTGCCTGAGCTTTGGTAAAATTAGAGAGAACACATAGTTTAGAATTGGTAATTGAGTAGTGTTAGTCCCCAAGGACTTGCCCCTTGTGTGCCTAGCATGAAAGCTCCCTTAGAGGAGACATATTCGTAGATCTGGTTGTAATACAGCTAGCCTATGGCATGACTTGATTAATGAAGGGTCCGTGACTTTGGAAACCCTTTTTAGCATTAGTTCTATATTGGTGGTCGTGTAATGTTAGTCTCCAAAGACTTGCTACTTGTGTGCCTAACATGAGGACTCTGCTCAGGAGAGACCTTGTCATCATTATCATTGTAAAGTAGCTAGCTTGTTGCGTGACGCTGATGTGATTAGTGTCCGTGATCCTGGGAACCACACACGTAGAAGCCATCCCATGAGTGGGTTTATGGGTAAAGAATTTAGATCTTCCCGTATAGGGCTTACCTGCAAAGTTTTCTTTGATTGGAAATTATGGTTACGTACCTGTTACAGTTACCAGCTTCAGAACTGTTTGAACCTATGATCCTGTGATCCTGGATCTTTCATCCTACATTCCATCTTGCATATCATTTGCATCGCATTTGAATTTGTTGTGCATCTTGCATTTTCATTCCTTAAGCAGAATCTCATTTCTCTCTCCTTCCTCTCCAGTAAATCAAGCTGATTCCCCGACACCAATACGTAACTATAGCCAATACAAGACGAATGATGGAGCAGATTCAGCAAGAGGAAGTTGCCATAAAAAAGGAGTTAGAATCCCTTAAAGAAAAGATTGATCATATCTTCGAAGCCATTATCATGACTAGAAAGGAAGAAGAGTAGCGAGCTACTCAACAACAGCGTCAGTGTAATCAACAAAAGACGAGGAAGCTAGGTAGAGTCCTTGATCGGCTGCTAATGACATATGCTCAGATCTTTGCTCAATTTCTGGAGAAAAAGTCCATCACTCTGAGAGACCTAGCTCCTCCAACTATCATTCCTCTCAACTATGACGCAAATGCCCATTGTGAGTTTCATAAGGGCGCTTCAGGCATACGATCGAGAATTGCACAGCGTTCAAACACAAAGTTCAAGACCTGGTTAATAAGGAAGCTCTCACCTTCAATGGGAAAACTCCAAACATCATCAACAATCCAAGGTCGTTGTCAAGCTGGTGCTAGCCTCAATCAAATTAAATCAAGTCAAATTCATCCCCCGAAGAAGGCAGTCATGTTGCCATTTCATCTTTTGCATTATATTATTTTGTCTTTGTTTATTTAAGTATTGTATGCTTTAAACATTGCTATTCATATTTGGTTTTCATTAATGTACTGTTTATACATATTTTGAATTAGTTATGTCGTATTCACTCATTACTTTTATCACGAACCACCGACACATTTATCCATTTCACACTCTTTGTCAACTGTTGTTTTACATGATTGGAAGGAGGATGAAGAAAACAAAATACCCATAATTGCAAACTATATGCTTTTGGACAGAATCTCGTTGATGATGTACAGACATTGTTTCAACTCCCTAAACACTGGATATATAAGGAGTTAATCCCTAGACAACCACTTCGAGCCTAGAAGTAGCAGTTTCCTTTAGATATTCAAACCTTTACACTCAACCTGGGGCAGGGTGGAGCTAGTGAGATTATACCTGAGTGAATCGCACGCTTAAAGATACAACAGAGTTACCATCAAACTTTATTTAGTCCCAAAGTACAGGGAAAATATCGATAAAACCCAAGGGAAAGAGAAACGGGAAAGGGGTCGGTTATGCGAAAGGAAGGTACTAGCACCTTAAGCATCCGTCGTACCCGACGGGAACCATTTCGCTTACTTCTAGGCTTGGATGGGTTATCTATCTGAAGGCTTCTAGCTAAAGAAAAGAAAATGAGAGGGAAAGAAAAGAAAAGAAAGTGCTCGAGGAGGATTGGGACCCTCGTGACTATGTACCCTCATAGTGCAATGAGGAAGTCAGAGCTCCGTAGTTCAGGGAACCAAGGAAAAGAAAAAGATTTGGACAGACCAGAGAGACAGAAGAATGGAAGAAGACAGAGGAAGGTGGCTCACCAAGATTTTGCAATCTTGTGCCTACGTAACCTCATAGTGCAATGAGGAAATCAGATCCTACGTAGTTCGGGGAACTACTGTTGGGAAAGAAAAGGAAAAGACGGCGTCAAAGCCAAAAACAAAAAGAGGAAGCAAGACCCAACTGGGGGATGCAAAAGGAAGTGGTGTCAAAACCAGGAAAGGAAACAGAATAGAACTATGCAGGAGAAAATTGATGACTCCATAGGGGATAAAACTTCGCCGGGGAAAAAAGGATATAGGACTAGAATTAAAATAAAGGTAAGATCCACGTAGGACTCGATGTATTAACTGCAAGCAGTGATTAATCGAAGAAACTTGAGAAGCTTTATGGGGAGAGTAAAAGGTTAGGTGTCGGCAGATGGACTGCGACGAAAAAAAAGAAAGAGAGTACTGAACCAAAGGGAGGTTTTTGACTCGGAGGGGAAATCAATATATTAACTGATAAACAGTGATTAACCGAAAGGATAAAGGAGTTGGTATTAACCGATAAACGGTGATCAACCAAAAGACGGGTGTGGAACCAAGCAAAGGTTGTGACCCAAAGAATGGTACACTGACTGAGCAAGCAGTACTTTACTGAAGGAAAGGTTATTCGAACTGAATGAAGGTTACTAACCCAAAGTTGACAGTATTTGAACCAAAGAAAGGTTGCTAACCGTGGGGGTTCGGTGTTTAATAGACAGACTGTAATTAACCAAAAAGAATGAGTGATTAACCAAGAGAAGGTGATTAACTCAAAAGAAACTCAGTATCTTAACAGACGGACTGTGGTTAACTGAGAAAAAGGGTTATTGGTTCAAACAAGCGGACTGTGATTGACCAAAAGGAGGGTGATTAACCAAGAGAAGGTTATTAACCCAAAGAAAAAGTTGGTTTTAACGGGCGGACCGTGATCAACCAAAGAACGGGTGATTAGTCGGGAGAAGGAGATTAACCCAAAGAAAAACTGGTTTTAACGGGAGGACCGTGGTTAACCAAAGATAGGGTGATTAGCCAGAAGAAGGCGATTAACCCAGAGAAAAACTCAGTATTAACAGACTGACTGTGATTAACTGAAGAAAAGAGAATGTTGGTGCTTAACTGTTAAACAGTGATGACCCAAAGAAGAAGGAGAAAGAGCCAAGAGGAGGTTGCAAACTCTAACGGGGAATAGATTAGAATAGGAAGACTATGTAAACCCTAGAAGAAAGATTGACTTCGCTGGAGAAAAAGAGAGTTGGTTTTAAACTGAAGGACAATTGATCAACCAAGGAAAAGAGTGATTATGACTCCCCGGGTAAACCATGAATGGTGATTGGCTGAGAGGGAAAAGAATATTGAAATGAAAGGAAGAGGTTACTTCCATAGAGGAGGTAAGGGTGCAAGTGATCGAAGAGCGGCTCGATTGGAGAAAGAGGGATACCACAGTAAGGAGATAGAGGCGACTATTCCAGGCACAGGTTTGTTCCTTCCCTACCCAAAATAGCCAGAATGAGTGTGGGAATACTCCATTCTCATTCCTTCTCTAACACCAAAGTGCGGTGTAAGAAACGAACAGACAACACAACGACGCCAAATTTGTACAGTGCTCCAATGCGTTGTGATTCTTCAACTCTACCGGGGAAGAGGGAAGGGCAAAGATCTAGAAGATCCAAAGGAGAAGGAAGAGAGGCGGATCGACTAATCAAAATGAAGTTTCGATTTATCAATCAAAAGGGGAATATGCTAACAGTTTTCCAAAGGGATGAAAAACCATTAAAGCAAAAGGGTGATTTATTGATTATACAAGATTGAGTTCATTCCAAAAAGGAACAAACTTAATGCAAACATGAATAAAAGTGAAAAATAGTACCAAAACAATTAGCATGCATCATAAACCATGTAGAAAGTGATCAAAGAAATATGCAAGAATGATCGTGATCAACGTGTCGAAAATGCACATAATCGAGAATTGACAAATGACATATTAAAATATTGCATAGATTCTTCAAAGAATAGGTGAATAGCTCATAAAACATCCAAAAATGTCAAACATATCAAGCCATGGATGTTATATGGGAAAAGAATAGCAAACGAGCTTAGAAATAGGCAAAAATGACATTCTGCCACTGAAGTAACCGGCTACTCTATATCAGGTAACCGGTTGCTTGCTTAAAAAACAAGTGAAAAAATGCACAGAGTAATCGGTTACTCTAAAATGGGTAATCGGTTACTTGCTTGAAAAACACGTGAAAAAATACGCAGAGTAACCAGTTACTTTGTTTTTCCTGGAAATTGAGTAATCGGTTACCATTGTGACAGTGGCAAAAACAACTTTTTCAAAAATCAATTTTTTCAACCAAAAGCTTTCCCCAATCATTCACATGTTATGCTTGACATTTGTGCACGAAAAATGAAGTTCAAAAGCACTTAAGTATCAATTAATCATCAATGGAGAGAATTAAACATAGAGAGCAAAGATTAAGAGATCACATGATTAAGCAAAACCGAAAAATGATCAAACTACATCATAAACGCGCGAAGGTGATCGAAACGGTAAATCGAGTGAAAGATAACCAACCTACAAGGCTGAGATTTGCCTTGGTACTTTTTGCTATTGATATTTGATGAGAATTAAGCAAAGAAACCCATAGAATTCCAAGCTTGAGATCCAACCGTAGCGAAAACCGTTGAAAACGCGATAAATGCTTCGAATATCAATTTGCACCGAATAAGCTTGAAGTAATAAATTGAGATGAATCCAAAGCCAATAAAACTCCAGAAGATGGTGTAGAACCACAAGATGATGATGGTTAAACTCAAGAGAAAGCACTTCCAATGAAGAAGTTGTTACTCTTCAATGGAGGATTTGAGCTTTAGTGAGGTTTTGATAAAGATGAATGTGCAAATGTCGCAGAAAATTCAGAGAGAATGTGAGACAATTGAGAGTGATCAATGGAGAATGTGATAAAATGATTCAACCCTTGAGAAAATGGTGGAACCCCCAAATGAAATGGTGGTGATTTGCTTATATAAAGCTTTTCTTCAGAGTTGCTAGGTTTGGAGTGAACTTTGGATGTAGCCTCGGAACTAGCCTTGGAGTTAGTTAGGCTCAACTCACTGAGTTGGAAGTTAACTCGGTTAGTTAGGTAGTTGACTCGGTAACCATCCCAATGCAAGTTGAAAATCCAATGGTTCTCATGCTTGGAAACAAAAGTGTATGGTGGTCTCGATTGGAAATGATGCATTAGAGAAAATGCCTTGAAATATCTTGGAAGGTCTTGAATTATCTAGAAATGTCTAGAATGTTCCACACAATGCTAGAACCAAATAGACCCCCAAAATGTAGAGAGAAAAGTGGTTGTCCCGAAAATGCAGCAAAATCTGCATTTTTGCACTGGGTAACCGGTTACTCAATATAGAGTAACCGGTTACTTCATGCAAATTTTGCATATTTTGCTTGAAGAATGGTGTTGTGGCCACGATTCCGGTTTGCGATCTTTTGCTCTGATGAATAGGCATAGGAACCTTCATTTTGTGCTTGTTTTGATAATGTGATATCTATGAAAGGATGTGATAAATTGGGCTTGCAAAAATCTAAAAATTTCTACAACAAAAAAACCACAGAGAAAAAGTGTGAATGCGTATGTCAGCGATGCGAATGCACATGCTTATGCTAAAGGCAAGAAGGAGGTCAAATTTCGGGTTACGACACAGGGTAGTATTCAGTTAATCCAATTTCACACTCGCATCGCAAAGCAAAATCCAAAAGACATGACGGTTGTTCATCAAAGACCCATGACATGGCAGTCACAATCCTCTAGCAAAATAAAAATCAAAGCCTGCTAAGTCAAGCACATCAAGGGAGACTTAGGCAAAAATCAAGGCTATCCCAATTGACTCGGACAAGAGAAATCAGTCCATACAAAAGTTAGGGATCAAAAACAAAATTAAAAGAGGCCCTCAAACCCTGAATAAAAACAAAATAAGATTCAGTGACCACCAAATAAAAACAAAAGGGTCACTGACATCCATCGAAATCAAAATAAGGTGATTGCCATCTCAAGAAAAACTTGAATCATCAAGCTTACACCGTCAAGACAAACATGTGCAGAATTAATTGAACGTAGGACTGAGATTGTTGCGAAGAAGGGGCGGGTACAAATCATACTTTGAGACATGTATCCTTTGTTTCATAAACCATGAACCGGGCCATGTTACAACCCTTGAAAGACCTAATAGAGGCGAGGTTTATTCTGAAAGCATGCTACTACAAGGTTGCGTAAACTGGCTCCTCACATATATGTTAATCATCAGCATTGGTGTCACTTTCCTTGCTATATCTCTCACACTAATCAAAATCAGCACCACGTCTGGGCTAATGATCCATTCGTTTCACACTATCACGGTACTTCAATAAACGACTCTCTTTCAAAACTTGCATGAACTTGCATTAACATTACCATTTGTGAATGTACAATTTTATTGCAAATCAGTGCTAGACATCTAAGACACTCCAACAAGGGACAAACAAAGAGGAACTTGAATTTTAGTGGCTGACACAAAGCAAGGCTACCTCAAAATCCATAGGCTGAGGCAAATCATTCAACAGCTCGATCAGAGGAAAGCCATCCCAAAACA